>JALIGW010000094.1:0-40000 GCA_023053685.1 Diadophis punctatus similis
CCTTCTCCTTCTCCTTCTCCTTCTCCTCTCTCCTCCTCCTCCTCCCTCCTCCTCCTCCTTCTCCTCCTCCTCTCCTCTCCTCCTCCTTCCTCCTCGTCTCCTCCTTCCTCCTACTCCTCCTCACGTCCCCTCTCCTCACTTCTCTTACTCTTTCTCTTTCCTCTCTTTCTCATCTCTTTCTCCTTCTCCTTCTCCTTCTCCTTCTCCTTCTCCTCTCTCCTCTCCTTCTCCTTCTCCTCCTCCTCCTCCTCCTCCTCCTTCTCCTTCTCCTCCTCCTCCTCCTCACTCCTCCTCCTCCTCCTTCTCTTTCTCCTTCTCCTTCTCCTTCTCCTTCTCCTCCTCCTTCTCCTCCTCCTCCTCCTCCTTCTCCTCCTCCTTCTCCTCCTCCTCCTCCTCCTTCTCCTCCTTCTCTTTCTCTTTCTCTACCTTCTCCTTCTCCTTCTCTCTCTCTCTCCTCTCCTCCTCTCTCCACTCTACTCCTCTTCCTCCTCCTTCTCCTCCTTCTCTTTCTCTTTCTCTCTCCTTCTCCTTCTACCCCTTCTCCTTCTCCTCTCTTCTTCCTTCTCCTTCTCCTTCTCCTCTCCTCTCCTCCTCTTCCTCCTCTTCCTCCTCCTTCTCCTCCTCATCGTCCTCCTCCTCCTTCTCTCTTTCCTCTTCTCTCCTTCTCCTTCTCCTCTCCTTCTCCTTCTCCTTCTCCTTCTCCTTCTCCTTCTCCTTCTCCTTCTCCTTCTCCTTCTCCTTCTCCTTCTCTTCTCCTCTCCTTCTCCTTCTCTTCTCCTTCTCCTTCTCCTTCTCCTTCTCCTTCTCCTTCTCCTTCTCCTTCTCCTTCTCCTTCTCCTCCTCCTCCTCCTTCTCTTCTCCTCCTCCTCCTCCTTCTCCTTCTCCTCCTCCTCCTCCTTCTCCTTCTCCTTCTCCTTCTCCTTCTCCTTCTCCTTCTCCTTCTCCTTCTCCTTCTCCTTCTCCTTCTCCTTCTCCTTCTCCTTCTCCTTCTCCTTCTCCTCCTCCTCCTCCTCCTTCTCCTTCTCCTCCTCCTCCTCCTCCTCCTTCTCCTTCTCCTTCTCCTTCTCCTCCTCCTCCTCCTCCTCCTTCTCCTCCTCCTCCTTCTCCTCCTCTCCTTCCTTCTCCTTCTTTCTTTTTCTTCTCCTCTCATATCATCTTATGCTCTCCTTGAAGCTAGAAAGATGAATCACCTAAAGCTCCAGAAATGTTCCCATCTGAAGAACCAACCTTGCAAACTTTAAGAAAAGTTAGGGAGCAACAGGCCCAGCGACTTATCTGATTACCAGATGTTCTGTGGTTGGTCGGCCCACGATCACCATGGAAGTCATTTTTATATAGTTTTTCACTATGTGCTATCAAGTTGCTTTAGAATCCTAGCAACCACAGAGATATATTTCCTCCATGACGCTATCTCCGTAACCTTTCAAATCTCCCAACAGTGCACTCATCACTAATTTAACTGACTCCATGCACAATTCGAGACAAGTGGCTGTTCCTGTCTCTTCTTAAAACCCTCCGATGATGGAGCACCCACAACTTCTGGGGCAAGCAGTTCCACTGGTTAATTGTCCTCACTGTTAGGAAGTTCTCCTTAATTCCAGGTGCTTCTCTCCTTGTTGAGTTTCCATCCATTGATCCTTGTCCTGCCCTCTAGGGCTTTGGAAAATAAGCTGACCCCTTCTTCTTTGTGTTTTCATCTTTGTGGTTTCCTGCTTCTTTAAAATCCAACATTCACTTTCATAGAATGTCATAGAGAAGACCATGGCTGGTATGACTCTGATCTTTGCAGAATGGACACATCATGGCAATTATATAGCTTTTGTAAGATCTTCATGGCTACTCTACCAACTTCTATTCTGTGGCTTGTTTCCTTGCTGCTCATCTTTTTATGGAGCTGCCATAATTCGCTGCCGAAAATCTAAATATATCTCCTTGTCCTAAAGACGTTTGTGACCTCCTAAAATAGCAGAACGTCTGCAAATAGTCTTTTCAATTGAGAGAGGATATTCCAGAGTTTTGTCCTCGGATGATTGGGTGAACCATCTCCTGAAGTCAGCAGCAAAGGAACAGTGTTGGTGTGAGGTAGACATGGAGATAATTAATGCTGAGATGATATCTAATTAAAATGCAGCCCAAAAGAGATTAAAATAGGCTTGTTTGTTAGCACCGTGTTCCCTGAAAAGCAAAGTGGTAATTCAGAACATACCTCTTAACCTTGGATGTGGGAAAGAAACCATATGAGGCTGAATTTAGTTTTTTGCTACACATTTGCCAGCTTCAATATATAATGTGAGCAGTGGTGGGTTCCTACCAGTGCGGTCCAGTGCGCCGTTCCGTAGGGACCCGTCGATTGCGCAATTTGCGCGCTATGGCTCCGATGCTGTCTTCGCCAGTCCGTCATGCGACACCATCTTTTTTCTGGATTTTTGGGCTTTTTTTGCTTCCCTGCACATGCACGGAAGCAAAATCGCATGAGGGGAGGCGTGCATGTAGCGAGCGTGCACGCAAAATGAGATGATGTTACCTGGTAGGCAGGTAAGAGGAACCCGCCCCTGAATGTGAGGCAGTAGTGGTTCTAAAACTCTTTACTACTGGTTCGTATCCTGGGCGAGTGGCAGAGCCTCCCACCACAGGCACTACTGGTTCTTAGAACCGGTCCAAACCGGGAGCAACCCACCGCTGATGTGAAGTCCTCTACATTTCCGTTTTACTCTTCCTTGCTCAATAGTACCTTCATACCATCTCTACCTGTGGAAGGGTTAAAGAACTTTAATTATGCAGTTGAAGATCAGACTAGATACAGGATAGATATAAAACCCTAGTAAGGCCACATCTAGGAATACTGCAACCAATTTTGGTCACCATACTACAAAAAAACAGATGTTGAGACTTTGGAAAAAGATCAGAGAAGAGCAACTAAGATGAAGAATGGTTGCAGCAACTGGGTATGTCTAGCTTAATGAAAAGAAGGACTAGGGAGATATGATAGCAGTGTTCCAATATCTCTGGGGCTGCCACAAAGAAGAGGGAGTCAAACTATTCTTCAAAGCACCTGAAGGTAGAACAAGAAGCAATGGGTAGAAACTAAACAAGGAGAGAAGCAACTTAGAACTAAGGAGAAATTTCCTGACAGTTAGAACAATTAATCAGTGAACAGCTTGCCTCCAGAAGTATGTGAATGCTCCAACACTGGACGTTTTTAAGAAGATGTTGGATAACCATTTGTCTGAAGTAGTGTAGGGTTTCCTGCCTAAGCAGAGGGTTGGACTAGAAGACCTCCAAGGTCCCTTCCAATTCTGTTGTTATTATTATTATTATTATTATTATTATTATTATTATTATTATTATTATTATTATTATTATTATTATTATTATTATTATTATTATTATTATTATTATTATTATTATTATTATTATTATTATTATTATTATTATTATTATTATTGTTGTTGTTGTTGTTGTTGTTGTTGTTGTTGTTGTTGTTGTTGTTGTTATTATATTATTATTATTATTATTATTATTATGATTAAAGGCCTGAAGACTAAAACATACGAAGAACGGCTGCAGGATTAGTCTAAAAGAAAAGAAGAATCAGGGGCGACTTAATAGCAGTATTCCAGGATTTGAGGGGCTGCCACAAAGAAGAGGGGGTCAAATTATTCTCCAAAGCACCAGAAGGCAGAACAATAAGCATGGATGGAAAACAACCAAGGAGAGAAGCAACCTGAAATTAGGGAGAAACTTCCTGACAGTGAGGACAATTAACCAGTGGAACAGCTTGCCTTCAGAAGTTGTGGGTGTTTCTATCACTGGAGGTTTTTAAGAAGAGTCTAGAGAGTCACTATCTGAAATGGTATAGGTTCTCCTGCTTGAACAGGGGGCTGAATTAGAAGATGTCCAAGGCAGTGGTGGGTTCCTACAGGTGCGGTCCACTCTATAGCACCGGTAGTGGCCCGCTGGTGACGTCACAGTACCGGTGCGGTCGGTTGCCCGGTGCCTGGCGCTGCCATATTAAAAAAAATTATTTTTTAATTTTTTAAAAAATTTCTTCTGTGCATGCCCAGAAGCCGAGCTTCCGGCACTGCACATGCAACTGCCTTCCTACCCCACAGTGAGTCCAAGCAGGGGAGGATGGTTGAGGGAGCGTGTGAGACGCTGAAAGAACGGCAGCAGGAGCTATCTCCATTCCCCTCCCTTCAGCAGTCCCAAGAAGCCAGGAACACGCGGTGATGATCCTAGGCATTTTTGCACATTCGAGGCTTCTTGAGCTGCTAAGTGGAGGGGGAATGGGCAGCAGGGACCTATCTCAGTTCCCCTCCCTTCAGCAGTCCGAGACGCCACGCCCACCCGGTCACATGGCCAGCAAGCCACACCCACAAAATAAGCCACCACCCACAGAGTGGTAGAAAAAAAATTAGGAACCCACCCCTGGTCCAAGGTCCCTTCCAGCTCTCTATTCTATTCTATTCTATTCTATTCTATAATTCTATTCTATTCTATTCTATTCTATTCTATTCTATTCTATTCTATTCTATTCTATTCTATTCTATTCTATTCTATTCTATTCTATTCCATTCCATTCTATTCTATTCTATTCTATCAAAATAGGTACCCTCTTTGGTGGGGAGATGAGGTGTGCTCTGTGCAGGCAGTCAGATTCCTGATGGCTCTGAACCTTCCAGTTGCTGTGACCATTTGCGAGGCAACTCCTGGAAGGGAGGGAGACCTCAGGTGAAGCTGCAGGAAGCTCTGCTCAGCTTTATTTTTCCTTGGAGACATTTCGCTTCTCACCCAAGGAGTTTCTCCTGATTTCAGTCAGAACCGAGGAAGCTTCTTGAATGAGAAGCAAAATGTCTTCAAGGAAAAACAAAGTCCATTTGCCTTTTGAAAAAGCACCTTTGGGGCAACAGTGACCTGGAGGATGGAGAATCTCCACAGACATTTTCCGACAGTGCGAACAATCAACCAGCGGAACGGCTTGCTTCCAGAAGTTGTGGTGCTATAACGTTGGAGGTTTTTAAGAAGAGATTGGACAACATTTGTCTGAAATGGTTTAGGGTCTCCTGCTTGAGCAGAGGGGTTGGACTAGAAGTGTCAAGATTGAACTGCTTTGTTTCATTAAAACCTTAATGCTTTTCAACTTGCCAGGGAACTGGGGGGAGGAAAGGGGGAAATAGAATGCCTCACTCTGTCAAAGACCTTGGCGTACTCATATCCAATGACCTAAGTGCTAGAGCCCACTGTAACAACATTGCCAAAAAGGCACTAAGAGTTGTTAATCTAATCTTGCGTAGCTTCTTCTCTGGCAACATTACACTGCTAACCAGAACATACAAAACATTTGTTAGACCAATTCTTGAATACAGCTCACCTGTCTGGAACCCGCACTGCATATAGAACATCAATACAATTGAGAGAGTCCAAAAATATTTCACAAGAAGAGTCCTTCACTCCTCTACTCGCAACATAATACCTTATTCCATCCGACTTGAAATATTGGGATTAGGCAATTTAGAACTACGTCACCTTCGATCTGATCTAAATGTAGTTCATAAAATCATATACCAAAATGTCCTTCCTGTCAATGATTACTTCAGCTTCAACCACAGCAATACACGAGCACGCAATAGATACAATCTTAATGTAAACCGCTCCAAACTCGACTGCAGGAAATATGACTTCGGCAACAGAGTGATCAATGCCTGGAATGCCCTACCTGACTCTGTGGTTTCTTCCCCAAACCCCCAAAACTTTAACCTTAGACTGTCTACAGTTGACCTCTCCCCGTTTCTAAGAGGTCTGTAAGGGGGCATGCATAAGCGCACCATCATGCCTACCGTCCCTGTCTTACTGTCCTATTGTCCTCATTTATCTGTACTTCTTTGCTTATGTTATGTTTATAGAAACACCTACTATCTTGTACATGTTTGACAAATAAATAAATAAATAAATAATAAATAATAAATAAATAAATAAATAAATAAATAAATAAATAAATAAATAAATAAATAAATAAATAAATAAATAAATAAATAAATAAATAAATAAATAAATAAATAAATAAATAAATAAACGTGTGCGTGGACCATGAGAGCCTGACAACTATCAAGTCGCCCCTGGGGTTGCTCAAGAAAGAGATGGACTGTCCCCATAACAAACTGACATCTCATAATTGGACAATGTGATCACCCAGGGGTGGGGGGAAAGGGAAAGTATTGTTTAACTTAGCAAGCATTTGCACCGGAAAACCAGAGCTGGTTTTGAATCTTCAGTCCTAAAATGGTGTATCCGATAAAGTTTTACTTTTGGGAATTTAAAGCTCCCGAGAGGATTTCTTTATTTTGGGTTCAATAGTCAGACAATTGACAAGAAGACCTTGAAGGTTCCTTCCATGTGTGTTATTTTGTTATTCTGCACAAAATAAGATTCGCTCCAAGCAGGATTGTGTCAATTTGTTCCTGAGTGACCCTTTTATTTGCAAATAAATGTTTTCTTTTCCTTCCCACGTATCTGGTATGGTTCATTCGGCCTGCACACCCGATAAAAGGACTCGAATTTCCTAGGACCGTGATGGCAAACCTATGGCACGGGTGCCACAAGCGGCACGCGGAGCCATATCGGTGGGCACGCGAGCTCAGGTCCGGTGTGCATGTATGCACCAGCCGGCTGATTTTCGGGCCTTCTGGACCCACTGGAAGTCAGGAAACAGGCTGTTTCCAGCCTCCAGAGGGGGTGGGGAAGGCCGTTTTCGCCCTCCCCAGGCTCCTAGAAAGGCTCTTGAGCCTGGGGAGAGCGAAAAATGGGTGTGCCATTGCATGCTGGGAGCAGGGGGGGGTCCCTGCATGTGCGGGGGTGCATGGAATTATGAGTGTGGGCACGCACACACGTGATCCCCCGCATTCCCCCCCCTTTTGGCACGCGAACCAAAAAAGGTTCGCCATCACTGTCCTAGGACAACACTTTTTCTTCCACTTACTTACCTTTTGTGAGGCCCTTTACTTGCTTGTAAGTCAGCCAACAAGGTAGAAAGTACAAAAGAGAAGAAGAACCGGAAGAGAAAAAGTAAGAGTTTGAGCAGCAAAATAATCAATTATCCCTTACATAGTCCAAGCATCTGGGAAGAGTATTCTAATAATTAAATTATATTCTTATTGTTACAGTCTCAGGCCCCTGTGGTGGTAACTAAAAATTATTTTAATCTTTTAAAATTTACCATTTAATCAGATAAGCAGCAACAAGAAAAGAAAAAAACCCAAGAGAGTCAAATTTGCATTAATATTCAGCTTTTCATCCAATAAGCTCAAGACAAGGTAGGTATCTCCCCAGTGTAACTTCCCTGCAGTTCCACATTTCCATGTTTTATTCCATGGTGGAATTAAAAAAAAAATCTGTTGTGTAGTTTTTCAATTATCTTCTTCTTTTAGAGAAGTTTCTTTTTTGCACTTTATTCCGAGAATAGTTTCGATTCCCCCCCCCCCCACCCAAATTTTTCTGGGTGCGATTTTTTTTGAGCTTCGTTTATCTTCCGAGATGTTAGAGAAAGCTATTGTGCTTGGATTTGGACGGCTGTTGGATTGATGCATTTTGTTCTGAACTTCCATTTTAATGGTTTTTTTTTTTAGAACTGTGAAGCAGCCTGGAGCCGGAGAAAATGGATGTCACATAAATTAATGTTAATTAATTAATCTCCACTGCCCTGAAATGTCTCTCACTACCCTGTAGGAAGCTAGCACCCACCCCTCTCCTAGGAAAATGAGATATTTTAGGAAATACGAAAAGGGCAGAATATTTCCCCTAAAAGGGAGGCAGAAACTCATCCCCCCCCACCTTGGTGAATGGGCCATTAAGGCCTGGGCCAGTCTATTCTGCATAACAAAGATCTACCTCCTTCAGGCAGAGCCATAGGAGGAATTGCCCAAAGCCCTTTCATTACATCATCACCCAGCAAGAGTCAACCAAGCCTGGGACTCAAAAGACAACCTACAAAAGTTACCCCTGGTCTGACAATCAATCAGAATACAAGCTCAACTTCAAAGTCCAACAGAGGGTATCTCTCTCTCTCCCTCTCCCTCTCCCTCCCTCTCTCCCTCTCTCCCCCCCTCTCTCTCCCTCTCTCCGGCACGGACCAAATGAACCGGTTCCGTGATGTCCAGACCAGGAGCAACCCACCTCTGGTATGTATGTATGTATAAAAAATTGATGAGTTAGAATGGCATTAACCCTGCTTGTTTTTCAAAATGCTCTAAAGACATGGGTGTATCAACATGCCTAGGGATCAGCTTATGGGTTGGAGCCTGCCAGAAGCTGATGGATTCATATTTATTTATTTATTTATTTATTTATTTATTTATTTATTTATTTATTTATTTATTTATTTATTTATTTATTTATTTATTTATTTATTTATTTATTTATTTATTTATTTATTTATTTATTTATTTATTTATTTTAGTGTTCTTCTATGCCGCCCTACTCCCTGGGGACTCAGGGCGGCGTACAACATTTAAAGAACAACTAAACAATATAGTTTAAAAACAATTTAAAAAGACATTTAAAAATATACACAACCATACATACGTGGGGGAGACCTAGGATGTGAATTGTCTCAAATCACCCCGCCTGCAGGAAGAGCCATGTCTTTCAAGTAAGGTTCTAAATTTAGGCAAGGAAAACCAAATGCACAGGTACAGTATATGTGGTACCTTGCTCAACAGTAGTAACTGTGAGAGGGACCTTGGAGTCCTAGTGGACAAACCATTTAAATGGTTTACCTCCGGGACCGCATCCTACCACATACTTCCCTACGACCAGTTAGGTCCCACAGAGTGGGCCTCCTCCAGGTCCCATCAGCCAAACAATGTCGGTTGGCGGGGCCATGGGGGAGAGCCTTCTCTGTAGGGGCCCCATCTCTCTGGAACCAACTCCCACCAGAGATCCAGACCATCCCCACTCTACTGGCCTTCCGCAAAGCCGTAAAAACATGGCTCTTCCGGCAGGCGGGGTGAAGAGGAAGAAAATCAGATTCCCCCATGAATGAGTGATTTTTAAAATGATGTCATGTTTTAAACTGTTATGTTTTCATTTTTTTTGTTCTTATCACTGTTGTACGCCGCCCTGAGTCCTACGGGATTGGGCGGCTTATAAGAACTTTTAATTAAATTAAATTAATGAAATTAAATATGAGCCAGCAGTGTGCAGCAGCTGCCAAAAAAGCCAACTACATTTACGGACCCACAAACGCCCCCCTCCTCCCCCAACCCCCATGTTCAGCCTACAAATGTCAAGATAGAATGCAGCTTTTCTGAGAACAGGAGAGAAAAAAAATAAAATTCTGAAGGCTTAGCATTCTGGAGATTTGGCTTTACATCTTAATAACACTTTATTGCTGGTTCACGGCTTTTTGGAAATTGCTGAGGCAGGAAAAAACACCCTTTAATCAGCCCTAGCCCACCTACCCCGGTTCTGAAACTGTATTTGCATCTGGCATGCGAGTCATATAGAGACCGTCAGCCCAAGACACTGACATGGCAGGAAGATAAAAGAAAAGGAGATAATAAAATTTGAAATTAAGAGCACCAACCTCCTTAAAATAAAATAAAAAAAATCAGGGAGGAAGAGCTGACAGCTCAGAATGCAAAGTTGGGATGATAAGGAATTGTGCTCCCTTATATAAAAACTGAAATTGAAGGAAAGGCTAGAAGCTTTGCAGCTGGAGGTGATTTGGGGTCAAATATCAGGGAAACGGTGACTTCATGCTTCATCCTGTGCTTAAAATGGGCTTCGTTAGGAAAAGAAAAAAGAAAAAGAAAGAAATCCGGGCATTGCAAACAACGGTAGTAAAATCATCTCTGGTTTGACAGTCGAGGTTTAATATGCGGAGCTGGAAAACCAGATGTACAGTATGTTGAGATAGAAGAAGCATAAATAACAGATTAACAGAGTTGGAAGGGACCTTGTAGGTCATCTAGTCTAACCCACCCACCCCGCCCAGGCAGGAGACACTACACCATTTCTGACAGATGGCAGTCCAGTCTCTTCTTGAAAGCTTCCAGTGATGAAGCTCCCACAACTTCGGAAGGCAACTTCTGTTCCATTGGTTGATTGTTCTCACTGTCAGGAAATTTCTCCTTATTTCTAGGTTGAATCTCTCCTTGATCAGTTTCCATCCATTATTCCTTGTCTGGCCTTTGGGTGCTTTGGAAAATAGCTTGACCCCCTCCTCTCTGTGGCAGCCCCTCAAATATTGGAAGACTGCTATCATGTCTCCCCTGGTCCTTCTCTTCACTAGATTAGCCATGCCCAGATTCTCCTTCTTCCTTCCCCTCCCCTCCCCTCCCCTCCACCTCTTCCTCTTTCTCCTCCTCCTCATTTTCATCCTACTTCCTTTTCCTCCTCTTCCTCCTCTTCATCCACTTTCTAATATTTCTCCTCCTCCTTTTCCTCTTTCCCTTTCTTCTCCTCCTCCTCATTTTACTTCCTTTTCCTTCTCTTCCTCTTCTCCTCCTCCTCCACTTTCCAACTTTCCTCCACTTTCTAATCTTCCTCCCCTTTCTCCTCCTTCTCATTTTCCTTGTACTCTTCCTTTTCCTCCTCCTCCTCTCCTCCTCCTCCTCCACTTTCCAACTTTCCTCCACTTTCTAATCTTCCTCCCCTTTCTCCTCCTCTTCCTCCTCTTCCTCCTCTTCCTCTTCCTCCTCCTCCCCTTTCTAATCTATCTCCTCCTCCCCCCCCTTCCCAAATCTATACACAGTGCAGGAAGCCAGAGTCCATATGAAAGACGGCAAAATTGGCTCCAGGTCAGCCAAGGCTGTCTTATGCCTCCTTATTTATTCAGTTTATACGCTGAATATATATTGCGGGAAGCAATATTGGAAGCAGATGAGTGCAGTTTAAAAATGGGAAGGGAGAAACATCAATAACCCATGCTGTGCTGAGCTCTCACTACCTTGAGAACTGAAAATGTAAATGATTGCAAATCCTAGGAATGAAAGTTAAGGCGTGCAGCCAGGGGGGGGGGGAGCTTAAATATAAAGAAGAGCAAACTAATGACAGCAGGTAGAACAACCCAGCTTAGAACTAACACACAGACACAGACACTTTTTCTGTCGTGTTATCCTGGTGTACCCAAATATGGGAGAGAAAGCATCACAGCTTCCTTTTTGCCTTTCAGCCCCTCACTGGGACCATCCAGGCTGTTTTTTATGTAGCCGACACACTAATCAATATATATATAAACATAGAATAATAGGGTTGGAAGGGACTTCTAAAGCCACTACCACTCTGTGGGCCTGGCTTGTTTTGTGGGCATGGCTTGATGGTCATGTGATGGTGGGCGTGCCTTCATGGTCATGTGACTGGGTGGGAGTGGTTTGGCAGTCATGTGACTGGGTATATATTCGGGAGAACCGGTCCGAACTGGGAGGAACCCACCCTTGATCATAGGTTAGCAATATGGCTGCATGGATGGCTGTATGGCTACCAGCAACCACTGTGAAGATTGTCAGGGCTACAGCATGCATCTTCTTGACTTAATTGGAACAATGGTAGAACATAGAACATAAAATAATAGAGTTGGAAGGAACCTCAGAGGTCTTCTAGTCCAAGTCCCTGCTTGGGGAATTGGACAACTCGTCACAGCCAACTTGCTGCAGCCCATTCGCCACAGCCAACTCACCATGGGACAATTCGCTGTGGGACAATTTAACAGTTCCATTTAATTATTTAAAATAAAATGAAATTATTTTAATTTTTGCCATTCACATTCCATTCAACAATGAGCGGCGGGGGCGCAGTGGTTAGAATGCAGTACTGCAGGCTACCCCTGCTGACTGCTGGCTGCCAGCAGTTCAGCAGTTCGATCCTGACTGGCTCAAGGTTGACTCCGCCTTCCATCCTCCCAAGGTCAGTAAAATGAGGACTCAGATTGTTGGGGGCAATAGGCTGACTCTGTAAACTGCTTAGAGAGCACTGTGGAGGGATAGCTAAGTGCTATCACTATTCTCCTCCTCCTCCTCCTCCTCCTCCTCCTCCCTCCCTCCCTCCCTCCCCCCCCTCTCTCCTCCTCCTCCTCCTCCTCCTCCTCCTCCTCCTCCTCCTCCTCCTCCTCCTCTTCCTTCTCCTCCTCCTCCTCTTTTAATCTTTATAAGTATCCTTGGTGGTGCAGTGGTTAGAATGCAATATTGCAGGCTAATTCTGCTCTGCCAGGAGTTCGATCCTGACCAGTTCAAAGTTGACTCAGCCTTCCATCCTTCCGAGGTGGGTAAAATGAAGACCCAGATTGTTGGGGGCAAGATGCCGACTCTGTAAACCGCTTGAAGAGGGCTGCAAAAGCACTGTGAAGCGGTATAAAAGTCTAAGTGCTATTGCTATTCTGTCCCTCCTTTTGCATCCTTTCTTTAATGATTCTATTCCACCAGTTCTTTGATATTAGTGTAACTCTTGTCCCGCACGGAGTTCTCTTGAAGTGAGTTGGCGATGGCAAGTTGGCCGTGGCGAGTTGACCATGTCGAATTGTCCTGCTCAAGCGGGAGACCCTATACCATTTCTGACAAATGGCTGTCCAGTCTCCTCTTAGAAGCCTCCAGTGATGGAGCACCCACAACTTCTGGAGGCAAGCCGTTCCACTGGTTAATTTTTCTCACTGTCAGGAAATTTCTCCTTGGTTCTAGGTCACTTCTCTCCTTGATTAGTTGCCATCCACTGCTTCTTGTCCTGCCTTCAGGTGCTTTAGAAAATAAATGAAGTCAGAGTAGAGCTGGAAGGGACCTTGGAGGTCTTCTAGTCCAACCCCCTACTCATGCAGAAGACCCTATACCAGGGGTGGTCAAACTCAATTTCATTGAGGGCCGCATCAAGGCTATGGTTGACCTTGGGGGGGGGGGCGGAGGGGACTGGGGGGGCGCGCGGCCAGCTCGATGCCACTCACTGGGCATGGCCGACTGGGGGGGCGTGGTCAGCTTGACGCCACTCCCCAAACTGCTGGCATGTTTCCTCTTCGCACTGGGTAGACCGGGCCGAAGCGATGCGGGCCAGCCCCTTACATTTTCCAGGACAGCCCCGCGGGCCCGATCTGACCACATTGCGGGCCGGATCCAGCCCATGGACTTTGTGTTTGACACCCCTGCCCTATTCTATATCAGACAAGTGGTTCTCCAATCCTTCTTAAAAGCCTCCAGTGATGGAAGCACCCACAACTTCTGGAGGCAAGCTGTTCCACTGGTTGATTGTTCTCACTGCTAGGAAGTTTCTCCTTTAATTCCAGTTTGCTTCTCTCCTTGGTTAGTTTCCATCCATTGCTTCTTGTCCTGCCTTTTGGTGCTTTGGAAAATAATTGGACCCCCTCATCTTTGTAGGAGCTCCTCAAATATTGGGACAAGGCTATCATGTGACCTCTAGTCCCTTCATTTCACTAGTCTAGACATACCCAATTCTGTGTCTTGGAAGAAGCCAACTTTTTATCTTCTGTATCACATCTTCTGAATCCTCTATAAAAACAATTGCTGCCAACCTGCCTTCCATTGAGGACCTGTATACTGCACGAGTCAAAAAGAGGGCCGTGAAAATATTTACTGACCCCTCGCATCCTGGACACAAACTGTCTCAATTCCTACCCTCTGGTTGCACACCAGAACAACTAGACACAAGAACAGTTTTTTCCCCCGAACGCCATCACTCTGCTAAACAAATAATTCCCTCAACACTGTCAAACTATTCACTAAGGCTGCATTACTATTACTATTAGTCTTCTCATCGTTCCTATCACCCATCTCCTCCCACTTATGACTCTATGACTGTAACTTGTTGCTTGTATCCTTACGATTTATATTAATATTGTTTCCTGATTGCTAATTTGTACCCTATGACAATCACTAAGTGTTGTATGTTATGATTCTTGATGAATGTATTTTTATGTACACTGAGAGCAAATGCACCGAAGACAAATTCCTTGTGTGTCCAATCACACTTGGCCAATAAAGAATAAAGAATTCTAATGCCTGTCCACATGGTATTCGATTGGAGACTTTGAAAATTTTGACTGAGCGGCATGTAATTATAGCTACTCCTCGACCTACAACCATAACTGAATTTCCAAATTTCCATTGCTAAGTGAGTTTCGCCCCATTTTATGACCTTTCTTGCTCTAACTGTTAAGTGAATCACTGCAATTGTTAATTGAGTCATACGGTTTGTTAAGTGAATCTGGCTCCCCCGGTGACTTTGCTTGTCAGAAGGTCGGAAAAGGGGATCGCGTGATCCCAGGGACTCTGAAACCGTCATAAATATGAGCCAGTTGCCAAGCATCTGAACAATCAACCCATCGAGCAGAAGTTGCCTTCAGAAGTTGTGAGAGCTTCATCACTTGAGCCTTTCAAGAAGAGATTGGACTGCCATTTGTCAGAAATGATGTAGCGTCTCCTGCCTGGGCAGGGGGTTGGACTAGATGACCTACAAGGTCCCTTCCAACTCTATTAGTTTGTTAATCTGTTGATCACATGACTATGGGTATGCTGTTATGGTCATAACAGTGGTGGGTTCCTACCGGTGCTGTGCAGGATGCCGCACCGGTAGCAGCCCGGCGATGACATCATTTTAGGCGCTTTTTTCGGCTTCTCCGCGTCCTGAGCTGTCAGAAAAAAGCCCTCCCACCCGCCCTTGTTTCAATACTGACCTTTATTCTTCCTCTGAAGCACAGCTCAGAAGATCCTCAGCTGTGTTTCGGCTTGTAATGTCGTCCTAAGCATGCGTGGAAGTGAAATCGCCCAATGGAATGCGGGTTCACTTCTGCGCATGCTCGCGATGCGCACCGGTAGTGAAAATAACCGGAACCCTCCACTGGGTCATAAGTGTGAAAAACAGTTACAAGTTAATTTTTTCAATGCCATGAAACTTTGAACGGCAACTAAACAAACGGTTGTAAGTCAAGGACTACCTATAGAGCAGGGGCGAGTTCCTAATTTTTTACTACCACTCTGTGGGCGTGGCTTATTTTGTGGGTGTGGCTTGCCAGCCATGTGACCGGGTGGGCGTGGGCCTCGGGAGCTTGGCAGTGGCCGGAGAAGCGGGGGGGCATTGCCCACCCGCAACACAGCCCCCTGCAGCGGGAGTAGCAAGACCACGGCAGCGGTTCTTCTAGGAGACTCCGTCCGGCCTGAATGTTTCTCCCCATTCAATGATCCTATGCTCCTGCCACCTGTTCCCCCTCCCCTCAGCAGCTCAAGAAGCCTCGAACGTGCAAAAATTCCTAGGATCATCACCGCACGTTCGTGGCTTCTCAGACTGCTGAAGGGAGGGGAACTGAGATAGCTCCTGCCGCCCATTCTTTCAGCGTCTCACGCGCTCCCTCAGCCATCCTTCCCTGCTTGGACTCACTGTGGGGTAAGAAGGCAGCGCATGCGCAGTGCCGGAAGCTCGGCTTCTGGGCATGCAGAGAATAAAATTTAAAAACAAAAACAAAAAAATGTTTTTTAATGGCGGGGCCCAGGCACCGGCAACCGACCGCACCGGTACTGTGACATCACCAGCGGGCTGCTACCGGTGCTATAGAGTGGACCGCACTGGTAGGAACCCACCACTGCTATAGAGAGAGAATAATCCCAATAAATGGGCTGAAGAACAAACCTTACCAACCTAATTTTCTGTCTCTGCTACCCGGATTCCCAACCACCGGTGCACTTCAGCTGTCAACTGAAAATCAATTTTTCCTACGTTGGCTTGCCACAGAGCTGGTCTCCCACGGAACCTTCTTGTCTTTGCAATATATTGTTTTCATTTCATAGTGGGCTCTTGAATGACTGTAAGCCCCTTCAAGATTTACACGACCGAAAAGACGTATATAAATATTTTAAAGTTTAGCAAAATGCAGTGCCAGGTCTCGGTGGTGTCTTCTGCATTACTTTTTAAACTCCTTCTTATCTCTCCTCCCAAATCTCTCTTTTTAGGGAGGAACTTAATCCCTTCCCCATGTGGAAATGTTTCCTAGCAATTATCAAACACCCAATCCAAGTGGTCTCGTGATGGTAAAGCTTTGGAAATTAAAATCCATCTGGAGGTTCAGCTTGAGCCATAAGAATCCTTAGGGCCCACGTCTCAACGTCAGGTTAGTGACTATAACTGGCCAACCAATACATGTAATAATGCATGGTGGGGGGTTCATTGTCTGCTCATGCCCCCAGTTTACTTTCTTTCTTTTACTCCATCCACCGCAGATTCATTCATTCATTCGTTCATTCGTTCATTTGTTCATCCATCCATCCATCCATCCATCCATCCATCCATCCATCCATCCACCCACCCACCCATCCATCCATCCATCCATCCATCCATCCATCCATCCATCCATCCATCCATCCATCCATCCATCCATTCCCACCCATCTCAGTCAATGTCTCTGGATGGACTATAATTCAAAAATATATATTGCAATTAAAAATATTAAAAACTGCACTATGTTCTACGATTGTACGGTTCTACGATTCTGTGGTTCTATGGTTCTATGAGTCTATGTATTTTTTATTTATAAAATTTATTTTTTTAATCAAGTTTTTATTTTATTTTATAACATATAAAAATTCCATTTTCAAATTAAACAAATTAAATTTATTTATAAAATTTATGTATAACTATTTATAAAGAGCTACCGCAGGGTAACTCTGGGCAGTTTATAATAATAAAAGATAAACATTACATATACTAAAAACATGAATAAGGTAATAAAAATCAAACATTATGATTTACGATTCTATGGTTCTATGATTCTACGTTTCTATGATTTTAAGATTCTACGATTCTATGCTTCTTTGGTTCTGTGGTCCTATGAGTCTATGGTTCTATTTATTTTTTATTTATAAAATTTATTGGCTGCCCATCTTCCCACAGAATAACTCTGGGCAACTTATAATCATATATGTATATGTATATGTATATGTATATGTATATGTATATGTATATGTATATGTATATGTATATATCTATATTCACGCACACACACACACACACACACACACACACACACACACACACACACACACACACACACACACAGCATAAATAAGTTCATACAAACCCAATACAATGATTCTATGATCTACGATTCTATGATTCTACGATTCTACGTTTCTACGTTTCTACGTTTCTACGTTTCTACGTTTCTACGTTTCTATGATTTTAAGATTCTACAATTCTACGATTCTAGGATTCTGTGATTCTAGCTAGCAAGCCACGCATGCTCAATTACGCTCCTTAAGTTTTCAAGCTGTCATCCTCGTGTGAATTGATTTGGGCCGATATTGTAATAATGTCTTCCTTATTTCCAACTAAATGTTCATTGGATTGCAAGCAGAAAGATAACCACTAAGGAAGTTACTCTGGAACATTTGCTCCCAGGGAACATGGATGGGATGGGGAAAAATGAAGCTGTATCTTCTGTTGGTAAGTCCTGGAGCCTGGAGCCAGCCACGTATCACCTCCCTGCTGGCTGAGACCAGCCAGGAGGGGCACGGGTCCAATAAACAAGTGGAGGCGCTCATCGCTCCTATGGCCTTGTCCACATCATCAGGAGTGATAGGTTCAAACTCATCCCATATAACAGGACTAAGACTCGCATTTATTTATTTATTTATTTATTTATTTATTTATTTATTTATTTATTTATTTATTTATTTATTTATTTATTTATTTATTTATTTATTTATTTATTTGTCGCATTTGTATGCCGCCCACTCCACAGAGACTCTGGGCGTGCCACACCATTCATTATGGTCCCCTTCATGTCCTCTGCATTTATGGGAGAAACTGGTTTATCTGTCACAGTTCCAAATAGCATCCAGAACTAAATCAGAGTCCGAGGCAAAGCATTCCTCAAAGTTCCAATTTATTAGAAGAGCCATGTTGGCACATCTGTGAGAAACCCGAATCTGAAGCTACGAGGGTTTCTCCACCCAGTTTAAAGTTCATTCCCTTGTCCCCACACCCACAAGTTCATCACGTTGACCAGTGGTCTTCTGCCAACATGTCCATTACTCCCATCAGCTTCCGGCCAGGTGCTGAACAAAGGATGACCTTGAAAGCTAAAATGAATTTGTTATGGCTACATGTTCACATTGCTCATAGAACAGCCCCTCCCAAATTCCCACAGCAAGAATACATTCTAAGCATCAAGGGTGGCAGGCCAAAGTCCCTAATAAAATATGGCTTCAGCCTGACATTATCTGTACTTAGCCAAAATGTTGGATTTTCTTGAAATTCTTGCTTTTCAGCTGAAAAAGAGAGAGAGAAATGCCGTTACGAGATGCTGAACAAAGGAAAACTTTACTCCTTGCTATTTTCTGCTGAGGATTACATTTAAAAACAGCTTGATCCACCGCCTTTGTGTACCGTAGGTGTGCGCTTGTATGTATTTTGATTCTCTCGGTTTGCAGCAAGCTTGTGAGGCTGGGACAGGAATTGCATTAGAGTTCAGATCACGGGGTGTTTCTCAAAAGATGTCGTCCTGTTTTGAATTGGTTCACTAGAATGAAGACCTGGCGGTCTGGATGAGGTTTTTAGGGTGGACAACTGTGCTGCTTTTGTTCCCTTCAGGTGTTTGTCTATTTGCCGGAACTGTATTTTTGGCACCGCTTAGCTGCTATTCAAAGGCTATTCTGTGACAGGCAGAAAAGAAACAAGACCATCATCGAGGAATTCAGCTGCAGGTCTCTATTAAAAGCGCTGTTACACTCCCAGTTAAACACGTACAAGAATATTTTCTAAAATCAATATTAGACTTGGGAACAGCGGTGGGATCCTGCTGGTTTAACAACTGGTTTAGTGACCACACGCTTTGCGCACACTCGCACCTGACTGCACGCATGCGGCTGACGTGCACTGTGCATGTGTGCGCAGTTTTAAGAAAACTTACCTTCCGCGTTACTGCTGAGGAGAAACACAGCTGAGGCGCAGCAATTTGCTCTTCCGCGTGAATCAGCTGAGAAGATATAGGTCAGTAAAGCGCAGGGGGCGGGGCACCTGATCGTCAGAGCGAACCGGTTCACTCCCAGTTGATCGTCGGAGCATCCGGTTCGCCCGAACTGGTAGAATCCCATCCCTGCTTGGGAGGGTGAAGCCTGTGTTTCCCACTGCAGTCAAACCAATATTGTCCGATGCACTAATATTTCCACTGGAAGGAAAATTGGAGCTCGACCATCTCTTCCATAAAGACAATAAAACATAGAATAATAGTGTTTGAAGACTGTTATATCTTCTAGTCCAGAGGTGTCAAACTCAAGGCTCAATGTTTCCTTTTCGCATTGGGTAGACCGGGCCAAAGTGACACGGCCCACGCAGGGGCTGTCCTGGAAAATGTAACGGGCCGGCCCATGTCGCTTTGGTCCAGTCTACTCAATGTGAAGAGGAAACACTGCCTTCGGACTGATCTACCCAGTGTGCTGGGTCAAGCTGGCCACATCCACCCAGTTGGCCACACCCACCCAGTCGGCCACGCCTGGCCGGCCCCCGAGATCAATCACAGCCCTGTTGCAGTCCACAATGAAATTGAGTTCTAGTCCAACTCCCTGCTCATTCAGGAGATCCTATACCAGTCCAGAGAAGTGGCTGCCCAGTCTCTTCTTGAAAACCTCCAGTGATGGAGCACCCAGAACTTCTGAAGGCAAGTCGTTCCACTGGTTAATTGTCCTCACTGTTAGGAAGTTTCTCCTTAGTTCTAAGTTGCTTCTCTCTTTAATGATCTTCCACCTGTTATTTCTTGTCCTGTTTGTCTTGTCCCCAGATGCTTTGGAGCAGTTGTCACCAACTGGTGGTCCATGGACCACTGGTGGTCTGCGAGAAAATTTTGGGTGGTCCGCAGAAAAATTATTTGCATTTTTTATATTGCACTAAATCAGGGGTCCTCAAACTACGGCCCCTGGGCCAGATATGTGCAATGAACGCTTGTGTTGCTGCAGAGAGTCTCCCCCTTTGGGGTCTTTTGTGTGGGTCGGAGGGGGGCAGAAATTCTGACTTGGGGATCTGCTTCAGCCTCCTGGTGCAGGGCTTTGGGCAAAGGCTGGAGGGAAGCGCTGCTGGTGGTGAACAGCCGGAGGGCCTTGTTCCAGTGGGACTGCATCATGGCCTGGAACTGGCTGACCATCTCAGCCCGCTGAGTCTCCAGGCATCGGCACCTGGCCTTGCACTCCCGCAGGTCTTCCCTCTGCTTGGAAAGCCTATGCTCCTAGTCCTCAGTGAAGTGCTTCTGCTGAGCCTCCTTCTTGGTCAGATCCAATTTGAACTGAGCTGTTTTGCCAACTCTTTCTTGTGGTGGTTGCTTAGCTCCAACAACTGCTTCCTATAGGGGCCCTAAGGAGCCTGGGCAGGCAGGTGAGGAGTGGCTGGGAGGGGAGGGGCAAGGAGAGGCCAGCAAGGCACCCCTCAACATGAGTGACTTTGAGTTGACCATGCCCACCCAGTCACATGACCATCTTGCCACGCCCACCCAACCGGTCATTAGGCAGATCATATTAGTGGTCCGCGGGATTTAAAATTATGAATTCAGTGGTCCCTCAGGTCCGAAAGGTTGGTGACCCCTGCTTTGGAGAACTGTTGAATCAACCCAAAATGCGACAAAGACCATGTTGATTTCTCCAAAGCGATTAACCAGAAATTTATGAGATGTCTACAAACAAGAGAAGGGTTGAAGAACATCCTTCCACTTGAGTCACTAGCTTCAGATAGTCCTTATGCTCACAATTGGGACCAGAACTTCCATTGCTTAAGCGAGTTGGTTGTTAAGTGAGTTGCACTCAATTTTGCCATCTTGTTTGCTGTGGTCATTAAGCAAACCACCAGGTTGTTAAGTGAATCTGGCTCCCCCCATTGACTTTGCTTGTTGGAAACCAAGGTTTCAAATGGCAATCATATGACCCTGGCACTCTGCAACCATCATAGAAACATGTTGTGAGCCGCCCAGAGTCCCCAGGGTGTGGGCGGCATAGAAATCCATTAAATTAAATTAAATTAAATTAAATTCCAGTTGCCAAGCACCCAAATTTGGATCATGGGATTGTGGGGACCCTATGACGGTCATAAGTGCAAGGACTGGTTGTAAGTCACTTTTTTCAGAGCTGCTGTAACTTTGAATGGTCACCAAACAAATGGTTGTAAGTTTTGAGTTTACCTGTTCAGAGCAGAAAGCTCCTAAGAATGTTGATGGACTCATGAATTGAAAAACCACCATGTCTTCTTGCACACATTCATCAAATCCATCCTGAACTAAGAGGCCCTTGGTGCTGTCTGAGCTTGTTTGTTTTCTTGCAGACGTTTCATGACCCTACTAGGTAACATCATCAGTGATGGTGTGCTGATGATGCACTGGTGATGTTACCTAATTTGGGTAATGAAACATTCCAATTCTACCCATTTCTGGCTTTCTGTGGCATTCTGAAGGTTGCATAACTCTTCCAGAAGACATTCAAAGAAAAGGATGTTAAGATCCTGGTCAAATACAAGTTCAACCAGGTCAGTTGTTGTTGTTGTTGTTGTTGTTGTTGTTGTTGTTGTTGTTGTTGTTGTTGTTTCTTCTTCTTCTTCTTCTTCTTCTTCTTCTTCTTCTTCTTCTTCTTCTTCTTCTTCTTCTTCTTCTTCTTCTTCTTCTTCTCCTCCTCCTCCTCCTCCTCCTCCTCCTCCTCCTCCTCCTCCTCCTCCTCCTCCTCCTCCTCCTCCTCCTTCTCCTCCTCCTCCTCCTCCTCCTCCTCCTTCTCCTTCTCCTTCTCCTTCTCCTTCTCCTTCTCCTTCTCCTTCTCCTTCTCCTTCTCCTCTGTCACGTAGTGAATATTGTCAGCTGTATGTATATGCCGGGTGATGCATCCCTATTCTACTTTATGGTACATTCCATTACAAGCAGGACATGTGATGTGATCTTATGCGCTTGTGTGCATTCCTGATTCTCCATTCTTCTTCTTGTGGTTTGGCTCTGACCGGGAGCGGTCGCATTTAATTAGCAAGAATGTAATTATTCAGAATTTATTGTTTTTGTACCGAAATAAATATTTTATTAGACCTTTAAATTCGGCTTTATTTCTAAATGTCTGAGCTCCGAGAGAAAGATCAAACATCGCCTTTATGGAGATTTATTCTCACCTTAACATTCTCCTTCTCCTTCTCCTTCTCCTTCTCCTTCTCCTTCTCCTTCTCCTTCTCCTTCTCCTTCTCCTTCTCCTTCTCCTTCTCCTTCTCCTTCTCCTTCTCCTTCTCCTCCTCCTCCTCCTCCTCCTCCTCCTCCTCCTCCTCCTGAATTATACCAAGCTCAGACACCAACAACAACTCCATAGTCTTTCCTTGAAACTGTTTAGCTGTTGTACCAGCACTGGAGAAGACATGTTTCATTTAAGAAGGACCTAAAAAGTACTGAGTGGATCCCCTTCCTGGATATGAGCTCATATTTCTATTCTAGGAGGCAACATTTCAATGGGTCTCTGATTTCTTTGAGGGCCTTTTAGCTTTGCACAAGTTCACTGACATTTTGAACCCAAAACATAACATTGCCATTTTTGGACTTCTTCTGGCTTTCTTCTTGGTGGACCAAACAATATGACAAATATCTTTGTTTTTGAGATAAATGAGGAAAAGTTGCACCATTAAGCCCTTCATAATCTGGTCTCCAGCAATTTATGATACTTTTTTCCTTTATTTTTCATCCCTACATCCGAGCCATTACAAAGCCAGGTCCAGGGGTGGGTTCTAACTTACCTCGCCGCCGGTTCGCTTCCTCCTGCACCGCATGGCTGCGCTGCACAGGCGTGTGCGTGCTTTGCGCGTGCGCACATGCACAGTGCTGAAAACTCAGCTTCTGCACATGCGGAGAAGCAGAAACCAGCCAAAAATTCCCCTCCAAAAAAAATTCCCAAAAAAGAAAAATTCCCAAAAAAATAAATGGTGGCGTCCACGGACCGACACCGACAGAAACGGCTCCATGACATCACCACCAGTTTACTCCCGGTTCTATAGAACTGGTGCGAACCGGGAAGAACCCACCTCTGGCCAGGTCCCATCCTTGCATGTTGCAGCCATCCTTCCGTTGCATTTTTCATTATTTCTCCACTTTCCCCCCTCTTTGAGCCAGCCCTTCCCCCCCAAAAAATCTTCCAGATGCTGCGGTTGAACTCCAGCTGGTAAAGATTTTGGTGATTAATTTTCTCCTGCCCTCCTGTGGTCTTTTGGACCGAGTTTTAATCACAGCTCCGGGCATTTTCTTCTTAAAGAAAAGTGACACCTTTGGAAATGTCGGAGAGCTGTCAGAAATCTCCTTGGCGGAGACAAGACTGATGCCGAGGGGAAAAAAATCGCAGAGAGGATCATAATAAGTTATTAAAAGCAGAAAGACGACTTGAGCATCAAGATTTTTTCTTTCTTTCTTCCTTTTCCAAAGCAGCAACGGCACATCTGCAGGATAGAAAACTTCCCATCGCTGCTCATTGTTTTAACGTGGCAGGAACGCTTAAGAGAAAAAGAGAGACTGTGTGTACGCAAGGAGAGAGAATATCTATTTTAGTGTAATGTGATTTTCAGGGAAGGAGGAAAGGATAAATAGGAACATTAGTCATCCGGCATCCATTCTGATAAAAGGTGCACTTTGGAAGTCCTTCACATAGATTTCATTTTGCTTCTTAGCTTAAACACCACCACCCCCCGGCATAGAATCAAGAGTTAGTAGCTGCCAACTTGATGAATCGAAAGTGGGGTTATTGGCCCTGAGGGTAGCTGAAATATACCGCAGTCCTCAATTTATGACATACCATTCCTAAACAGTCCTCAATTTATGATTTCCATTCCTAAGCAAGACGGTTGTTGGGAAGAAATCTCCATCTGGTTCCAAGCCGGGAGGAAGACACTGGAAACACGGAGGCTGATTGGAAAGAGGGTTTAATGATGAAGCAGAACCACTAAGCACATTTGATTCTGGTGCGGCTGACCACATGGAGTTGAGAGTGAGGGGTATTTATAACTTCTCTTGGGCTTTGCACTTGAACTTCCTGTTCCTGTGCAAGAACATGTATTCTATTGGCTGTTGTAGGGGGTCATAGCTGGCTCTATAGGTTATCTGAGCTCCCAGGTTTGGTTGGAGTTTGGACTCTGATGCAATGTCCTTAGGAGATTGTGCAATGCAGTGAGCTCTGCTGCTAGTGGGTTAATCCTATGATGTCCTGGAGGGTCATGTCTTAATCCCATCATTCTGGAGCTGAAGATATTTTGCTCTGTAGATAGGATATGTAGATAGGACTATGTCCAAATGGTTAGGTTGTTAATATATAAACAAGCCACCAATCTATGTTTGTATATATTTAAGTACTACAACTTTAAATGTATTGCTGTATTCTGATTGGCTGTAATGTTTCAAGATTGCCATAAGAGGGAGCTAGAGATCGTGGTTTCAGGTTCGTTCTCTCTGCTGATTCATTGGTGATTGACTTTATGTCTTATAGTGAGCTCTGTTTGAAGCTCTGTTACTTCGTGATAGTATTGAAGTGTTTGTAAGCTGTAATATCTTTGTTTGATGTTTAAGACAAAGACAGGCGGGTAAGAAGATTATTGTACTTCTTGATATTGACTGACTGAACGTGTATGACCTGGACTGTTTAATTGGACTGTGCTATTTATCTAAAAGTAAACTATTTTATATACTTTAACTAATCTGTTTGTGACTGGATCATTACTCCTATCCACTGGTTGCCAACCTGAAATACTCTGTTTCTACGTGCATGTCCCTGATAACTCAGGGGTTGCTCTGCACACTCCTTAACAGCCCAGTCTTTCTTAATGGGCAAAAAATATCTGCTGGGGGCTATTAAGAAAGGTGGGGGGGTGTCTCTTTCTGCCTCCAAGAGCATGTTTCTCCATTCCTCCTTTAGGGAAATATAATATTCTGCCTTTTTAATATTTCTCAAAATATTTCATTCTTTCTAGGAGAGGGGGAGGGTCTTCCCTCACGGTCATTAAGTGCGTCATCCCAATGTTATGACCCCCCCCCCATTTTTTTCCATGGTTGTTCAATAACTTAACTGCAACTCTAAAGTGGAACGTGCAGTCGTTAAGCAAAATTTCCGCCGGGTGAGATGGGCAGCGAATACATTTAATAAATACAGATAGTCCTCGACTTACAGCAGTTCGTTTAGGGACCGTTTGAAGTTACAACGGCAGTGAAAAATGTGACTCAGGGCCATTTTCCCACACTTACGACCATTGCAGCATTCCCAGGATTACGTGATCAAAATTCAGACGCTCCGTAACGGCTTCCTATTTATGAGTCGTGGTGGCGCAGTGGTTAGAGTGCAGTACTGCAGGCCACTCCTGCTGACTGCTGGCTGCCTGCAATTTGGCAGTTCGAATCTCACCAGACTCAAGGCTGATTCAGCCTTCCATCCTTCCGAGGTGGGTAAAGTGAGGACCCAGATTGTTGGGGGCAAGAGGCTGACTCTGTAAACCACTTAGAGAGGGCTGTAAAGCACTGTGAAGTGGCATACAAGTCTAAGTGCTATTGCTATTGCAGGCAAACTCTGCCCACAGTCAGGAGTTCGATCTTGACCGGCTCAAGGCTGACTCAGCCTTCCATCCTTCCGAGGTGGGTAAAATGAGGACCCAGATTGTTGGAGGCAAGATGCTGACTCTGTAAACCACTTAGAGAGGGATGCAAAGCACTGTGAAGCGGTATATAAGTCTAAGTGCTATTGCTACTGCTATGACAGCTGCAGAGTCCTGGGGGGGTCACACGATCCGCTTTTTCGACCTTCTGACAGGCAAATTCAACTGGGAAGCCAGGCTGAATTAACAACCACGTTACTAACTTAACAGCTGCCATGATTCACTTAACAACCGTGGCAAGAAAAGTCGCTTAACAAATGTTTTACTGAGCAACATCACAATTGACGGGCTCACTTGTGGTTGTAAATTGAGGACTACCAGCAAATAAATTCTGGGAATTGAACTTCAACGGACCATGTGGTTAGTCCTGGAATTTCATGGAGATACCCCACCCAAGTACAAACCACACCTAATCCGAATTAGCTTTTCAGGACAAACCAAAGTTCTCTAGCTATGGCCACCTCGTTGGATCTTCAGAGTAAGAATGACACAATCCTCATCTTTATCCCATACTCTCCTTTTCCTGCTATTCTCTATCTTTCCTGGGAATGGACCACAATCCCACCAGATCAGTAGTGGGTTCTAAATGGTTTTGCTACCGGTTTGCGCGCGTGCCTGACGCTTCTGCTCATGCGCAGAAGCATCCCGGGTGAGGGGGTGGAGTCTCCCACACCACCGCTACTGGTTCAGAGAACCGGACCGAACCGGGAGCAACCCACCGCTGAACCAGGTGCTTTCTTATCCAGACATTTAGAACCATGCCACCAAAAATGATCCGTATTAGCGAATGCAATTAATAAACAAAAATGATGCCATCACTACCTTGATCTTATTTGTTTTTCTTGTCTATAGGGATAGCTGACGAGAAGCACAAAGGGATTGTATTGAAATGAGGAACTGGCATTTCATTTGCCTTTGAAGCCGTAATTAGCCAAGAGAGGTTGACATTCAATTTTACAACAGCAATTACAATAGAGCAGGGAACGTTAAAATGCTAGGTTGCTCATCAATAATAGAGTTCCCTGAATTACATGCTCCTTGGCCACCCTTGAGGGACGGAGGCAGCCGTTCCCATCTTCCTCCCTGCCCCCTTAATTCAATTAGTCCATCCTGAAGTAAGGCTGTATAGAATTACTTCTGGGACCCGTGTCAAGATCGGTTATCGGGAATGGCCGGCTAAAAATATTTCAAAACAGAGACTTGATGACATCTGAAATTGGAGAAGATTCTTGACTCCCGGTTTCTAATGACCCTTGTCATCATAGGTATCCCCCGGACAGTAAATATTTCTCCAATTCAATCTAGAAGTCCAGGAACGATTTGCTTGGGTTTTGAGTGCCAAGAAATAGCTGAGAATTTCTGATCTCAGCGCAGTTCATTTATCCAACTACAACATAAACAGGATAAGGAGCTATTTAACACACCTTCAGTCTGTGAGTTGGAGACTGGAAGAGATAAAAATGATTACAGTAATCCCTTCCTTCCTTCCTTCCTTCCTTCCTTCCTTCCTTCCTTCCTTCCTTCCTTCCTTCCTTCCTTCCTTCCTTCCTTCCTTCCTTCCTTCCTTCCTTCCTCCCTCCCTCCCTCCCTCCCTCCCTCCATTCCTCCCTCATTCCATCCCTTTCCCCTACCTATCCCCTCCCTCCTCCCTCCCTCCCTCTCTCTCTTCCTTCCCTCTCTCAATCCCTCCATCGCTATCCCCTCCCTCCCGCTCTCCCTCCCTCCCTGCCTATCCCCTCCCTCCTTCCCTCCCTCCCTCCCTCCCTCCCTATCCCCTCCATCCCTCCCTCCCTATTTCCTTCCTCCTTCCCTCCCACCCTCCCTCCCTATCCCCTCCTTCCCTCCCACCCTCCCTCCCCTTCCTCCCTCCCTCCCTCCCTCCCTATCCCCTCCTTCCCTCCCTCCCTATTTCCTTCCTCCCTCCCTCCCTCCCTCCCTCCCTCCCTCCCTCCCTCCCTATCCCCTCCTTCCCTCCCTCCCTATTTCCTTCCTTCCTTCCTTCCTTCCTTCCTTCCTTCCTTTGTGAGTTTTGCCCCATTTTACAACCTTCCTTGCTACAGTTGTTAAATGAATCACTGCAATTGTTAAGTTAGTAATCCGGTTGTGAAGTGAATCTGTCTTCCCCATGGACTCTGCTTGTCAAAAGGTCGCGAAAGGGGATCACGTGATCCCCGGGAGACTGCAACCATCATAAATATGAGCCAGTTGCCAAGCATCCAAATTTTGATCACCTGACCCTGGGGAAGCTGCAATGGTCATAACTGCGAAAAATGATAATGCCACTCTTTTCAGTGCTGTTGAACGGTCACTAAATGTTGTAACTGGAAGACTGCATATAGTTTTTGGTTGTTTTGGGCTTAAATCTTTGGTAACAAATCTGTTTTCTGCCTATCAAGATCTTCTTCTTTATTGTTTACCATTCCCTTTTGCCTATGAATATCTGTTCTTCATTCTAAGACTCACATTCATTCCCTGATACAATGCCAACACCCCCTTTATCTTCTCACCGCATCCACTCTTGCTCTACCAGCTAGGAGGGGGTTGATGTCTGCTTCCACACACTCGTTATCCCCTGCCCTCACATTTCTTTACGGGGTCCTTGGTGCTCTCTGAGCTTCATTGTTTTCTTGCAGATGTTTCATTTCTCAAGTAGATAACACCATTGGTGCTTGAAGGGCTAGAAACTGAATCCCATGCCCTTCTAGCTCTGATGATGTTACCCAGTTGGGTAATGAAATGTCTGTAAGAAAATAATCAAGCTTAGAGAACACCAAGGACTCCCCATAATTCTCCTCCTCCTCCTCCTCCTCCTCCTCCTCCTCCTCCTCCTCCTCCTCCTCCTCCTCCTCCTCCTCCTCCTCCTCCTCCTCCTCCTCCTCCTCCTTTCCTCAAACCCCACTCCATTATAGTTCTGATGATGTTGCCCAGTTGGGTAATGAAATGTCTGTAAGAAAATAATCAAGCTTAAAGAACACCAAGGACCCCCCATAATTCCCCCCCCTCCCCCTCCCCCTCCTCCTCCTCCTCCTCTTTTCCTCAAACCCCACTCCATTATAGTTCTGATGATGTTGCCCAGTTGGGTAATGAAATATCTGTAAAAATAATCAAGCTTAGAGAACACCAAGGACCCCCATAGTTCTCCTCCTCCTCCTCTCCCAAAACCCCACTCCCTTCTAGCCCTGATGATGTTAGGTAGTTGAGTAATGAAATGTCTGCAAGTAAAACAACCAAGCTGAGAGAGCACCAAGGACTCCATAATCTTTTCTTGAACCTACTTAGTTGTTGTACGAGCCCTGGAGAAGATGTGCTTGAGGTACAAATATTCTCTTCTATCAATTCATTCATTCATTCATTCATTCATTCATTCATTCATTCATTCATTCATTCATTCATTCATTCATTCATTCATTCATTCATTCATTCATTCCATGTATATATTGCCCATCAAGTGACTCTGGGTGGCTTACAAACATCATATAAAACAGTGTTGCAAATATGGAAACATTAAATATCAAACAATATATACTTTTGCACATCTTACAAATGGAGGCAAATATACTGTCCTAGGATAATGTTGCAGGATCCAATCTGGGTTGGTCACCGGGACAGAGATTTAATCTTCCTAGCTTTCAGACTCATGTTGGATCCCATCCTCAGGGAACTTCTTTCTACCAGAATGTGTACTTTGCATTATTATATGCATTGTATTTATGTGCTGCCTGGTTGTGTGTGGCTTCCTATTGGTTGATTGGTGTGTTGATGGCCGGCTATTGGCTGTTGTTTCCTTGTGCTGCTAAGTCTTTGGCTCCTAAGTATCTGATAAATTAGTGGTAAATCAGCACTCCTGTTAACTGACAAGAGACCCCTTTCCCAGGCTTCAATCATTTCCCTGGCTATTTTTGTACCTGCTCAGCCAACAATCTTAGTAGCTGCAAAATTGAATGTACGTCCTTGTTCATTGCAACCAATGAGTTTGGGCGAGATTGGATCCTTTTACACATCTTGAACACAAACTATCCTATCACACATCACACACCCATCACCACTTTATAATAATTAATATCTTGTGAAAGTACTAATTTATAAGGCCCTGGTAAGGCTACACTTGGAATACTGCATCCAGTTTTGGTCGCCACGATGTAAAAAAGATGTTGAGACTCTGGAAAGAGTGCAGAGAAGAGCAACAAAGATGATTAGGGGACTGGAGGCTAAAACATATAAAGAACAGTTGCTGGGATTGGATATGTCTAGTTTAATGAAAAGAAGGACATGGGATGACATGATAACAATGTTCTACTATCTCAGGGGTTGCCACAAAGAAGAGGGAGTCAAACTATTCTCCAAAGCACCTGAGGGCAGGACAAGAAGCAATGGGTGGAAATTAATCAAGGAGAGAAGTAACTTAGAACTAAGGAGAAATTTCCTGACAGTTAGAACAATTAATCCGTGGAACAGCTTGCCTCCAGAAGTTGTGAATGCTCCAACACTGGAAGTTTTTAAGAAGCTATTGGATAACCATTAGTCTGAAGTGGTAAAAGGGTTTCCTGCCTAGGCAGGGGGTTGGAGTAAGGTCCCTTCCAACTCTATTCTTCTCTTCTCTTCTCTTCTCTTCTCTTCTCTTCTCTTCTCTTCTCTTCTCTTCTCTTCTCTTCTCTTCTCTTCTCTTCTCTTCTCCTCTCCTCTCCTCTCCTCTCCTCTCCCCTCCCCTCCCCTCCCCTCCCCTCCCCTCCCCTCCCCTCCCCTCCCCTCCCCTCCCCTCCCCTCCCCTCCTCTCCTCTCCTCTCCTCTCCTCTCCTCTCTTCTCTTCTCTTCTCTTCTCTTCTCTTCTCTTCTCTTCTCTTCTCTTCTCTTCTCTTCTCTTCTCTTCTCTTCTCTTCTCTTCTCTTCTCCTCTCCTCTCCTCTCCTCTCCTCTCCCCTCCCCTCCCCTCCCCTCCCCTCCCCTCCCCTCCCCTCCCCTCCCCTCCCCTCCCCTCCCCTCCCCTCCTCTCCTCTCCTCTCCTCTCCTCTCCTCTCCTCTCCTCTCTTCTCTTCTCTTCTCTTCTCTTCTCTTCTCTTCCATTCTCTTCCATTCCATTCCATTCAAGAAGCTATTGGATAATCATTTGTCTGAAGTGATAAAAGGGTTTCCTGCCTAGGCAGCGGGTTGGACTAGAAGACCTCCAAGGTCCCTTCCAACTCTGTTATTCTATCACGCACCAGCACCCCCAGAAGACAGTTTATTGGGTTGTGTTTTTCTCACATCAAAACTCCACACCAAGAAAGAATTGCTTGGGAAGACACTGCTGAAAAAAGAAGAGACGCTTCAGAAACCTGGCTTACAGAAAGACAGCTTGGGAAGGTTGTGTTTTGAATAAGCGCATATTAGGGGAAGTTATTTAAAAAGAGAAATGAACTTTCTTTAGGGGAATCTACATTTTCAAAGCCCGCTTTAGGGAAATTTACATTTTAAAAAAAGAAGAGCTTTGGGGAAATTTGCATGGAGACTGGTATGCTGGGGAATTTGCATTAAAACCCACATCGATTAGGAGAAATCATATACAAGAACTGAATGCAGAATATGTGAAAGCATTACAAATGACAAACACACAAAGACTGTTAATTGCTTCCCCCTCCCCTTTTGGGGACCCCCCCAAAAAAACTTCTAAGAACATTCTCTTACTAATGCAAATAATAAAACAGTTCTGGATTTCCATCATTCTCCAATGGTAACTACAAAGGGGTGTGTGTTTGCCAAGGGAATTTCACACACACTGTATTCCTGATGAATACCGTTCCTGCTTATTTATTAAAATTTGTGAGTGGGCCAGGGGTAGGCTGATGACATAAAATTATTTAACACCACTGACAATGCTGCTGCCCTGCAAAGCGACCTTGACTATTTATTTATTTATTTATTTATTTATTTATTTATTTATTTATTTATTTATTTATTTATTTATTTATTTATTTATTTATTTATTTATTTATTTATTTATTTATTTATTTATTTATTTATTTATTTATTTATTTGGTTTTCTTATATGCCGCCCAACTCCCGAGGGACTCAGGGCGGCGTACAACACAAGAAAAATACAAGAATACTATGTGTCAGAATGGCCATGCATTTGGCAACTCCAACATTAGAAAGTGTCCAGAGATACTTTACAAGAAGAGTCCTCCACTCCTCTACTCGCAACAGAATACCTTATGCAACCAGACTCGAAATCCTGGGCTTAGAAAGCTTAGAACTACGTCGCCTTCGGCACGACCTAAGCATAGCTCAAAAAATTATCTGCTACAACGTCCTTCCTGTCAACGACTACTTCAGCCTCAACCACAACAATACACGAGCACACAACAGATACAAACTCAAAGTGAACAGCTCCAAACTTGACTGTGGAAAATACGACTTTAGCAATAGAGTGGTCAATGCCTGGAACTCACTACCTGACTCTGTGGTTTTGTCACCAAACCCCCAAAACTTTACCCTTAGACTGTCCACTGTTGACCTCTCCCGATTCCTAAGAGGTCAGTAAGGGGCGTGCATAAGTGCACCAGCGTGCCTACCGTCCCTGTCCTAATGTTTCCTCTTATCAGTACTCATCTTATGTATATAAACAATGTTATATCTATGTATATTACCAAGACGTACTTGACAAAAATAAATAAATAAATAAATAAATGCTCTGTCCTGCACGTTGGCAAAAACATCAGAGCACCAAATACAAGTTGGGCAGAAATGATCTCGTAGACGACCCTCACTTTGTCAAGGTCCTAGGAGTACTCATCTCAAATGATTTAAGCTCCAGAGCTCACTGTAACAGCATTGCCAAAAAGGCATTAAGAGTTGTTAACCTAATTTTGCGAAGTAGGTAACATTGTTTTGCTAACTAGGGCATACAAAACCTTTGCCAGATCAATTCTTGAATACAGCTCATCTGCCTGGAATCCACACTGTATATCAGACATTGACATGGTTGAGTGGGTCCAGAGGTATTTCACGAGAAGAGTACTCTTCTCTACTCACTCCTCTACTCACAGTATAATCCCTTATGCCACCAGGCTTGAAATTTTGGGCTTGGACAATCTGGAACTGCACCACCTGCGGTCTAAGCATAGTACATAAAATTGTCTGCTACAACATCTTGCCTGTCAACAACTTCTTCAGCTTCAACCACAATAATACACGGGCAAACAATCGATACAAACTCAAGGTAAACCGCTCCAAACTTGATTGCAGAAAATACGACTTCAGCAACAGAGTGGTCAACTCCTGGAATGCTCTACCCGACTCCATTGTCACAGCCTCAAACCCCCATAGCTTCAACCTTAAACTGTCTACCGTGGACCTCACCCCATTCCTAAGAGGTCTGTAAAGGGGGCGTGCATAAGCGCACCAGCGTGCCTACCGTCCCTGCCTTACTGTCCCCATTTATCTGTACTCACTTTCTTTGTTCATGTTTATGGTCATACCTATACCTGCTATCTTGTACATATTTGACTAAATAAATAAATAAATAAATAAATAAATAAATAAATAAATAAATAAATAAATAAATAAATAAATAAATAAATAAATAAATAAATAAATAAATAAATAAATAAATAAATAAATAAATAAATAAAAATTCATAGGTGTTCTGTGCAAGTTTAAGCAGAGATACCTGAAAATGGTAATTGATCACTTAGAACAGAAGGATTGTGGAGAGAGAGGGGGGAGAGAGAATAAAGAGAGAGAGAGAGAGGGAGAGGAAGAGAGAGAGAGAGGGAGAAAGAGAGGGAGAGAGAGAGAATGAAAGAGAGAGAGAGCATGGAAGAGAGAGAGGGAGAGAGGGAGAGAGAGAGAGAGAGGAAGAGAGAGAGAGAGAATGAAAGAGAGAGCATGGAAGAGAGAGAGGGAGAGAGGGAGAGAGAGAGAGGAAGAGAGAGAGGGAGAGAGAGAGAATGAAAGAGAGAGAGAGAGAGAGAGCAAGGAAGAGAGAGAGGGAGAGAGGGAGAGAGAGAATGAAAGAGAAAGCGAGAGAGCAAGGAAGGGAGAGAGGGAGAGAGAGAGAGATGATGCTTCTTGAATGAGTATGAGATCCTTGTCATGTTTATCTCTTCCTGATAGCACACAGGAATTGATTTCAATTAAAATGTAGAGGACAGACAAATGGAACCCAATCAATTCTCAGCAGCGTTTCCACGTAAGCGTTCCCTCCCAAATCTGCCATAGCAGAGAAGGATGAATACAAATGGGTTGATCTTCATTGCTTTGAGAAGCCCAGCAAGTCCCCAAATCTCCCTCTAACCCTTTCAATTAACCTACATGGCTCTCAGATATTATTCCTGACCTCTCCTGAATTAATATGCAGACTGGAACATAGTTATTGCATTATCCGAGGAGACCTGGGAGCTGACTCTTCATAACTTTTCTCTGAGGCAACCAAGTCCTTTTTGCTGAATGCCCTACTAGAGTCAACAGATCATCATTGTCTTTGGTTCCTAGGGACATTTCCAGGCACATTCTCAACAGCAAAGGAAGAAACCAAGTTTTTTAGGATAGCAGTTGTCCAATATCTGAGGGGCTGTCACCGAGAAGAAGGGTCGACCTAGTCTCCAAAGCACCTGAAGGCAAAGCAAGAAGTAACAGATGGAAGTTTATCAAGGAGAGATCCAACTTGGAGTTAAGAAGAAATTTCTTGACAGAACACAATCTGGACAGAGAGGGCCGCTGGTTTGAAAGAGGGGTCAAAGAGGCCATCTACATTAAAATCGAACAGCCCTCTCTCAACAGAAGAGGAGGGTGTGGTGCCCACATACAGGTACTGAATGTAAAAGAGTTAAGTTGTTGTATAAAGTTAAAGTGTGGTTAAAAGGAATTGTATACACAAGTAAGTATGGAGCCAAACAGCTTTTAAATGTATGGTAAGTAGAAAGGGGGAAGTGTTTATCCCAGTGCTCCAGAAGGGAGGGGGGATAGATTGCATCATAAGGAGCCAGCCAATCAGATCATAGATAGCAGGGCCAGGAACTATAAAAGGCCTAGGTGGAAGAGCTGAGGAGAGTTCTGTTTGTGGTAACTTCCAAGAGGGAAGCTGACAGGAGAGAATTCTCAGGCAGAGAATTCTGATTCTCTGTCTGAGTTTAACTGTCCAAGAGGGAAGTTAACAGGAGAGAAAATAGGCTCTAGGCAGTTCTGTGGGAAGCAGGTGCCAGGGTCAGGGGACTTTATAGATTGATATATTGTGTTATTTGTAGATAGAGATAAAGGGTGAAACGTGCTCTAATCTATAGGCCTTAATCCAAAGAAGAACTGGGTTTTCTTAGATTTAGTCAGGAAAGCTAGGAAAGTTCTCTGAGGGGAAGAAAAGGTGTAAAGGAATTGAATAGCTGGTTGTGGCTGAAAGAAATTTACTTGACATTTACTGAGAAGTTTGTATTCAAATAAACTGTTTTCTTTGTTTGTTCAAGAAATGTGTCAAAATCTTTCTATTTCTCACATAAAGAATAGCTTAAGCAATTCTGCAGAGCATAGAGATATTGTAACAGTAAAAATCAAGCCTCTAAGGAGAGAGAGAAGTGGAACAGAGGGCGTTACCCTTGGTCAGGGAGATATAAAAAGAAAATTAAACATAAATCTATTCAGAACACAATTTTACGCTACCAAGACATATAAATCAATTAACCTGACTGGTGGGAGATGGGCGAGGTGCCCTCGCAGAGGGATATGACACCACCTATCTCCTGTTTATGACACAGTCATTTCATCAATTTACAAGAAGGCTCCACACCCATTTGCACTCTTCAGGTGGCCCTGAGGGCACAGATAAGCCTCCAAGTGGCCCCAATGGTTCTCAGAAGGAGTGCTAATGACCAGATGACTGCTAGGACTGTAAATCCTTCCATTTGCCAACATTCAGTCAGAACTGAAGAAGCTTCTTGGCTGAGAAGTGAAACATCTTCAATGAAAAACAAAGGAAGTCCAGTTGCCTCTTGAAAAAAGCACCTTTGGGACCACCCTGATTTGGATGACTGAGAATCTCCATAGACAGAGAGGAACATACTATCACCAATGGTGGACTTGCCCTAAAGCCAGAACTTTCTGGAACAAAATCAGAGCTTGGCTGGAAGAAATATTACAAAGAGAAATTGCACTAAAACCTGAATTGTTTTTATTAGGGATACTCCGCATAAGATACTCAAAAGAAGAAAGATATTTAATCCTACACATAGTCACAGCAGCTAGATTAACATACGCTCAGAATTGGAAATTAGAACACACCCCCACTGCCTTGATGGTCATCAGAAAAATACTGGAGTGCGCAGAAATGTGCAAATTAACAATGCAGATACACGGAAAAGATGACACGGACTTCTACCAAATATGGAATAAGGTATATAATTGGATCAATCAAAACCCAAAATTAAAAATTTGGCAGATGAATTGAGATATATCTATAATTACTTTCTTGTATAAGTTGTATACCGTATTTTTCGGAGTATAGGACGCACCTTTTTACTCCCAAAAAGGGGGTCAAAAAGTGGGTGCATCTTATACACCGAATGCAGCCCCCAACCCCCCCAGCCCCCCCCTTCGGAGGTTTTCCCCGCTGCCGCCGCCACCGCCACTTGCCCCCCCGCTGCTTGCACGCGCCGTCCCCGCTGTTGCTTGCCGCCGCCACCCATTCCTGAGCTAGCATAAAATCTAGCACCCCAGTCCTTTCGAGGTGCCACCGCTCCGCTTCGATCCCCACCGCTGCCCGCTTGCGAGCGAGCGGGCATGCTAGCAGGCGAAGCGCGGCGGCAGGCAGGTGTCTTGGAAGCGCCGAGGGCAGCACGCGTGTCCGGGATGCCCCCCTCTGTGCTTTCCGCTTAGCCGGCAGCAGCGGGCGCAGCGAGTCCCATCCTCACGCGCGTCCCCGGCGCTTGCTGTGGCGACGCTGTTTTCTCCGAGACCTTTGTCTACTGCTCCTTCTCCGAGACAAAGGTCTCGGAGAAAACAGCGTCACCACAGCAAGCGCCGGGGACGCGCGTGAGGACGGGACTCGCTGCGCCCGCTGCTGCCGGCTAAGCAGAAAGCACAGAGGGGCATCCCAGATGCGCGTGCTGCCCTCGGCGCTTCCAAAACACCTGCCTGCCGCCGCGCTTCGCCTGCTTCCTCAGCTGCTCTTCTCTAGCGAGCGCTCTTTGGCCGGGAAAACCAGGAGCCGCCGCTTTCGCCGCAGATCTGCTCAGCTCAAGTTGCAGCCCTTGAACTTCAGGAGGGAACTGGCTGCGAGACCGGGAGGACTTGTGGACTTCAACTCTAGCTAGCATGACTGGAGGAGGAATTCTGGGAGTTGAAGTCCACAAGTCTTAAACTTGCCAAGGGGGTGCAAGGGTCTTCAAACTTGTGGACTTCAACTCCCAGAATTCCTCCTCCAGTCATGCTAGCTCAGGAATTGGAGTTGAAGTCCACAAGTCTTAAAGCTGTCAAGTTTGAAGACCCCTGGGTTAGGGATGCAAGGGTCTTCAAACTTGGCAAGACTTTTTACAACCATGTACACTTTTTACAAACTTCAAACTTGACAGCTTTAAGACTTGTGGACTTCAACTCCCATTCCTGAGCTAGCATGACTGGAGAAGGAATTCTGGGAGTTGAAGTCCACAAGTCTTAAAGCTGTCAAGTTTGAAGTTTGTAAAAAGTGTACATGGTTGTAAAAAGTATACATGGTTGTAAAAAGTATTCTGCTACACTGGTATTTTATTAAATAATATATTACTACACCATTTGGTTCAGAATACTTTTTTCCTTGTTTTCCTCCTCTAAAATCTAGGTGCGTCCTATACTCCGGTGCGTCCTATACTCCGAAAAATACGGTAAGTTGTAATTAAATAAATTAATCTATGGATGATAACCACCGATACCTATGTTATGGAACATACTTAAAATGTATATATAGATTTCGAAACAAAACGAATATTTCAATAATGCTGTTAAAGCACTGGATTATTCTGTGATGTTGCGTGTAAATACGTGTACTCATTTGTGTTATGTGTGTTTCATCTGTGTGTTGTTGTGTGCTGTTTGTGTCCTTTTTTTATTGTAAAAATTCAATAAAGATTATTTTTTTTAAAAAAGAGAGAATCTCCATAGACATTTCTTGACAGAACAAGTAACCAGTGGAATGGCTTGCCTCCAGAAGTTGTGGGATTTGAACTGGTAGAGAACGAAATAATACTTAGTACAAAAGGCTGAGAGAAAAAAATTTGAATTTAAAAATTTTAAGGCTGAAGCTCAAATCTCCTGAGGTAAATGAAAAAGGGTAAAGTAAGGAGATTGGCTTGAAGTAGGCAGAGAGGGTGTTTTGAGGTAAACTGAGATTCATCAATGGAGGTTTTTAAGAAGAGATTGGACAAAAAATTTGTCAGGAATGGTATAGGGTCTCCTGCTTGAGCAGGGGGTTGGGCTAGAAGTCCTCCAAGGTCCCAACTCTGTAATTCTACATTCTGTTATTCTGTATTCTTGGACTGTCTATAAATTCTCCCCATAAAAAGGTTTAAAAGATCTTAAAAATTGTAACAGTATTGATAATTTAAATGTGATATGTCATTCAATTATAAAAGAATAACAGAGTAACTGTCAGCCTCCACTTTGCCTGCTTGCTTCGGCTGCCATAGAAATGGGGGGGGGAGGTTAGGTATTTGGGTGGGGGAGGGAAGTGTGCTGGAAGTTGCTCTACTTGTGTTTGATTAGGAAGCTAGGGAGGAAAGTTCTCATCATGGACTGCCTGGCTACATGGACATGTTTATAGCCTGCTCAAGGTCAATGGCTTCAGTCTGTCCAGATGTGGAAGACCAAACGGCCAGTGCACCCACCTGACATCTTAGGACATGGGGATTGGATGAATTGCCCAGGGGGGTTATGAGGGAGGGTTTTGGGATTCTTTGTATATGCCTCAGAACTTGCTTTCCTTTTGTTGCTTATTTATTTATTTATTTAGCGTATGGCTGGTCACACACAATATTAAAACACTTCATTTTTACAAATTAAAAACAGGTAAAGCAGTAAGAAAAACCTAAAAGGGAAAACAGAAATAACATTTCAAAGCTTAATATCAAGTTTGGAGATCCAGTCAGTAGCTGCCGTTGTTGTGCAGAGGAAGTCCCTACAGTCTCCTGGATATCTTCTGTTAGGGCATTCCCTCACTATATGCTGAATAGTCTGTCGAGGAGCCCCGCAATCACATTGTGCTGAAGGTGTCTTTCCCCATTTATGCAAGGAGTCAGCACACACCCCATGAGTTGTTCTAATTCTATTATATGTCATCCATATGTATCGGGGTAGGCCAAATCCTGGAGGTATACTACTAGGGCTAATGTGCCCAGAGACGTCTTGGGGGGTGCAGCTATTCCATGCCTCCATCCATTTTTGTGTGATGTTCTGATGGTCAGCCATCAACTTACGTGCTGTCAAGAGTGGTGGATTTCTTGATTTTAATTGACATCTTAAGAGGTCAGGAATATATCCATGTATGGGTAAAGAGGAATTTACCAGGATCTTGCTGTACTCCCGAATAAGGGCTTCTTGTCGTCGTAAGAGCGGGGGAAGTATGTGACTAAGAACTGGTAGCCAATGACTAGGTGTTGATTTTATACACCCAGCAATTAGTCTCATCGTGTGGTTAAGTTGAACATCAATAAGTCCTGTATGTGAGCTGTTTAACCAAGTGTTGCTATCACTTCTTGTCTAGTAAAAGTACTCATCTCTATAAACATAGAGTTGGGGTTTTTATTTCCTGGACTTTGAATGGAAGCACACCTGACAGTAACAGACTTGGAAGGGAGCGTGGATGTCTTCTAGTCCAACCCCCTGCTTATAACAGCAAAAATATGGCCGAAGGCTGACTGTGTGACAGACCGTGAATTGTTTGCATGCAATTTCTTCTACAACGAAAGAAGAAAGAGAGTTTGTTTTCAGGGTGCGATTTGGTTCATCAACCTACAGTTTCAAGAAAACCACCAGGAAGCATTTTGAAGTCCTGAACCTCATTGATAGGAAGCCAGAGGGTCTGTGGAATGAAATCAAAACTGTTGAGGGTGAAAAGAGAAGATCAAGAAACAGAAGAAAGAAAACTTGTCAGAACAAACCATGGAAATTGCTAAGGGCTGAAGAGAAGCCAAAGCCAAGAAAGGCAAAAGACTCAGGAGGGGACCTCAACAAAGAATGTCAAAGAGCTGTTGGAGAAGAAAGAAGCCTTCTTACCACAACAACCGTGAAGGCATCAAAGATGGAATCAGACATTTACCAGCACGGAAAGTCTTCTTAAAGGCTTCTGAACTCAGAAGGAGCTCCCAACCTCAAACTGGTGCACTAAAGGATGTGGTGGACAGATAGTAACCGATTCAAACAAGATTAAACGAAGAGGCAAAAAGCAGAGTGAAATTCTGCAC
>JALIGW010000094.1:45000-104589 GCA_023053685.1 Diadophis punctatus similis
TCTTCTCTTCTCTTCTCTTCTCTTCTCTTCTCTTCTCTTCTCTTCTCTTCTCTTCTCTTCTCTTCTCTTCTCCTCTCCTCTCCTCTCCTCTCCTCTCCTCTCCTCTCCTCTCTTCCATTCTCTTCCATTCCATTCCATTCTCTTCCATTCTTTTCCGTTCCATTCCGTTCCATTCCATTCCATTCCATTCCATTCCATTCCATTCCATTCCATTCCATTCCATTCCGTTCCATTTCATTCCATTTCATTCCATTCCATTCCACATTTTATTGTTCTGTTCTGTTCTGTTCTCCTAGATTTGTGGATGCTCCATCATTGGACGTATTCAAAAACAGACCGTTTGACCAGGATGGGTGTAAGGTCTCCTGCCTTGAGCAAGGGGTTGGACTAGAAGACCTCCAAGGTCCTTTCTAGCCATGTAAGTCTATGTTCTATGTTTTAGTCGAACTGATTCCTTGGGGATAAGTGGATATTCATCTGCTATCAGTCATCCCATGAAAAAGGAAAGTCAAGTCACCGGAGAACCTATTTTGGAAGAGAATGGTTAAAATATTAGAATGGAGTTGAAAGGATGGATCTGATCAACAACTATATATTTTACTTCTTTTCAACCCAAGATTCACTTCCTTCTCCATAGGGACCCAGTTCATACCTTGAGAAAGGGCCACCAACCGACCTCAACATCTTTAGTTGGACAGTTTGGAGATGGGCCTGAACTACTTCACCTTCTCTGACTCTGAGAAAGGAATGTGGAAGGATATGAGGAATAGTTGTATTTCCCTTTTTGGTTGGGATGATAGCCTGGCTACCAACTTATTCCAAAGAAAGTGTAATATAACCTCTGTCCTAAAGGTGCTTCTTTTCCCCTCAGGAAAATTGCAGACTACAGGAACCATTTGCACTACTCAGGTGATCCTGAGGACACAGACAAACCTCCAAGTGGCCTCAACGACTCTCTAAAAGGATGCAAATGACCAGCTTTGTCTGCAAGGAATATAAATCCTTCCATTCCCCACCATCCTGTCAGAGCTGAAGAAGCTTCTTGGAGGAAAAGCGAAACATCTTCAAAAACAAACAAACAAGAAAGTCCAGTTGCCTCCTGAAAAAGCACCTTTGGGACAACCATGACCTGGATGACTGAGAATCTCTACAGACGTTTAGCTATACAATTTGGGATGAACACCCTTGGAATGGTGTGGGAGTAGGAATGGATTTCCAGAGGGAAAAATCGCAGACTACAGGAACCAGAAGCACCACTCAGGTGACCCTGAGGACACAGATAAACCTCCAAGTGGCCTCAATGACCCTCTAAAAGGATGCAAATGACCAGCTGTCTGCAAGGAATATCAATCCTTCCATTCTTCACTATCCTATCAGAGCTGAAGAAGCTTCTTGGATGAGAAGTAAAACATATTCAAAGAAAAAAACCCCAGAAAGTCCAGTTGCTTCCTGAAAAAATAACCCCACCTTTGGGACAACCATGACCTGGATGGCTGAGAATCTGTATAGAATATAACTTCTGATGCAGCCAGATCTCCAATAGATCACAAATGGACAGGATGTTATGCTGGAAGCGACTGAGAAAATCAAGGAGATGGTTGTCAAATCAAAACAAAATAACAACATTTCCAGAATCCCATTTCCAAGAGACAGAAGTTGAAGGCCATTTGGGTAAGTGTCCGTTGTTATAAAGGTTTATTTTTTTTAATAGCGATGGCAGATGTTCTCTTGTCTTTCAAGTGTCCTTCACTGCAGCCTGAAGCCATGACAGAAACATTGTTATGGGTTTCCAGTAGTATTATGGGGGCAAGATGGAGATTCTTATTTTGGGGAAGAGATCTTGACCTCTTGCGGCTGAAGGGGAAAAAAAGAATAAAGAAGACCAAATTCATTTTTGTTTCGCCATAAATTCTTCTTCCCCACCTCCTAAACAGTAACAGGGTTTACTCAAAGAAAAGTTGCTTTCTGCATTCATTGTGCTAAGTAGTGATCTACAGTTTTAATGTTTTCTTTTGTTTGTCCTGACCTAAAAATATCACTTGCAGAATATTTGCTGATGGGAAGCTGCATAAATGCTACGAAGGAAAATAAAATATCTCCTGAAATTTTTATCCATGCCTTCCGTTCAACTGTATGAAAGAAGATTTGTTTATGAACAGAATTAGAAAGAACCATGGAGGTCTTCTAGTCCAGCCCTCTGCTCAAGCAGGAAACCCTATACCCGGGATGCCGGAAGTGGCACGCAGATCCATCTCTCCAGGCACGCAGAGCCATCGCCCGTTGCTCTTCCGGGTTCCCGCGTGCCAGCCAGCTGGTCTTCACGCACACGGGAGTGCCAGAAACTGAAAGAGCAGTCACCTGGTGCACATGCGCACCAGGGGCAGGTTGCTTACTTACCGGTACCAGTGTGCTGCGTGCGCATCTCCATGTTTCGTGCGTGCACGTGCTTGTGCGATTTTGGCAAGATTTTGCTTCTGTGCATGCGCGGAAGCAAAATCTCACTGAAATCTGATGCACGTGCGTGTCCCCTCGCAAGATTTTGGCAAGATGTTGCTTCCATGCATGCACAGAAGCAAAAAAGACAAAAAAATCTTTAAAAAAGATGGCGACGCGCGCGACTGTCCGGTGAAGATGACACTGGAGCAGTCGCATGCAAATTGTGTAATCGGCGGGTCCCTACTGGAGCTACGCACAGGACCGCACTGGTAGGAACTCACCCCTGATGCGCATGCCGGGAAGATGATCTTCCTGTTTCTGGCATGCGCATGCACGCTGGCCACTTGGCTTGGTATCTGGCGTGCATGTGCGCGCAAAAAACAGTTCACGTGCCCAAAGACGTGGAGACGGGATGCCAAGCAGTTGCTTCCTAAGGGAGCAGAGCTGTCAGCCAGGACTGGCTGGCCTGGGCTTCCCTCCCTCCCTGCCTGAGCAGGCTTCTTGCACGACCCCAGCCCTCCAGTCCACAGCGATGTGTGTCCATGATTCAGAGTGCCTGGCCGGCTCGGGCACACCAGAAGAAAAGCAGAAGCAGCACTACTTGTTCTCGGTGGCGGGCAAGGGTGGTGGTTCTCCTCCAGCATCCTGGCCACAAGCAGCAGGGTGAGAAGTGCTGCTTAGCCCCAGGACAGCAGCAGGCGCAGGGCTGCTTGTTCTCGGTGGTGGGTGAGTGGGGGCGGCTGCGGCCACCGAGAACAAGCAGCCCTGCGCCTGCTGCTGTCCTGGGGCTAAGCAGCACTTCTCACCCTGCTGCTTGTGGCCAGGATGCTGGAGGAGAACCACCACCCTTGCCCGCCACCGAGAATGACAGGATAGGAATTTATTCCTACCGAGGTGATATAGATCTTGTTCCCTTGAAGTCATTCTTACTTAGAAAATAAAACCGAGATTTAATTCTAATTAACAAAATATTTATTTCAGTATAAAAGTAACAAAACATAAACCCTAATAAGCTACATTGTCCCAGTTAAGAATTCACATCTGCCTTGGGCGAGGCTTGCAGGAGAAGAAGGAAGGAGGAGACAAACTCCTGGAATGCACACATGCGCAGTAATACATGTCACATGTCTGCTTGATTAGAAAATACAGTAGATCTAGAAATATAATAGAAAACTAAGAAATATAGCACAGAAGCTCAACTGGCAATATATTCACATCGTGACAGAGAACAAGTAGCGCTGCCATAGGAGTGGAGTCTGTGCCAAAGGAATGTCTGTAAGAGACGCGCCGGCCGGAAAGTGGGCACGCTCCCTTGGGAGAAGGGGTGGGAGGGCGCTGCGCTGACTTGTTCTCAGTGGCAGGCTGGGGAGGCACTTCAATGACACTCTTCCGGATTCTGGCAGCGCCCTCCCCGCAACCCATTTTTGGTCCCAGGAGGCTTCAGGTAGGCTTGCCAGGCCCCAAACGGGTGGTGGTGGGGTGTAGTGAGCATGCATGGGGGGAGCACAGGGGGTTGCACATGCTTTTGCAGGGGTGGGGGTAGCTCAGGGGGGTCGCGCACACTTGCATGGGGGAGCAATGGGATCATGCATGCATGCGTAAGGGGTGGGGAGAGCATGGGGGTGTGGGCGCATGCTCGGGTGGGGCATGCGGGGGGCATTGCATTATAGGTGTGGGCATGCATGTACGTGACCCCCTGTGCTCCCCCCGCTTTTGGCATGTGATGGCAAAAAGGTTAGCCATCACTGCCATATACCATTTCAGAGAAATGGTTGTCTAATCTCTTCTTAAAAGCCTCCAGTTTTGGAGCATTCAAAACTTCTGGATGCAAGCTCTTCCACTGATTAATTGTTCTGACTATCAGGACATATCTCCTTAGTTCTAGGTTGCTTCTCTCCTTGATTAGTTTTCATCCATTGCTTTTTGTCCTACCCTCAGGTGCTTTGGAAGATAGGCTGACCCCCTCTTCTTTGGGAGCACAGTCACCATGTGCTTTACTGCTTAACTATATTAACTGTAACAGGAAAGACAGGAAACTGTGGTTGTTGCATAGAAATACATGCCAACAATGAATTCCAACATTATGGGTTCCTATCAAAAGTTCTCAAAGCAGGGATTAGCAATATTATGCAAAGGGTTACCCTCTACCCATTTAAAATAGCAAAGAATGGATCGGAGAGTTGCAGCATTAGGGGGGAAAATGAATCATATTTAGTCTACTGCCTCTTCAAGAGAAGTCCAACAGCCCATCAAATTTCAGTGGTGTTTAAGGAAAAAGGTTCAAGATAATGGTTGAAGTTATTAAAGGTCAAGTGCTTGCTAAATAGAAAGATTTGACCTATTTGCCCGAACAGGTTGTGCCAATGGGTGAATTTCGGTAGTTTTAGATTTCAGATTTAATTACCTGTCCCCTTTTTTCTTTAGATGGTAGCATCGTTTATTGCCCTTTCTAATTTTGCAAGCTTTGGTCTGATGCTCTCTCGCTCCTTCTTCTCCACATCCCGTTAAATTTGTCCCAATGGACCGTGCTAAAAGACTCTTTTAAGAAAAATGGAGTAGCCCACCAAGAAAGACATTGACGGTGCAAAAATGAGCAGACCTGAGTAAAGGGTCAAGTGTCTAATCTAACACCTAAATCTCATGAAGTATTAGTACTGCCTTTATAAAGCCTTAGTGAGGCCACACCTGGAATACTGCATCCAGTTTTGGTCACCACATTACAAAAAAGAGGTTGAGACTTTGGAAATAGCGCAGAGGAGAGCAACAAAGATGATTAATTGGGTGTGGTCAGTCTAGAGAAAAGAAGGACTAGGGGGGACATGATAGCAGTATTCCAGTATTTGAGGGGCTGCCACAAAGAAGAGGGGGTCAAATTATTCTCCAAAGCACCAGAAGGCAAGACAAGAAGCAATGGATGGAAATTAATCAAGGAGAGAAGCAACCTGGAATTAAGGAGAAACTTCCTAATAGTGACAACAATTAACTAGTGGAACAGCTTGCCACCAGAAGTTGTAAATGCTCAAACACTGGCGGTTTTTAAGAAGAGACTGGACAGCCACCTATCTGAAATGGTATCGGGTCTCCTGCTTGAGCAGGGGGTTGGACTAGAAGACCTCTAAGGTCCCTTCTGGCTCTATTCTGATTGACCTTTTCACAGGGAGATTTATTCCATATGAGTGTTGGAAGGAGAAGTGTGTGAAACACAGGGAGCTATAATCCAAGAAGAGATCAGGAATACACAATACACAAATACAACACACACAAATGCACTCTGAATAGGCATCCTCTCACTAATTCCGTGCTTAGTCTCTCTTGCCCTGGTCATCTGTTGTCTGGATTACAGATAGTCCTCAACCTATGACTACAATTGAGCCCAAAATGTATGTTGCTAAGCAAGACATTTGTTAAACACGTTTGGCCCCATTTTACGATCTTTCTTGCCACAGTTGTTAAGTGAATCCCTGCAGCTGTTAAGTTAGTTGCATGGCTGTTAAAGTGAATCTGGTTTACCAATGGACTTTGCTTGTCAGAAGGTCGCAAAAGGGGAACATGTGAACATGGCCCACTTCAACCGTCATAAACATGAGTCAGTTACCGACTGTCTCATGACCAAAATGAAGAAGATGAAGTCACAAAGGAGGATGTGCAGAAAAACCCCAATGGAACCCTGGACCGAAAAAGCCAGGGCGGGTTTGGACTCTCTATGCAGAGAAGACCGTTCAAGTAAGCCAACGGCACTTCTCTTGTGCACTGATATGAGAGTCCAAGCAATGGGATATACCCAAGCTCAGGAGTCGTGGGCAGGAGAAGGCCGGTCCAGGGAAGTGGTTGCGGAACAGACTTTCTCAAACTTGTCCAATTTGTAATTCCTGACAAAGGACGAAGGCGTAGACCACGTGGCTGCTCTACAGATGTCTTCAATTGAGGCCTGTGTGGCCCAGGCCACCGAGGTGGCCGCACTGCGAGTGGAATGCGCGGTTATTCCGGATGGAACCGGCCTCGCCTGACTTTCGTAAGCGTGGGCAATACAAGCTTTAATCCAATGGCTAATAGTCTGGGATGTGACCTTATGCCCCATGGAGGCCAGCTAGAATGCCACAAACAGAGTCTCCGATCTGCAGAACAAAGCCGGCTGTCTGATATAGATCCGGAGGACCCTTCTGACATCCAGTTTATGCCAACGACGTTCCAACTTCGAATGGTCACTAAATGAACTGTTGTAAGTCAAGGACTACCTATACTGTAATGCACTCTGGATGGGGCTACCTTTGAAGATTATTTGGAAGCTACCATTGATTCAGAATAGCTGAATTGTGGATAGCTCTAGAGACACATGTAATACCACGAGAGTACAGGTGAGATGCACAGGTAGTCCTTGATTTATGACAATTGAGCCCATAGTCTCTGTTGCTAAGTGAAACAGTGGTTAAGTGTGTGTTTTTTTATGTTGCTAAGTGAGATGGTGGCTAAGCATCCCATTTTATGACTTTTCTTGCCACGGTTGTTAAGTGAATCTGGCTTCTCCATTGACTTTGCTTCTCTGAAAGTCTGTAGAGATTCTCAGTCCTCCAGGTCACGGTTGTCCCAAAGGTGCTTTTTTGGGAGGCAACTGGACTTTCTTGTTTTTTTTTATTTTGAAGACGTTTCGCTTCTCCTCCAAGAAGCTTCTTCAGCTCTGACTGGATGGTGGGGAATGGAAGGACTGATACTCCTTGCAGACAGCTGGTCATTTGCACCTTTTTAGAGAGTCATTGAGGCCACTTGGAGGTTTATCTGTGTCCTCAGTTAGTTAGTTTACTTTATTGTCATTGCACCTCGTGCAACGAAATTAAATGCCATCTTCAATGTACATTATGCATAAAAAATAAAAACACAAACACACATCCTTTACATTCTATACAATTGAATTGAAAACCCCTGATATTGCATTATTATTGCACTATAGAGTAGAATTCAACATAGTTGCTGCCCTTGGATAGAAGCTGTTTTTCAGCCTATTTGTCCGTGTTTTTATCATCCTGTACCGTCTGCCAGATGGTAATAGTTAAAAAAAAAAGGGTGCCCAGGATGAGATTGATCTTTAAGGATGTTTTGAACTTTCTTAAGGCAGCGGGAGCTATAAAGCTCTTCCAAAGAGGGGAGAGGGCAACCAATGATCCTCTGGGCAGTGACGTTGACCCTCTGGAGAGCTGTCCTATGTGCCACTGTGCAATTGGCAAACCATACACAGGTGTAGTAAGTTAAAATACTCTCTATGGTGCAGCGGTAGAAAGTCACCAGCAGTTTCTCATTCAGTTGTTGTTTCCTGAGGAGCCTCAGGTAGTATAATCTCTGCTGGGCCCTTTTGACCAGTGCTGCAATGTGAGCGCCCCAGGTCAGGTCCTCTTTTATGATAACACCTGAGTTGTCCTCCTGGTTCCTGTAGTCTGCAATTTTTCCTCTTTCTTCTCTGAAGTTTGCAAAAAGGGATCGGCTGACCTCGGGACACTGCAACCGTCATAAATATGTTGCCAGGTATCTGAATTTTGATCACGATGCTCTTAGAGACCAGACTTTACACGAATAGTCCTTCTTCAGATGGCGGTGGGGCCAAATGATTTTGCGAGAAATGCCTGGGAGAAGATCTGTCCTTCACACTTTCTGAAAGTTAAACAACTGTGCAAGAGATGTCTCGTCCGTTCTGTAATTGAGGTGCCAGTCCTGTCTACTGTAGACTTTTTTCAGTAAGTTGAACTTCATCCCTCTTCGTGTTTCTCATCCTGCTATGAATCTGCCAGAAGCAGAATGTTCCTAATGCATTCCCAGAAGGGTCTGTGAAGGTTTTCTTTCTCATTTCCTAATGAATAGAGAAAATCTCCTAAAAAGCTTGGCGGTGTGCATTATCGCAAAAGCTCCAGATATGGGAAGAGGCCATTCTCTCTAGATGTTTAAATATTGATTTAGAATACCCCCTTTTCTATTTTCATTTTGTTTCTGGCTTCTTCTTTAAACCTAGACTGCTTGCTTTCTTGCTTTCTTGCTTGCTTGCTCTCTCTCTCTCTCTTGCTCTCTCGTTCGTTCGCTCATTCGTTCGCTCATTCGTTTGCTCATTTATTTATTTATTCATTCATTCATTCATTTATAAAATTTATTGGTCATCCATCCTACTGCAAGGTAACTCTGGGCAGCTTATAGGCAACACACACACACACACACACGCACACACACATACCGGTATGTACATATATACACATATATACAGTATATACACACATATATATTGTCTATAAGCTGCCCAGAGTTACCGAAGTAGGGTGTGTGTGTGTGTGTGTGTTGCCTATAAGCTGCCCAGAGTTACCTTGCAGTAGGATGGACAACCAATAAATTTTATGAATGAATGAATGAATGAATGAATGAATGAATGAATGAACGAACGAACGAACGAACGAACGAACGAACGAACGAACGAGCGAGCGAGCGAGCGAGCGAGCGAGCGAGCGAGCAAGCAAGCAAGCAAGCAAGCAAGCAAGCAAGCAAGCAAGCAAGCAAGCAGGCAAGCAGGCAAGCAAGCAAGCAAGCAAGCAAGCAAGCAAGCAAGCAAGCAAGCAAGCAAGCAAGCAAGCAAGCAAGCAAGCAGTCTAGGTTTAAAGAGGAAACCAGAAACAAAATGGAAAAGGAAATGGGGGTATTCTAACACACATTAAAACAGGAATAAACTAAAACCAGATATTAAAACCTAAGGACAAATGAGGGAGGGCAGGGGTGGAATGGGGGGAAATGGGATTTGTTGTTACTCGATCAACCACTTCATTGTACTGTTCCCCCATTGAGCTGGGGGTTGGACTATTTATTTATTATTTATTTATTTGGTCGTTTTTATATGCCGCCCAACTCCCGTAGGACTCAGAGTGGCATACAACATAATAGGACTAGAAGACCTCCAAGGTCCCTTCCAAGTCTATTCTGATTAATTAACTAATTGGGGCCCAAAGCCACCTGGCAGAACCAGGTCTTTAGGCTCTTACAAAAGGATAGGAGAGTTGGGGCCAACCCGGGCTGACGGGACCCACAACATACCTCCTCTGCTGGTATGGGTGGAATGGACCAATCCCAGAGAGATGAGATGGTCCCTCAAGCAGCCTGGACCCATGCCATTTGTCCCAAATAGTATAGGGTTCCCTTCTTGAGCAGAGGGTTGGACTAGAAGACCTCCAAGGTCCCTTCTAACTCTTGTTGTTTTGTTTTTGGCTCCTGGATAACCTGCACAGATTACTATGGATATTCCTTTCTGCTTTTTGCAATATACTCTAATATCTAATACGATCCCTTCCTTCCTATCCAATCCACTATTCTCTATTTGTGGGTTTCTCCCACCATGCTGGGATTTTAGCCAACAGGCTGAAAAAAAAGGGGGGGGGGGACATTCAAATCCATTCATTTTAAGATAGGGTTAAAAGTACTTTTCAAAAGATGTCCCCATTTATTTCTTCCCTCTGTGGCTGAAAAGCATGCTAGGTTTATCGCAGGCATGCAGTCCTATCCCTTTATAATTTCTTATGTCACTGGTTCCGTCAGCTTTCATCTCAAAATTGAGTTAATGGTATATTTTAATAGTGGGCCATTTCTACGTTAGCAAGATGTAGAGTTTGGTAGAGTTGTCCGATCATCGCTGTTCGAAAACAACGGTAACGAGGACCGGCGTTGCATCATTTCGACGATGGCTGGACGAGGCTGTGAAGACAGTATCCATAATTTCTGAGAAACAGCCTTAGGAAACACACAGCACAATTTTATACAGGTCTGTTGAGAAGTAAATTCCACTGAATTCCAAATAATTGCCTATTAAATAAATGTGCATCTCTCTTCAGATTCATGCAAAATGTTGTTGTTGTTTTTTTTTTTTTAAAAAAAAAACCCTCTTATACTCATTCATAAATTGCTGTTCTGCCCAGTTGGTGCTTCAGACAATTTATAGATGTTCTCAGTACAATTTGGGGGGAATGTGTGAGAGGATGCTGGGTGAGAATATAGAATTATAGAGTTGGAAGGGACCTTGGAGGTCTTCTAGTCCAACCCGCTGCTCAAGCAGGAGATCCTATACCAGTGATGGCGAACCTTTTTTGGTTCGCGTGCCAAAAGGGGGGGTGCGTGTGCTAGCGCGCGCACATGTGCCCACACCCATTCCCTCACCGCACGCATGCGCACAACACCCCCCATGCTGCCTACTGCGCATGTGCACACACACACACACCCGCGCAAAGGCCTTACCGAAGCCTGGGACGGTAAAAAACGACGAAACGGGCAAACCGGAAGTTCAGAAAACGCACTTCCGGTTTGTCCGTTGGGGTGTTTTTTGCACTCCGGGGCTTCAGGAAGCTTCCCTGAACCCTCCGGAGTGCTAAAAACAGCCCAATGGCAAACCGGAAGTGCGTTTTCCGAACTTCCGGTTTGCCTGTTTCGTTGTTTTTTGCATTCCGGGGCTTCAGGAAGCTTCCCTGAACCCTCCGGAGTGCGAAAAACAGCACAACAGCAAACCGGAAGTGCGTTTTTCCGAACTTCCGGTTTGCCCGTGGAGCTGACAGGGCAACGCCTCACGTGCCCTCCGATATGGCTCCGCGTGCCACCTGTGGCACGCGTGCCATAGGTTCGCCATCGCTGTCCTATACGATTTCAAACAAATGGTTGTCCAATCTTTTTTTTGAAAGCCTCCAATGATGGAGCACCCACAGCTTCTGGAGATGTCAAGAGTAGGGATGTCAAACTCAAGGCCCGTGGGCCGAATCCGGCCCACGGGGTGCTTAGATCTGACCCGCGGGGTTGGCCTGGAAACAGTGAAGGACCGGCCTGTGGTGCCTCTGCTAGCGAAATCAGAGCTTGGGGTGGGCGCACGCGGCCCTCCAGAGCTCTGTTTTTGCTAGCAGAGGGATGCAGGAAGCCTTTGTGGCCAAAAACAATTATTGAACTTGCCATGCCAACCCTGGCCTCCTGAGGTCAAACACAACCCACACCGCATATCGGACATAAATACATTAGAAAGTGTCCAGAGATACTTTACAAGAAGAGTCCTCCACTCCTCTACTCGCAACAGAATACCCTACGCAACCAGACTTGAAATCCTGGGCTTAGAAAGCTTAGAACTACGTCGCATTCGGCCCGACTTAAGCATAACTCATAAAATTATCTGCTACAATGTCCTTCCTGTCAATGACTACTTCAGCTTCAACCACAACAATACACGAGCACATAACAGATACAAACTCAAAGTGAACTGCTCCAAACTTGACTGTAGAAAATATGACTTTAGCAACAGAGTGGTAAATGCCTGGAACTCACTACCTGACTCTGCGGTTTCGTCACCAAACCCCCAAAACTTTACCCTCAGACTGTCCACTGTTGACCTCACCCGATTCCTAAGAGGTCAGTAAGGGGCGTGCATAAGTGCACCAGCGTGCCTACCGTCCCTGTCCTAATGTTCCCGCTTATCAGTACCCATCTTATGTATACAAACAATGTTTTATCTATGTATATTACCAACACGTATTTGACAAAACAAACAAACAAACAAACAAACAAACAACCCTGATGCAGCCCTCAATGAAATCAAGTTTGACCACCCCTGGTTTAGAGTGTGTGTTATACTTGGTTCTGAAGATGGACTTTTTTAAAGGAAGGTTGTCTGAGGCTAAACCTGCAATGAAAAAAGAAAAAGAGATAATTAAAAAGCTGAAAAGGAAACAAAAAGACCGAACACCTCATTGCTAACATTCAACACCTAGAAAAGCAAAGATTAAGACCAAGATTAACACTAGACCAACAATCGAGCAATAAAAAAAAATACTCCTGTCAAGGAATTACCAACTCACACAAACTATCAAATAGTAAACAAGAACCTAATAAGGAACCACCAAGAAGGATCCCACCAATAACGACAGGACAAGCCACTAGTATATAAACAGAGACCCAACCCCACTCTCTTCTAGCACTGATGATGTTTCCTAGTTGGGTCATGAAATGTCTGCAAGAAAACAACCAAGCTCAGAGAGCACCAAGGACCCCACAGTTCTCCTCCCTCCTCCTCCTGCCTTCCCCTTCTCCTCCTCCTCTTCTTCCACTCCTTCTCCTTCTCCTTCTCCTTCTCCTTCTCCTTCTCCTTCCCCCTCCCCTTCTCCTCCTCCTCCTCCTCCTCCTCCTCCTCCTCCTCCTCCTCCTCCTCCTCCTCCTCCTCCTCCTCCTCCTCCTCCTCCTCCTCCTCCTCTCTGCAAATCCTACTCCATTCCAGCCCTGGAGATATGACCTAGTTGGGTCATGAAACATCTGCAAGAAAACAACCAACCTCAGAGAGCACCAAGGACCCCACGGTCTTCCTCCTTCTCCCTCCTCCTCCTCTTCCTCCTCCTGCCTTCCCCTTCCCCTTCCCCTTCCCCTCCTTCTCCTTCTCCTTCTCCTTCTCCTTCTCCTTCTCCTTCTCCTCCTCCTCCTCTTCCTCCTTCCTTCTCCTTCTCCTTCTCCTTCTTCCTTTTCCTTTTCCTTCTCCTTCTCTTTCTCCTTCTCCTCCTTCTCCTTCTCCTTCTCCTTCTCCTTCTCCTTCTCCTTCTCCTCCTCCTCCTCTTCCTCCTCCTCCTCTTCCTCCTCCTCCTCCTCCTCCTCCTCCTCCTCCCCTACCAGTGAGTGAGACACCATCAGAGCTTTCTTAATTGGCTCTCTCTTTGCTTTGGCTCACACAGCCCGGCAGTTTTGTGTATCCATCAGTGCCTCAACATCTCTTAATTAATCCCTCTGTAAGGACAATATCTACAAATGGAACTAAATTAGGCGCTTTGTGGCAGAATGAGGACCAGATGTTTCTCCGCAGGATTTGTACAGCTCCACAGAAGTTTCCTTCGAGCGATCGAGCAGCTTTCTGGCTGGTGACTTCCCACATTACACAGGCAATTTATATTTCTCAATTGCCAAATAGCCCATCCATATGGCCTGTTCAGGCAGATATGATATCCCCCTCTCTCTTCACATACAGAAGCATTGCCACATCTGGGAAGCTCCAGAGAGCAGTGTAGTTAGAGTTTTGTGTTGTTCTTTGCTTCTATTAAGTGCTGATCTGGTTTATTGGCCCAGATCTGAGAGCTGTAATATATACATCTCTGATGGAGTAGATTTTGAAAGTTTGAGAGCCCTTACAATCATCCAACACCAAGGAGAGAAGCAACCTGGAATTAAGGAGAAACTTCCTAACAGTGAAGACAATTAACCAGGGGAACATCTTGCCTCCAGAAGTTGTGGGTGCTCCATCACTGAGGTTTACAAAAAGAGACTGGACAGTCATTTGTCGGAAATTATATAGGGTCTCCTTATTTATTTATTCATTCATTCATTCATTCATTCATTCATTCATTCATTCATTCATTTATTCATTTTTTATTTATTCATTTTTATTTATTTATTTATTTATTCATTTATTCATTCATTCATTCATTTATTCATTTATTCATTTATTCATTTTTTATTTATTCATATTTATTCATATTTATTTATTTATTTATTTATTTATTTATTTATTCATTCATTCATTCATTCATTCATTCATTCATTCATTCATTCATTCATTCATTCATTCATTCATTTATTTATTTATTTATTTATTTATTTATTTATTTATTTATTTATTTATTTATTTATTTATTTATTTAATAGATTTGTATGCCGCCCAATTCCCGGAGGACTCTGGGTGGCTAACAGCATATGAAATACAAAATCTAAAAATCAGTTAAAAACAATTAAAAATCATTAAAAAAAACACATGCATACTACTTTCGACTGGCAAGGGGTTGGACTAGAAGACTTCCACGGCAGAGGTGGGTTCCTCCCAGTTCGCACCGGTTCTATAGAACCGGTAGCAAACCTCTGGTGACATCACGGTGACGTTACAGAGCTGGTTCGGTCAGTGCCGGTCCGTGGATGCCACCATCTTTTGGGGGGGATTTTTTTTGTGTGGGGGATTTTTGGGGGGATTTTTTTGCTGATATTTTTTCCTTCTGCGCATGTACAGAAGCTGAGTTTCCAGCACAGCGCATGTGCCACCATCTTGTTTTGGGCTTTTTCGGGGGTGGGATTTTTTTTTGTAATTTTCAGTACCACGCACACGCATGCACGCGGGAAGAAGCGAACCGGCAGCGAGGTAAGTTAGAACCCACCCCTGCTCTACGGTTCCTTCCAGCTCTATTCTGATTCAACTTTGATTCAACACCATTATTGTCAGCATTGTATGGACTCTCCCCCCCACAAAAAACAGCCTGGGAAGTGATTGAAGCCTGGGTAACAGGTTCCTGGTCACTTAAGAGGAGTGCTGATTTACCACCAGCCTATCAAGTACTTAGGGCTAGCAGCACAAACAAATGACAGCCAATGACTTACAAGCCAACCATCAACACCCCCCCCCCAATCAACATCTAAAAAGCCACTTACAACAGGCACTATAAATACCACACCCAGAACAGCACACACTCTGCTAGAGAGAAGTTTATTTATTTATTTATTTATTTATTTTGTGAGATTTATATACCGTGTCACAGTGCAAGCACCCTCTAAGCGGTTTACACCAGTAAGCAATGCATATTTATATTGCCCCCAACAATCTGGGTCCTCGTTTTACCCACCTCGGAAGGATGGAAGGCTGAGTCAACCTTGAGCCGGTGAGATTTGAACCGCTGACCTGTGGATCACAGTCAGCTAAAGTGGCCTGCAGTACTGCCTCTAACCGCTGCGCCACCTCGGCTTCAAGTTCTGTGAAGATGGGCTCCAGCACGAGTCCGAAAGCTTGGAAGACGAAACCTCTGGTCCCGGTGACTGACCCAGATTGGACCTGGCAACATTATCCTGGAACATGTATATTCACCTTAATTTGTAATTACAATTATCATTATCTAACACAATATTTTCCAAGAGTGTGTGTCTCTGTGTGTATCTCTCTCTGTGTGTGCATGTGTGTGGTATGTGTGTGTCTGTATGTATATATGGGTGTGATGGCTCAATGGTTAAAGACACTGAGTGTGTCAGCTGGAAAACTGACAGCCCAAGTTCAAGACCCGAGTGCTGCGCAACGAGTGAGCTCCCATTCCTTGCTCTAGCTCCTGCCCACCTAGTTGTGCAAAAGCATGCAAATGTGAGTAGATTAATAGGTACCACTATTTATTTACTCACATTACCAACTTAATGTCAAAGAATTAAGATATTTAAATTTAGTAGCTGGGGCAGTGGGGTTGTTTTGTGAGCCAGAACACACGGTTATAGTTGATTGGTTGCAAAGTGCTGTATTCCGATAAGAGGCAATCTGCGCTGTGATTGGTTGCTGTGGATATGGAGGCAGCGTTCCATTATCCTGGGACATGTACATTCGCCTTCATTCATAATTTCTCTGTTCAGTTCAGAAGGTTGGTTTTAGCTTACAAGCCCTGCCTTGCCATTTAGTTCCCGGACTTTTTGTTACCGGACTAGGTAACATCATCAGTGGAACTTTGGTAGAAATGTCTTGTCCTATTCCTCTTTAGTTTATATACCGCATTTTTCGGAGTATAAGATGCACCGGAGTATAAGACGCACCTTAGTTTTTGGGGAGGAAAATAGGGGAAAAAAATCTGCCTACCAGGTATTCATCTGGCTAGCGTCCTTAGTCTAGTCAGCTTCAGCACATTATTTTATCCCCTGGTTAGGGCTTAAAAAAACCTTATTCAGAGCAAGTAGCAATGAAAAAAAGCCTGCAAAGACTTAGGGCTGGAAAAAAACCTTCTTCGGAGAGAGTAGCAATGAAAAAGCCTGCAAGCCGGGAAGATCGTTAGCACCTCGTTAGGGCTGGAAAAAACATTATTCCGCACAATTAGCAATGAAAAAAAGCCTGTAAGAGCCAGGAAGATCGCTAGCGCCTCGTTAGGGCTGTAAAAAAAGCTTCAAAAAAGCTACATTCAGAATATAAGACGCACCCAAATTTTCAGCCTCTTTTAGGGGGGGAAAAGGTGCATCTTATACTTTGAAAAATACAGTATGTCTTGTGTGCTGGTCAGTTGGTTGCATGATTGGCCGTTCAGATATTTAAATTTTGAGGAGCAGATTGGTTCCTTTGTTGATTGGTTGTTTGAATGGTCTGGTTTCTTATGTCTTCATATGCTGGATCTAAATCAATATGCTTCTGAATTGCTCCTTTTGTGGAGCACTAGGCTTCAATAAATTCATGCATGTGGCAAGTGTTGGCATGGCCGATGATTTTTGTTCCTTCCCAATAAAAAAAAACCTGCAAAGAAGAGCAAATAAAATGATTAAAGGCCTGGAGACTAAAACATATGAAGAATGGTTGCAGGATTTGGGTTTGGCAAGTCTAGAGAAAAGAAGGACCGGGCCACATTGTCAGATAAGAATAACTCTCATCAGAGGCGAAATACCGTATTTTTCGGAGTATAAGACGCACCAAAGTATAAGACGCACCTTAATTTTGGGGGAGGAAAACAAGGGAAAAAGGCCTCTGCCTCCAAGCAATTTGCCAAACAGTAAACAACAAACAGCACAGATGATATACACTGTTTGCTGTGTATTTCTGTGCATTTGTGCCTGACCCATAGAAATAGCAAAGAATTGGAGAAATGTACATTATGCCAGAAAGTTTTCTTAAATGTAGTCACACTAACTCTTCCCAATTATTTAAATAGATCTACTCCAAGATAACTAAACTCTAATACTAAACAGGATACTGTTACATTTCATACTATACTTGTACAGAGCTGTAAACATTAATTAAAATTTCTGGATGTATACATTATAAGGTGACCAGACGTCCCGATTTTGGCGGGACACACCCGCTTTTTCACCATTTGTCCCGCGTCCCGCCCGCCCTCTTAAAAAGTCCCGATTTCTTGAAAGAATGCCCGACTAGGGCATTCTTTCAAAAAATCGGCCTGAAAGGCAGCAGGCCTCTCAGCTCGGGCCGGCTGTGGGCGGCGTTGGCGGCGGGCGGGCGTCCCGCGTTGTTGACTCCTCCGGCGGCGGCTGGAAGCTGGGGGGAGGGGGAAGGGAGGCTGCTCCTCCTCTCCTTCCCCCGCCCCATCCCTAGCCCCGCCCTCGGAGGCGCCGCTGCTGTTGGGAGGGGTGAGGGACGAGGAGCCGTCGCCGCTTTGAATTTATGTCACGAGCGGCGCAAACAGCCCTTCCTCGTCCCCCTCCCCTTTCTTCCCCCCGTCGCCTCGCTGCCGCCGTTGCCCTGGGGCCGGGCGGGCGACCGGGAGACCGCGGCGCTTGGATGCTTGGAGCAGGTAAGCTGCCGGCTGCCTCCTTTCCCCGTCTCCCGCCTCCCATTCGTTGCTTGCCAGCCCAGCCGAAGGGAAGACGGGAGGCGAGGAAAGGCCTCCCGAAAGGAGGGGAGGCGAGCCAGCCCGGCCGAAGGGAAGGCGGGAGGCGAGGAAAGGCCTCCCGAAAGGAGGGGAGGCTTCGGGAGCCCGCCTCCCTTTTGGGCCGAAAGGGAGGCGGGCTCCCGAAGCCTCCCCTCCTTTCGGGAGGCCTTTCCTCGCCTCCCGCCTTCCCTTCGGCCGGGCTGGCAAGCAACGAACGGGAGGCGGGAGACGGGGAAAGGAGGCAGCTTACCTGTCGCGAGCTGCAGGCATCCAAGCACCCTCCCGCCTCCCGCCTCCCCCCTCCCCCCCTCCCCCCCACCTCACCTGGACACTGACATTTGCTGTTTTGCCCTCTGCACATGTGCAGCGTTCTGCGCATGCGCAGAGGGCAAAACTCAAATGGAGAAACCCACCCCCGTCAATGGTGTCCCGCTTGAAGAAAAAAAAATCTGGTCACTTTAATACATTATTCTCTATTATTTAAAAGAAGATACAATAGCACTGGGCCTCTTCAGAGCAAGCATTTATTTTAAAAAGCTTCTTTATTTTGTTAAGTTGTCTAGATTTACAGGGATCTCCAACCTTGGCAACTTTAAGACTTGTGGACTTCAACTCCCAGAATTCCACAGCCAGCAAAACTAACAAAGCTGGCTGTGGAATTCTGGGAGTTGAAGTCCACAAGTCTTAAAGTTGCCAAAGTTGGAGATCCCTGGCTCTAGAACAATAATAAAGCAGTCTTTAAAAAATAAGTCTAATAATTTGAACATTCTAAAGACATTTAGTTATTCACTTACCCCCTTCCATCCAGTTCAGCAAAAAATAAAAATCTGTGTGTCTCTGCCACCTCTGCCAACCTAAGCAAAAATACAGTAAGAGATCACCTATCTGAACTTAACGAATACAAAGCACCAGGACCAGACGGATTACATCCCAGAGTCCTAAAGGAACTGGCAGAAGTCATTTCAGAACCACTGCACCACATCTTCCACAAATCCTGGAACACAGGGGAACTACCTGAGGACTGGAAAAGAGCTGACGTGGTCCCCATCTTCAAAAAAGGTAAAAAAACAGACCCAGGAAACTACAGACCAATCAGCCTAACATCAATACCTGGGAAAATACTGGAAAAAATAATTAAAAAGCAGATCTCCCATCATCTAAAAACAAACCAAGTAATAACCAACAGCCAACACGGATTTGTTAAAAACAAGTCATGCCAAACCAACCTCATTTCATTCTTCAACACTGTGACCAAATTAGTAGACCAGCGTAATGCAGTAGACATAATATACCTGGACTTTAGCAAAGCATTTGACAAAGTAGACCACAACCTACTCCTTCATAAGCTAGAAAAAAGCGGGATAGACAGCTACACAACCAGATGGATTAACAATTGGCTGACCAACCGTACCCAGCGAGTAGTCCTCAATGGCTCTAAGTCCACATGGAGAGAAGTAAGCAGTGGGGTACCACAAGGTTCCGTCCTAGGCCCAGTACTCTTCAATATCTTTATAAATGACCTAGATGAGGGAATAGCAGGAGAACTAACCAAATTTGCAGATGACACCAAGCTGGCGGGAGTAGCAAACACCCCAGACGACAGACTCAAAATCCAGAGGGACCTCGACAGACTCGAACACTGGGCCCAAACAAATAAAATGAAATTTAACACAGAGAAAAGTAAAATTCTGCACCTAGGCAAGAAGAATCAAAAATACACATACAAACTGGGCGAAACCACACTCAATAGCAGCGATTGCGAAAGGGATCTCGGAGTCCTGGTAGACAGCCAACTAAATATGAGCCAGCAGTGTGCAGCAGCAGCCAAAAAGGCCAACACAGTCCTGAGCTGCATAAATAGAGGGATACAATCAAGGACCAGAGAGGTACTAGTACCACTCTATAAAGCTTTGGTCAGACCACACCTAGAGTACTGCATCCAGTTTTGGTCACCACACTACAAAAAAGACATTGAAACCCTAGAGAAAGTGCAGAAGAGAGCAACCAGGATGATAAAGGGTCTGAAAAATAAAACATACGAAAAGCGGTTGCAGGAACTGAGCTTGGCCAGTCTAGCGAAGAGAAGGACCAGGGGTGACATGATAGCAGTGTTTCAATACTTGAGGGGCTGCCACAGAGAGGAGGGGAGCAGGCTGTTCTCTATGGCACCAGAAAGCCAAACAAGGAATAACGGATGGAAGCTGACCAAGGAGAGATTCAACCTGGAAGTGAGGAGAAACTTTCTGACAGTGAGAGCGATCAACCAGTGGAACAGCTTGCCAGCAGAGGTCGTGAGAGCCCCAACACTTGCAACCTTCAAGGAGAGACTGGACTGCCATCTGTCTCAAATGGTGTAGGAACTCCTGCTTGAGCAGGGGGTTGGACTAGATGACCTACAAGGTCCCTTCCAACTCTAATAATAAATCTAAAATCTAAACCTAATTGCCTCTTTGTAGTTAGTTTCACTTTCATTTTTCCAAGTGGCAAGTCAACTGTAGATCGGGAAACTGCTACTGACTTGCTTGGCTTTGCAGGCTCTCCCCTCTTTCCTGCAAGCAGGTAAATTGCTGGAAGACAGAGGCCAAAGGGTGGGGGTGGGTGGGTGGGTGGGTGGGGCTGCATTCGGTGTATAAGACGCACCCAAGTTTTCACCCTCTTTTGGGGGGTAAAAAAGTGTGTCTTATACTCCAAAAAATACGGTAGATCTTTCCCTGGAACTCTGACATTATAAAAGAAACCACAGTTTAAAGTTCTAATTAGAAAATATTTATTTCGGTACAAAACAATAAATTCTCAATAAATTCTCATTAATCACATCTTAGCTATAAAAACAGGTCTTGCTCTTTACAGAAGCTGAAGAAGGAAGGATCAAAGAAAAGGAATGTACACATGCGTACTAGGAACATATTAATCACGTGCTCAGGAATAAACCATTATATTTGAGAGGGATGCATCTCCCTGCATATACATGTAACAGGCAATATAAAATCACTGCCTGACAAACATGATAGCAGTCTTCGAATATTTGAGGAGTTGCCATAAAGAGGAGGGGGGTTAACTTATTTAGCAAAGCACCAGAAGGCAAGACAAGAAACAATGGACAGAAACCAATCAAGGAGAGAAGCAATCTGGAATTAAGGAGAAACTTCTTAACAGTGAGGACAATTAACCAGTGGAACAGCTTCCCTCCAGAAGTTGTGGTGCTTCCATCACTGGAGGTTTTTAAGAAGAGTCTGGACAGTCACTTCTCCGAAATGGTATAGGATCTCCTGCTTGAGAAGAGAGCTGGACTAGAAGACCTCCAAGGTCCCTTCCAGCTCTATTATGATTTTGATTCAATCGATGTTCATTGTTGATGTGGCATAAAGTCTTAAAGGACCTTTGGTGTTTAAGCTCTTGGGCCCCAGGTAGAGGTAGTAAAAAGATATTTTCTAAAGCACCTGAAGGCCAGAAAAGGAATAATGGATGGAAACTGAACAAGGAGAGATTCAACCTGGAAATAAGGAGAAATTTTCTGACAGTGAGAACAATCAACCAATGGAACAGTTTGCCTTCAGAGGTTGTGGGAGCTCCATATTGGAAGTTTTCAAGAAGAAACTGGACTGCCATTTGTCAGAAATTCTGTAGGGTCTCCTGCTTGGGCAAGGGGTTGGACTAGATGACCTACAAGGTCCCTTCTGACTCTGTTAATCTGTTAGATGACCAAATGTCTGTTTACTACCTTGCTTGAGCACCTGATAGCAGAGAGAGCCACATATTTATTTGCAAATAGGAGCAAGAAGTTTTGCTCAGTTAACTAAGGCTGGTCCTTCTATCATTAATCTAAGGTCAGTTCCTTCTTTTGTTATCATAAACATTTGCAATTCAGTTCAAAATGTCACTCCCCTTAACCAAACCGCCTGTACTTCCTCGCTTTTCTTTAGAGTGCCCTTTGCAAGCACCTTCTCTGCTGTCTGGAACGGAGCCCAATTCTGCTTCACAGAGAAAGCAACTGTAATGAAAAAATTAATCCATACTTGTCAACTCATCTCTTATTACAGCACCGGCTCTGGAGATTTCCAAGCTTCCTGGGTAAGCTTAGAAATGTTATTTTTTCCCTCCATCGGTTTCAAAGGGTGTTAGAAATGTCTGGATGGCACGTATGCAGAAGACATCTACATATGGAAGACATCTATAGAAGACATCTACATATTACATAAGGGTCAGGGCAGAGGTGGTATTCAGCCGGTTTGGACCGGTTCGGGCAAACCGCTAGCGGAAATTTTGAGTAGTTTGGAGAGCTGACAAATACCACCTCTGGCTGGCCCCGCCTGTTATGGCCCGCCAGCAGCCCATGCAACTGATAGCTGATCCCATTTGAGAGGAGACCGACTTGGTGTTGCACCAGTGGCCTGTGCAGCTGGCACCCGAGTCGGACAGTGAGGAGGCTGGCGAGGACTCGGTGCCAGAGGAAGAGGTTCAGCCAGGGCCTTCGGAACCTCCAGCACCTCATAGCAGTGATGAGGGAGAAGAGGCTTCTCCTCTTCTGAATGCAAGGGCACGCAGAGCTGCTAAGAGGCAGGAATGGTTACTCCGGAGGAGGTCTCCTCGGGAGTAAGACTTGGGGCTAATTGGCCACTCCCCTACTCTACTTAAGGACATCAGAGGCAACTGAAAGGCTGCAGGAAACAACATTTGGAAATCCGTCTGGTCATAGTGTGCTCCGTGTCTGAAAAACTTCTGATTTGTTTCTCTGCTTCGGTTTGGGTTATCAAGGACTACCTCTAGGCATTTTGCCAACTCTCTGAAGCTCCGTAAGATATCCAGACCTAATTGCTCTTCTTTGCTTTAAGACTCTTTGAACTAATACCAGCTGTTAATGAAGATTAATTAGCAGCTGGTTGCTTGCATGAAAAGACTGCTTATAGATTGGTGTGTGCATATTCACTGCTAAGATGTTTATTAGTAGTGGTTATTAGATTAAATAAGTTCGTACAAACTGGGTGTTGTGTTACGTTCTTAGCTTGGGCAGAACACCGCCCTCCCGCCCCGCTGCTCCCTGTCCTATATTCCCTTGTTTTTTAAGCTCAGCTCACCAGCGCTGACACTGAGGGCGGTCTTTGAGTGCTGTGCATGTGCACAAAGTGCACGTGTGCGCACCAAGCACACTCTCATAGAACCGGTAGGAAAAGATTCGGAATCCCACCACTGAGTCGGGGTGTTTATGACTTGGCTGTGACCATCCTCTTTTGACTCTTCCTCCAGCGGACCAGAAGGAAGACTGAGCGCCAAAAAATTGATGCCTTTGAATTGTGGTGTTGGAGAAGACTCTTGAGAGTCCCTTGGGCTGCGAGGAGGTCAAATTAGTCAATCCTGGAAAAAAAATCAACCCTGACTGTCCTTTGGAAGGACAAATCCTGTGTCAGGCCAAAGCCAATTTAGTTGGGGTCTTTGGCCTGCCACACTGTATAGTCTTTTAGTGTGCATTCTTCACTGTGGGAAGCTGGGAGGGGGAATTGCATGAGAGCTGTATGTATGCAGCTATAACAAATTCCTTCTAGATTGCCAAGGTCATCCTTTGTCTTTGCACTCCTGCACCTGCACGGAAGGAGATGGGAGTTTCTACCAAGTTGGCAGATGAAGATTGGTCAACGTGATGGACTTATGGGTGTGGGGACAAGGGATTGAACTTTCAACTGGGTGGAGAAACCCCTGGGACTTCAGATTCGGGTTTCTCCCAGATGTGCCAACATGGCTCTGCTAATAAATTGGAACTTTGAGGAATACTTTGCCTCAGACTCTGATTTAGTTTTGGATGCTATTTGGAACCTTGATATACTGAAGCTGAAGCTCTTGTTCTTCCGATGTGTTAGCAATAGCAATAGCACTTAGACTTATATACCGCTTCATAGTGCTTTACAGCCCTCTCTAAGCGGTTTATAGAGTTCAGCATATTGCCCCCAACAATCTGGGTCCTCATTTTACCGACCTCAGAAGGATGGAAGGCTGAGTCAACCTTGAGCCGGTGAGATTTGAACAGCTGAACTGCTGAACTAACAGCCAGCTGAAATAGGTTGCAGTGCTGCTTTTAACCACTGCGCCACCTCTGCTCCTGTTGTTGGACATCTTTTGTTGAACACAGCTCCTGCTGTGTTGGACATCTTTTGCCCTAGTAATGTAATTCTCCCACATTCTCTGTTATGGCACCTGCCTTATGGAGCAGGAACCCACCAAGATCCAGATAGCACTGATCCTGTTAGCCTTCCAGAAAGTCTCAAAGACTTGGCTTTTCCCTCAGGCTCTGGGGCAAGGAGGTGTTCTGACCTAGGCTTCCTGATAAAGCATAAATCACAAACGTAGTCCCAAAAAACCCCTTTTTATTTCAATGGCTGTGAATTATGTTAATTCACAGCCGTAATAAGTTCCAAACAGTTTTAATTAGTCTGACAGAAGTCTGCCACAGTCCTTCAAGATAAGGCTGATAAGCACCCACCTTTGTCTCTATTTGGCATGACGGAATGAGAAAATAAGTCTTAGAGGTGATAGATCTTTTCCTTTGGATCTAATCCTTAACAAAATGAAACTCGAGTATAAAGTCTAAAAATAACAAAATATTTATTTCGGTACAAAAGATATAAAAACAATAAATCTTAATAACTACATCTTTGCGGTCTAACACATGTCCTTCTTCAATGAAGGACTGGAGCAGAAGAAAAAGGAGTAATAGAATGGAATGTGTACATGCACAGTTCACTCACTATGTGACTGCTTTGCTTTGCTAGGAATCTCTAAATCGTAGAGTTCAGCTGACAATCAAAATTTACATTGTGACATGGCAATTAGCTTTGCAAGGCCAAATGGAGCACAGAGTCAACACGGAGCTGCAGAGTTAAACCGACTAGAATGAACCAGGTTGCTTCCTGCAAAGATTCATGTCCGTTTGCTCCTCTTTTATGTCCTATGGGAGGGGCCAATCATCTCCAAGCCTTACTCCCGAGTAGCCCTTTTCCCCCTCAACTATTCTTGCCTTCTGGCAGCTCTGTGCATGTGCACATTGGGAACAGGCTCCCCCTGTTCCTCTGCCGCACTGATGTCAGCCTCTGGAGGCTCCGGAGTCAGCACAGAACTCCCAGATGGCCCGGGCTGGATCTCTGCCTCTGACACAGAGCCTTCTACAGACTCCAGGACTGGCCCATGTTCCTCCCCAGCCTCTTCGCTGTCCGACTCTGCTGCCAGCTCCAGAGGTCGCTGGCGGACCACAACAGGAGGTGGGGGTCGTAGGGATTGACATGTAAGGCTAGATTGGAAGATAGTTTTAAGGATTTTGCTTATTCAATTAATTCTTGTTTTTATGCCTGTATTGGGAACTGCCCAGAGTCACCACTGAGATTGGCAGCTATTATGTGTCATGATACAGAAAAGATATTGAGGTCCTAGAAAGAGTATAGAGAAGAAACAAAGATGATCAGGTGACTGGAGGCCAAACCATACAATGAACAGCTAAGGCAACTAGGTAACAGGTAACAGGTGTGTTTAGCCTAATGAAGAGAAGGGTTAGGGAAACCCTGATAGCAGCCTTACAATACATGAAGGGCTATCACAGGGAAGAGAGTGTTGATTTATTCTCCAACACACCTGAGAGCAAGACAAGAAACAACGGTGGAAACTAGTCAGTGGGAGATCCAACTTGGAAATAAGGAGGAATTTTCTGACAGGGAGAACGGTTAATCAATGGAATAGCTTGTCTCCTGGAGTTGTGGTGCTCCATCGCTGAAGGTTTTCAAGAAAAGATTGGACAACCATATGTCCAGGATGGTATAAGGTCTTCTGCCTTGGGCCTTCAAGATCGCTTCCAAGCAGTAGTGGGTTTCACTTGCCTTCGCTACCGGTTCAGAACTGTGAACACACCCGTGCTTGCTTGCTTCGCTCTCGCACAGCGCTTCTGCGCATGCACAGATCGTCCGTGATGACTTCCGGGCGGGTGGGCGGAGCCTCCCACCACTGCCGCTACCGGTTTGCTGAATCGGGGCAAACTGGTAGCAACTCACCACTGGCTTCCAGCCCTACGTTTCTATATATACTGTAGATGTAGATGTGAAATTTTAAATATTGGGGATAATTCACTACCTGACATTGTGGTTTCGTCACCAAACCCCCAAAACTTTACCCTTAGACTGTGCACTGTTGACCTCACCCGATTCCTAAGAGGTCAGTAAGGGGCATGCATAAGTGCACTAGCGTGCCTACCGTCCCTGTCCTAATGTTCCCTCTTATCAGTACCCATCTTATGTATATAAACAATGTTATATCTATGTATATTACCAACACGTACTTGACAAAAATAAATAAAAAAATAAATAATTAAATTGCATACAAAACCAACCCTATTACATATACCCAGCATACCATGGTTGGAAAGAAAAGGCATGTTGCCAGTCCCATTGATTAGGGATTGTCATCTGGTGGAACCATGAAACAAGGCCTTTTTGGTGGTGGCCCCTTCTCCATGGAATCTCATTCCCCCTAAGGTATGGTTGGCTCCACCTTTCTGCTTTTCCGACAAGCCCTAAAAATGTGGTTTTTGTCAGTGGGCCTGGAGACCACAAATGGAGATGGATCAAGTGGTTGTGTTGTTGCTGCCATGGTTCTATGGGGTGGTGTTTTTCTTTTTTTAATATCTTCTATTATATCTATGAAATTTTTTTTAATGTTGTAAGCTGCCCAGAATCACCTATGGTACGTGTGAGTTCGTCAGCTTTATAAATTTGTTAAAGAGCAAAGAAACAAGTGTATAAGTGCTACAAAAGGTCTCAAAGAAATTGTGATTAAAAAAAAAAAAGTAAAACTGGTACTAGATGGCCAAATGTAACAACTGGGAAAAAAAATAAGTCAGGAGACAAAAATAAATTAAATTGGCAGGGTTATTCTTCCCCGCTAGTCTACAGGTCAGAGAAAAATGCAACAAGTGTTATCATACCAGCTACACACTTTCCTGGCCCCCCTCCGAATACAACAAAGTGAAGACTTAACTCAGACCCAGCCTGATCTGAGCAGAGTTTGGCCCAAGGCTTCAGAGCTAATGGCAAACAGAACACCAAAACGCAACTGGGCAAAATGTCCACTGGAAGGATTCAGTTCCTTTGAAGTTGCAATCAATGTTGCCTAGCTTGTCTTGCTGAAGCAGTTGCCTTATGGCCCGAGATCTTGACCGCACATTTCCCGTAGACTGGACATCGTCTCTCCTGCTGTTTGTTTGAGATTAACAGCAGTGCTGAAGAGCAAAATGGAAAGGATACAACAGCCTTTTCGGAAATTCACCCATGCAATTTCTTTCATCTGCTCTTATCTTCCTGACTGCAGGTTTCGCCTTCTCGCACACATCGACCTTTGGTTCCTGCTCTGCTAGCAATCAAGAGGATGAGTAATGAAGACACCTGCTTAAGAAGTAGGATGTACACACACACACACACACACACACACACACACACACACACACACACACACACACACACACACACACACACACACTGGCTGAAGACGTTGAGCTTGTCAGCTGGAAAGCTGACAGCCCGGGTTCGAGATCCAGCGCTGTGCGATGGGGTGAGCTCCTGTTTCTCGCTCCAACTCCTGCCCTACCCCTGTGAGTAGATAAATAGGGACCCCTTTGGTGGGAAGAAAACAGCATTCTGTGTGCCTTTGGCATATAGCCATGCTGGCCACATGACCACCGAAGCCTCTTCAGACAAAGTTAGGTCTCTTGGTCAAGAAATGGAGATGAGAACTGCACTCTAGATTCAGACATGGCTGGACAGGGAAACCTTTACCTACATAAATATATAATGCAGCTAACTCTTAGCTTATCTCCAGGATGTCCCATATCTGTCTCTGTCTCTGTCGCTGTCTCTTTCTCATCTATGTCTGTCTGTCTGTCTGTCTGTCTGTCTGTCTGTCTGTCTGTCTGTCTGTCTGTCTGTCTGTCTGTCTGTCTGTCTGTCTGTCTGTCTGTCTGTCTGTCTATCTATCTATCTATCTATCTATCTATCTATCTATCTATCTATCTATCTATCTATCTATCTATCTATCTATCTACAGTATCTATCTATCTTTACTGTCTTTTCTTTATGATTATTACTCTCTGCTTTTTGGTTGACAGGATAGCAGTCTTCCAATATTTGAGGGGCTGTCACAGAGAACAGGGGGTCAACCTATTCTCCAGAGCACCTGAGGTCAAGACAAGAAGTAACGGATAGAAACTTATCAAAGAGAGAGCCAACCTAGAACTAAGGAGAAATTTACTGACAGTTAGAACAATTAATCCATGGAACAACTTGCCTCCAGAAGTTGTGAATGCTCCCTCAAGTTTTCAAGAAGAGACTGAATAACCATTTGTTTGAAATGGCGTAGAGTCTCCTGCTTGAGCAAGGGGTTGGACTAGAAGACCTCCAAGGTCCCTTCTAATTCTGTTATTCTGTATTCTTGGCTATGGACAGATTTGACAGCTGAAGAGTTGTCCATGTGACGTTCTCTGGTGACTTTTTCTGTTTCTGTTTTTAATAGAAATAATATACATTACAAAAACATTCCCTCAGGAGCAGCTGAACGTCAAACAAACACCTGTCAGTCCAGAGGTGGGGGGGCAGGGATCCTTGCAGATCTGCTGATGGCAAATCTTTTCTCCCAATCCCTACTCTTTTTAATCTAAATGTCAGGTAGGAAATTAAATCCACGAAGAAAAGGAGTGTATTACCAGCATTTTATTAGATCACAAACAGTTTAATAACCAGACAGAAAGAGAAGGTCATTCGATTGTCAGACGGGTTCATCTCATAAATTAGGCATCAGAGTTTTAACTTTTTTTTCCTTCATATTTTACAATAGCATCTCTCAGAGATACAATGACTGGAATTTGATGAAGGGTCTCTGGCCACCATGAGCAGGTAACACCAGCAAAAGTAGTTTTAATGATATAATGATTGCTTGGAAATGTATGAAACGGAGAGTGGTGGGATCTGTAAAATAGTTAGCATGTCTTTACTGAGTTAATAATTGAGTAAAATGCCAAGCTAACAAAGAACAGGGCTACTCGGTGAATTAATGTAAGATAATCCCAAGGTCAATAAATAAATGCAAAATTGGTAAGGGGGAGAATTGTAGCTGAAACATTGTGATGAATAAATTGAATTTCCCCTGGATACAGCAAAAGGCCAGTGACTCACATAGTTTTAAGGGGAAAAAAAAATCCTACGAAAATTAAATCTGCAATCCTACGTGTATGTATTTTTGACCATTTTTGACTGTTTTCCAAGTAAATATGTTATGGGATCATAATCTAAAGGTTGCAAAACTAAGTCCTGGTCTCTTAAAAAATAAAAAAAACCCACACGCAACACCACAAAAAAGCAAACAGCACTTGGTGATAGAAAAATGACGTTGACACTCGAGAAAGACTGCAGAGAACAGCAACGAACATGATTCGGGGACTGGAGGCTAAAAGAACGGTTGCCGAAATTGGGTATGTCTAATGAAAAGAAGGATTGGGGGTGACATGAGAGCAGTATCTAATCAAACCTTGTGCAGAAGGTTTGATTTCTGGTCCCAGCTGACGTCATAAATCAAGGAATGACTGCAATCACCTACCTTCTGAAACGGTACCATTCAGGGGTGGGTTCTGACTTACCTTGCTGCCGGTTCGCTTCCTGACACGCTACGCGGAGGTGCAGGGGCGCGTGCATGTGCTAAAAACCCAGCTTCTGCGTGTGTGCAGAAGCAAAAAATAAGATGGCGGTGCCTATGGCACCGCCGAGACAGCCAGTTCGGGGGCATGTCCAGCCAGCCATCTCTGCCGGTTCGGCGACCGGGTAGAAATTCCCACTACCAGTTCTATAGAACCGGTCTGAACCGGCAGGAACCCACCTCTGGTACCATTCGGAATAATAGACTAACAGAGTTGGAAGGGATCTTGGAGGTCTTCTAGTCCAACCCCCCTGCTCAAACAGGAGACTCTATACCACTTCAGACAAATGGTTGTCCAATCTCTTCTTAAAAACCTCAATGATGAAGCACCCACAACTTCTGAAGGCAAGCCTTTCCACTGATTAATTGTTCTCCTGTCAGGAAATTTCTCCCTAGTTCTAGGGTTGCTTCTATAATAATAATAACAGAGTTGGAAGGGATCTTGGAGGTCTTCTAGTCCAACCCCCTGCTTAGGCAGGATACCCCACACCACTTCAGACAAATGGTTATCCAACATCTTCTTAAAAACGTCCAGTGTTGGAGCATTCACAACTTCTGGAGGCAGGCTGTTCCAGTGATTAATTGTTCTAACTGTCAGGAAATTTCTCCTTAGTTCTAAGTTACTTCTCTCCTTGTTTAGTTTCCATCCATTGCTTCTTGTTCTACCCTCAGGTGCTTTGGAGAATAGCTTGACTCCCTCTTCTTTGTGGCAACCCCTGAGATATTGGAAGACTGCTATCATGTCTCCCCTGATCCTTCTTTTCATTAAACTAGACATACCCAGTTCCTCTTTTCACTAAACCAGTTCCTCTTTTCATTAAACTAGACATTACCCAGTTCTCTCCTTGATTAGTTTCCATCCATGGCTACTTGTCCTGCCTTAAGGTGAATAGGTTGGAGAATTGATTGACCCTCTCTTCTTTGTGGCAGTCTCTCAGATATTGGAAGACTGCTATCATGTCACCTGCAGTCCTTCTTTTCTCTAGACTAGCCAAGCCCAAATTATGCACCCTTTCTTCACATATTTTAGCCTCTAGTCCCCTAATTATCTTTGTTGCTCTTCTCTGCATTTCTTCCAGAGTCTCAACACATTTTTTATGTCATGGCGACCAAAACTGGATGCAATATTCCAAGTGTGGCCTTACCAAGGCATTATAAAGTGGTATCAACCCTTCACGTGATCTTGATCCTATCCCTCTGTTCATTCCCAAGTGATTCTGGTTGCTTGCCCCTCACAGGATCTGCCTCTGAAAATGAATGGCTTGTGTGAATCCACCATGTCTGGATACATCAATATGTTGTAATGTTATAAGATAAAGATTTCTTCAAGTTGACTCCTGCGAGGGCGGTCGCCTGCCTCCCACCAGTCAGGTTTATTGTTTTATATGTCTTGGTAGCATAAAATAGTGCTCAGAATAGATTTGTGTTTAATTTTCTTTTTATATCTCCCTGACCAAGGGTAATGCCCTCTGTTTCACTTCTCTCTCTCCTTAGAGGCTTGATTTTACTGTTGCTATATCCCTACGCTCTGCAGAATTGCTTAAAATATGCTTTGTATGAGAAATAGAAAGATTTTGACGTTTCTTGAACAAACAAGAAAACAGTTTATTTGAATACAAACTTCTCAGTAAATGTCAAGTAAATTTCTTACAGCCACAACCAGCTATTCAATTCCTTTACACCTTTTCTTCCCCTCAGAGACTTTACCAGCTTTCCTGACTAAATCTAAGAAAACCCAGTTCTTCTTTGTATTAAGGCCTATAGATTAGAGCATGTTTCACCGTTTATCTCTATCTACACATTACACAATATATCAATCAATAAAATCCCCTGACCGTGGCACCTGCTTCCCACAGATCTGCCTAGAGCCTATTTTCTCTCCTGTTAACTTCCCTCTTGGACAGTTAAACTCAGGCAGAGAATCACTATAAACCTTCCCTCTTGGAAGTTACCACAAACAGAGATCTCTCTCCTGTTAACTTCCCTCTTGGACAGCTAAACTCAGGCAGAGATTCACTATAATCCTTCCTTCATGGAAGTTGCACACACAGACAGAGCTATTCAGCTCTTCACACTAAACCTTCCCTCATGGAATTTACCACATAACAGAGCTTCCCTCAGCTCTTCACACCAGGCCTTTTATAGTTCCTGGCCCTGCTATCTATGATCCGATTGGCTGGCTCCTTATGATGTAATCTATCCCCCTCCCTTCTGGAGAACTGGGATAAACACCTCCCCCTTTCTACTTACCATACATTTAAAAGCTGTTTGGCTCCATATTTACTTGTTTAAACAGGTCCTTTTAACAATACTTTACCTTTATACAACAACTTAACTCTTTTACATTCAGTACCTGTATGTGGGCACCACAACTCCAATCCTAACGGCTGAAATTCATGTCCCAGTATTCTTCTTGGTAACGATGCAGAAGTGCTGCTATGCCACAAGAACAATTAATTCAGTAACATATGTTGTGTGAATACAATAAACAGTAAAACCGGTTAGGAAGAAAACTTTTCTGTCTTCACTTTTAGAACGTGCAATACAATGATCCAAGGGGAACGCTTAAAAACCCTAAACCAATGAAGCGCTATTATGTAAAGCTGGGAAAGCGATTCCCATAAACCTGAGTTCATTTTGGGCACGGCAGATGTGCAGCTGGAGTCACCCTGGTGAAATCCAATCCAAAGACTCCTTCATCTAAGTGTGAATGGAGATAACACATCCCAGACAACACAGCCACACAACGACATTCCAATTAAGCTTCGCAACATTAACAGGGTTCTACTGTCTTCCTTTGCCAATCTTTCCAAATCGCAAATGGCATTAATTGAAGGGAATAAGGGGGCGAGGCGTTGAGCACCAAGAAAAGGAGTTAATGGTTCTTGGTTGAGCTGAAGCATTCTTGGGAGGGAAGAAGCAAGCTGAAAATATCCAAATGACTTTTTTTAAAAAAAAAATTAATCGAGAAGACTCGCATTCTAATTCCTTGCTCAACTTCTTTGCTTCTTTCTGAGCCATGTCCAGTGGTGGGTTCCTACCAGTGCGGTCCACTCTATAGCACTGGTAGCAGCCCGCTAGTGACATCACAGTACCGGTGCAGTCGGTTGCCAGTGCCTGGGCGCCGCCATTTTTTTAAAAAATAATTTTTTAAAAAATTTTCTTCTGCGCATGCCCAGAAACCGAGCTTCCGGCCCTGCGCATGCACTGCCTTCCTACCCCACAGTGAGTCCAAGCAGGGGAGGATGGCTGAGGGAGTGCGTGAGACGCTGAAAGAACGGGCGGCAGGACCTATCTCCATTCCCCTCCCTTCAGCAGTCCGAGAAGCCACGAACGCGCGGGGATGATCCTAGGCATCTTCGCACGTTTGAGGCTTCTCGAGCTGCTGAGGGGAGGGGGAATGGGTGGCAGGACCTATCTCAGTTCCCCTCCCTTCAGCAGTCTGAGAAGCCACGCCCACCCAGTCACATGCCTGGCAAGCCACACCCACAAAATAAGCCACGCCCACAGAGTGGTAGTAAAAAAATTAGGAACCCGCCCCTGGCCATGTCAGAAGTGGACATTCAATCAACCTCAGCCAGAATCTGAGTTTAAACATGCTTGGGATAAACACATGTCTATCTTCTGACAAAAATAAAAAAAAAATCCTAAACTAAACTAAAAATAAATAAAAGAAATCAAAAGTAGCACCAATAGTAATAGGAACCTTGGATGCCAACCCCCAAAAAACTGGAGCAATACTTCAACATCATTGGCATTGACAAATTTACCATCGGTCAATTGCAAAATCACTGGAGGTTTTTAAGAAGAGACTACGTAGTAGATAGTCACCTATCCGAAATAGTATAGGTTCTCCTGCTTGAGCAGGGGGCTGGACTAGAAGACCTTCAAGGTCCCTTCCAGCTTTCTATTCTATTCTATTCTATTCTATTCTATTCTATTCTATTCTATTCTATTCTATTCTATTCTATTCCATTCCATTCCATTCCATTCCATTCCATTCTACTCTATGGTATTCCATTCCATTCCATTCCATTCCATTCCATTCCATTCCATTCCATTCTATTCTATTCTATTCTATTCTATTCTATTCTATTCTATTCTATTCTATTCTATTCAATCTTCTCTTCTCTTCTCTTCTCTTCTCTCTTCTCTTCTCCTCTCCTCTCCTCTCCTCTCCTCTCCTCTCCTCTCCTCTCCTCTCCTCTCCTCTCCTCTCCTCTCCCCTCCCCTCCCCTCCCCTCCCCTCCTTTACTCTACTCTACTCTACTCTACTCTACTCTACTCTACTCTACTCTACTCTACTCTACTCCACTCCACTCCACTCCACTCCACTCCACTCCTCTCCACTCCTCTCCTCTCCTCTCCTCTCCTCTCCTCTCCTCTCCTCTCCTCTACTCTACTCTACTCTACTCTACTCTACTCTACTCAGGGCAGCTTTACTCAGAACTGCTTACATCCTGTGACCATATCTCTAACACCATCAAACATCCACACCTGCCTATACCAGGTTTTGAGAAGGACTTAATAGGTGGACAAAAATGCCATATCCTATCTGAACATCTGGCTGACTGGGCAACAAGCCCAATAAAAAAATTAATAATTAAAAATGATTAATAAATTAAAAAGAAACACAAAGAAAGAAAACACTCAAAGGACAGATTTGATGGATCCCTGAGTCTTTTCCTGGCAGGTTTTTCTTAAAAAAAGTTTCTGTGTTTTAATCTGATTCCTTGTAGGTTCTCCATATCTCATGTCTAGGGAGGTTCTCAATCCTCAATCGATTCTCAATAAAAACAAACAAACAAACAAACAAACAAACAAACAAACAAACAAACAAACAAACAAACAAACCAACAAACCCCCTTTGTTGTTTGTTCAAAGTCCAATTGCCCTTTGAAAAACACTTTTGGGAAATCCATATATCATAAAAAAATCTTTTTAGTCTTCTGTTACCTACCTTCTTTAGAGCCATGGTGGTGCAGTCGTTAGAATGCAGTATTGCAGGCTAATTCTGCCGACTGCCAGCAGTTAGATCCTGACCCGCTCAAGGTTGACTCAGCCTTCCATCCTTCCGACGTGGGTAAAATGAGGACCCAGATTGTTGGGGGCAAGATGCCGACTCTGTAAACCGCTTAGAGAGGGCTGTGAAGCGGTATATAAGTGCTGTTGCTATTCTTTAATCACTATTTTTAAAAGTTAGTTACCAATCTCTTGATTATTCTTGTCCCAATTGTGCTAAATTCTAAATTCACGTACGATGCCCATAGTTAGGAACAACACATGAGGTGGATCTTACCACCATAGAACAAAATGGAACAATTGCTTCTTGTGCCTTAAAAAGTCTTCTTAAGTCCATCCTTCTATTCGTTTTGTGAATTCCCCGAGTCAATTTTCGACTTGTGGACTTAGTCTACATATCCAAACCAATTCTTAATTTCAGCCACGCAGTTCCTTAAAGTTTTAATTTCAAATTGAGATTTACAGTTGGGCCAGTTGCTTCAATGTGCAAGTTTTTTCTGCATGGTTTTGCATAATAGATCCATCTGGCAAGCAAACGTCTCTAAGGAAATACATTTGGCGATGCTATTTTCACATGCTTCTTTGCACAGATTTTCTCCTAATATCTGCCATTTGAGCTGGAATTTGGAGGTGGGGAGGGGAGAATTTATGATAAGTGAAAATACCAAAGAGTAGATGTTATGTTCCTTTGCATAATGAGTCAGCTGGGGAAATTGAACTGGGTTTACATTAAAAATATCAAGGCAGATCAAATTTTATCCCCCAGGCTAACAATCTCTCTCTCTCTCTCTCTCTCTCTCTCTCTCTCTCTCTCTCTCTCTCTCTCTCTCTCTCTCTCTCTCTCTCTCTCTCTCTCTCTCTCTCCTCCCTCCCTTCCTCTCTCCCTCCCTCCCTCACTGTCGCTCTCACTGTCAGAAAGTTTCTCTTTATTTCCAGGTTGAATCTCTCCTTGGTCAGCTTCCATCCATTATTCCTTGTCTGGCCCTCTGGTGCCTTAGAAAACAGCCTGACCCCCTCCTCTCTGTGGCAGCCCCTCATGTATTGGAACACTGCTATCATGTCTCCCCTGGTCCTTCTCTTCGCCAGACTGGCCATGCCCAGTTCCTGCAACTGCTCTTCGTATGTTATAGTTTCCAGCCCCCTAATCATCTTGGTTGCTCTCCTCTGCACTTTCTCTAGAGTTCCAATGTCTTTTTTGTAGTGTGGTGACCAAAACTGGATGCAGTACTCTAGGTGTGGTCTAACTAAGGCTTTACAGAGTGGTATTAGTACCTCCCTAGTCCTAGATTGTATCCCTCTATTAATGCAATTTAGGATTGCATTGGCTTTTTTGGCTGCTGCTGCACACCGCTGGCTCATATTTAGTTGGTTGTCCACCAAGACTCCAAGATCCCTCTCGCAGTCGCTGCTATTGAGTGTGTTTTCAACCAGTTCATATGTATATCTTTGTTTTTTCTTATCAAAATGTGAAACATGAACAAACAAACAGACCGACTGTTCCTCCTGTTGGACTCCAGGTTCTTTTTTCTTCATTTACCATTGTCAAAAAGGTACTCAATTCATTAGTGGGATAAATGCCTTTTGGCAACTTGAAACTTCACATCTTTCTTATTTCCCCTGAAAAAAGGGGGGGAGAACCTCCCCATCGTTTCCACCCCAATTTCTGAGATTCTTTGGAATTGACCGAGAGACACCAATTAGAGGGGGAAAATCCATCTCTGGGTCTGCTTGGTTCACCGTTTCCAAGCCGGCATAACGATGAACTTTGCTGCTAAGTTCCTTGATGAGATTTGTCAGTTCTTTATGTAGGGAGGCAACGGCTGGGCTGATGGACGACACGGCCTCCATTTCAAGCAGGCTTCAGCTAAAACCCTTCGACTTGTTTCACATCCATCGGGGAGATATTTTTTGCAACAGCAGCGATGAACTTTTGTACTTCTTTGCCGTCAAACGCTTGGCACGGCGGGCTCCCCTTTTGGCGCTGACCACCATTTGCTTTGCCCCAAGTATAATTCTCGGTTGAAAGGACCGCAAAATATATGGCAATGTACAATAAATGAGGTCCTAGGTGCTTGCGCTAAGTACAACACAGGGATTAAAAAGTGGAAGCAAGGAAAGGAGGCAGAATATGAGGCAGTGAAACTAGGAAAACCTTCTGCGGTGCGTGTTTCCAACCCAATTCACACTGGCCGTAGTAGATGTGCAAACGCCCTCAGAAGGTTTAGATTATTGTTAGAGTTGGAAGGGACCTTGTAGGTCATCTAGTCCAACCTCCCGCTTAAGCAGGAGTCCCTACACCATTTCGGATAAATGGCAGTCCAATCTCCTTTTGAAAGTCTCAAGTGTTGGAGCTCTCACAACCTCCGCAGGCAAGCTGTTCCACTGGTTGATCGCTCTCACTGTCAGAAAGTTCCTCCTTATTTCCAGGTTGAATCTCTCTTTGGTCAGTTTCCATCCGTTATTCCTTGTCTGGCCTTCTGATGCTTTGGAAAACAGCCTGACTCCCTCCTCTCTGTGGCATCCCCTCAATTATTGGAACATTGCTATCATGTCACCCCTGGTCCTTCTCTTCGCCAGACTGGCCAAGCTCAGTTCCTGCAACCGTTCTTTGTATGTTTTAGTTTAAAGTGACCAGATATTTTTTTTAAAGCGGGACCGGGGGGGGCGGGCCCACCTGGGCGCCGCCATTTGTTTTGCCCTCTGCGCATGCGCAGAACGCTGCGCATGCGCAGAACGCTGCGCATGCGCAGAGGGCAAAACAGCAAATGTCGGCGTCCAGGTGGGGGGGGAGGCGGGAGGGCGCTTGGATGCCTGCAGCTCGTGACAGGTAAGCTGCCGGCTGCCTCCTTTCCCCGTCTCCGCCTCCCGTTCGTTGCTTGCCAGCCCGGCTGAAGGGGAGACGGGAGGTGAGGAAAGGCCTCCCGAAGGGGAGGCGGGCTCCCGAAGGGCTGCCGGCTCCCGAAGGGGAGGCGGGAGGCGAGGAAATGCCTTGAGGAGGAAAGCTTGAAAAGCGTGTCTGTCCCACCAAAAGCGGGACGTCTGGTCACCTTATTTTAGTTTCCAGTCCCCTTATCATCCTGGTTGCTCTCCTCTGCACTTTCTCTAAGGGTTATTTGCTTTTCATTTCCACTCAAAACAAAAACTCATGCAGAATATGGAAGTTTATTTTTATTTATTTATTTATTTATTTTGTTCATTCTTATAGGCCGCCCAACTCCCGCAGGACTCAGTTGTCAGACCCAAAGTCTGACCTGAAAAGCATGGATTTTTCAAATATTGACCCAAAGACCTGCAATTTGCTGAAAGTGAATATAGCACGTAAGATCTTGTGTCCATATAATCAGTGGTGGGATTCTGCTGGTTCGGGCCGGTTCGAGCGAACCAGTAGTTAAATTGCTGTCTGGCCCCTCCCCTCCCCTCCCTGCCCCTTCCAGGAGTCCCCACGTGGCCCATTTTGGCTCCCAGGTAAGTGCAAGGAGGCTTCCTAGGCCCAACATGGGGTGTGGGGGGCAGTATGGCCCCCGGTGGCCCATTTTCGCTTCCAGGAGGCTGCAGGGAGGCCTACTAGGCCCAAAATGGGGCACGGGGGGCAGTGCGTCCCCCCACAGCCCATTTCTGCTCCCAGGCGGGTGCAGGAGGCCAAGTGCTGCCTGCCACACCCCCTGGCCATGCCCACCATGGCCACGCCCACCCAGCCGGTCATTAGGGCAGAGAACCGGTTGTTAAATTATTTGAATCCCACCACTGCTGATATAATCAATGCTGACTTTTGCTGGAGAAAGCCATGATGTTGTTGATGATGATGATAATAATGAGGATGGAGGATGATGGAGGAGGAGGAGGAGGTGGTGGTCATCCATTAATTCTTGTCTTGGCATTTCTATGGGCCAGTTCTCTCCACATCTTCCGATCTTGCACTTTTTCTTTGAGTTGTTCTATGCTTTGGCTGGTCCTTGCCTTGATCAAAGATATAGATTTTAAATTTTGTTTTGTTTCACTCTTATTGTTCTTCCTGTTCACTACTTCATCACTAATATAACATATAGAAGACAGGCCAGCAATTTGCAAATAGATTTAGTAGTTTAAATTTTTTGAGAGGACCTGTATATATGTATGTATGTATGTATGTATGTATGTATGTATGTATGTATGTATGTATGTGTATATATATATATAGATAGATAGATAGATAGATAGATAGATAGATAGATAGATACACACACACACACACACACACACACACACATATATACATACATATACACACACACACACACACACACACATATATATATATACACACATATATATATACATACATACATACATACATACATACATACATATATATATATATATACATACACATACATACATACATACATACATACATACATACATACATACATACATACATACATACATACATACATACATATATATATATATATATATATATATATATATATATATATATATATATATATATATATATATCTTCAACATCTTTATCAATGACTTGGATGAGGGAATAGATGGGGAACTCATCAAATTTGCAGATGACACCAAACTGGCAGGAATAGCCAACTCTCCAGAAGATAGGCTCAAGATACAGAAGGATCTTGACAGACTTGAACATTGGCCGGCTATCTAACAAAATGAAATTCAATGGTGAAAAAAGTAAGGTTCTACATCTAGGCAAGAAAAACAAAATGCACAGGTACAGTATATGTGGTACCTTGCTCAACAGTAGTAACTGTGAGAGGGATCTTGGAGTCCTAGTGGACAACCATTTAAATATGAGCCAGCAGTGTGCAGCAGCTGCCAAAAAAGCCAACACAGTTCTAGGCTGCATTAACAGAGGGATAGAATCAAGATCACGCGAAGTGTTAATACCACTTTATAATGCCTTGGTAAGGCCACACTTGGAATACTGCATTCAGTTTTGGTCGCCAAGATGTAAAAAAGATGTTGAGATTCTAGAAAGAGTGCAGAGAAGAGCAACAAAGATGATAAGGGGACTGGAGGCTAAAACATATGAAGAACGGTTGCAGGAACTGGGTATGTCTAGTTTAATGAAAAGAAGGATCAGGGGAGACATGATAGCAATGTTCCAATATCTCAGGGGTGGCCACAAAGAAGAGGGAGTCAAACTATTCTCCAAAGCACCTGAAGGTAGAATATATATATATATATATATATATATATATATATATATATATATATATATATATATATATATATATATATATATATATATACACAGTATATATGGTGGTGTGTTAAATCTCTCCCTCTCTCTCTCCCTCTCCCTCTCCTTCTCTCTCTCTTTGCCATTTATTTATTTATTTATTTATTTATTTATTTATTTATTTATTTATTTATTTATTTATTTATTTATTTATTTATTTATTTATTTATTTATTTATTTATTTATTTATTTATTTATTTATTTATTTATTTGAGGTTCTTCTATGCCGCCCTACTCCCTCAGGACTCAGGGCAGCATACAACATTTTAGGGAACATCAAACAAATCATTAAAAACAATTAAAAACAATTTTAAAAAACATATAACATCATACATACATGGGGGAGACGTCAGATGCACGGTTGTCTTAAAATCACCCCGCCTGCAGGAAGAGCCATGTCTTAATTGTTTCCATTGTTTCATACAATTCAAAACTTAATGGTTCTAATGTAGAATAGAGTAGAGTAGAGTAGAATAGAATAGAATAGAACAGAACAGAACAGAACAGAACAGAACAGAACAGAACAGAACAGAACAGAACAGAACAGAACAGAACAGAATAGAATTCTTTATTGGCCATGTGTGATTGGACACACAAGGAATTTGTCTCCGGTGCATAAGTGTACATAGAAGAAACAAGTGATAAATCATGATTATAATAAAATACATTCATCATAAATCATAAGATACAACACTATGTGATAGTCATAGGATACTAAATAAGCAATCAACACAAATCATACCAGGATACTAAATGAAACAATTAATATCAATGGTAAGATACAAGCAACAAAGTTATAGTCATAAGAAGATAAGGAATATTACTACATGGTCAAGCTAATTCATGAAATTCCTGGTCTGTCAAAAGCATAGTTCTTTTTAATTTTGTTGACTCTTACAAGAAAAAAAACCCTTAAAATCTTACTATAGGATATTGGAATGAAGAAAACTGGGGGAATAACATCCTGCCCAACAGATGGGCATTCATAGAAGGATGCAGGAGCAAGAAATATTATATGTACCCTGCCACCGTTGTGCAAACGATGCATCTGTTGACCGAAATGAGCATAAGTTTTGCCATATGCATGGTGACATTGTGATGCATGCGACGTGATCTTGGGATGGCGAGCGCCAGATGCCAACATGCTGAAGCTGAAATCTCAGGGGTTATAGGGAGAGGGGAGGGAGGTGGGCTACAAAGAGGTGGGAAAAGAAGGTGAAATCAGGTCTTTGGCAAGGACTTTTGACCCAGGACAGGCACAGACTTCAACGGATAGTTAGGACTGCAGAAAAAAACAATTGCAACCAGCCTGCCTTCCATTGAGGATCTGTATACTGCACGAGTCAAAAAGAGGGCTGGAAAATATCTACAGACCCCTCACATCCTGGACGTAAACTGCTTTAATTTCTCCCCTCAGGACAATGCTATAGAGCCGTGATGGCAAACCTATGGCACATGTGCCACAGGTGGCACACAGAGCCATATCTGAGGGCATGCGAGGTTTTGCCCTATGCCAGCTGATTTTCAACCTTCCGGAGGGCAGGGGGAGGCCATTTTTGCCCTCCCCAGGCTTCAGGAAAGCCTCCAGAGCCCGTGGATGGCAAAAATGGACCCAACGGGCCTACCGGAAATTTGAAAACAAACTTCCGGTAGGCCTGTTGGGCCGCTTTTCACCCTCCTCAGGCTTCAGGAAACAGTCCAACGGGCCTACTGGAAGTCCGGAGGCTTCAGGGAGGCCTGTGCGCATGCATGAGGGGGGACCGTGGGGTGATGGTGGTTATGCGCGCATGCACAGGGGGAGGCATTGCATTATGGGTGCCCTTTTGGCACCCAAGCAAAAAAAGGTTCACCATCACTGCTTTAGAGCATTGCATGTCCAAAACAATTAGACACAAAGACAGTTTTTCCCCTCGTACTGTTGTGCCAGTTCTGAGGTGCGGCGGGGTAAAATAGAGACAGAATACCAGACGTTGCCTTTAAGCTTATGCGTTTATTCAGCTGAGTAAAGACAGGCCCCTTTTACAGAAAGGAAACCCCTGAGAAAGTACTTTACATAAAGTAATCCACCCAGCAAGGCTGGCATACAATAGATAAAGAAGTTATCCAGAAAGACTGGCACAGGGTAGATAAGGTAAGAAGAAGCAGAAATAGCTCAAATAGTTAAGTATGTTCTTGGTACTTTTGGGTGGTCCCTTAAGGACACTGGGTGTTCCTTAGACAGAGGTCTCCAACCTTGGCAACTTTATGAGGTGTGGACTTCAATTCCCAGAAGTCCTCAGCCAGCATAGCTGGCTGAGGACTTCTGGGAATTGAAGTCCACACCTCATAAAGTTGCCAAGGTTGGAGACCTCTGCTTAGGACATGGGATGTTCTCGTGGTGACTTTCCATGGCCTTGAAGGTTTGCAGAGATAATGGAGCTGTAGTAAGTTAACACCCACCCCTCTCCTAGAAGAATGAAATATTTTGAGAAATATTAAAGAGGCAGAATATTATATTTCCCCGAATGAGAAATGGAGAAACATGTTTTTTTAGAGGGAAAAAGCAGCCCCTACCTTTCGTTAATAGCCCTCAGCAGATGTCAGCACTTAAGAGATAAAGAGCTTATTATTGAAAACTAGATAGCTCTATTCATAAGTGAATACCCTCACCCAAGAGCCAAACCATGACAACGCCATTAAGCCATAATAGGAATTGCCCAACACCCCTTCAGAACACAGGACTCTTCATTGCATCATCTCAGCAGTCCAAACTTCAACCAAACTCGACTCAGACGAACACCTAGGATTTCTACTTTGCCTATAGAGCCAGCTACGACCCCTACATGACCCCTACATGGCCCCATGGGAGTCTGAAAACAGCCAATAGAATATATGTTCCTGCACAGGAACAGGAAGCTCAAGTGCAAAGCCCAAGAGAAGGTATAAAAACCCCTCACTCTCAACTCCATGTCGTCAGTTGCACCAGAACCATATGCTTGGTGGTTCTGCTTCATCATTAAACCATCTTTCCAATCAGCCTCCATGTTTCCAGTGTCTTTCTACTGGCTTGGCACTGAACCAGATGGATATTTCCAATTCTGCACGTACACACTTTCTACGTATGCTTTCTCCAGATTTCTGGTCAACAGTGCCATCATTCATCCACCTAACTCACACAGTTGAGTTAACTCACACATGTTGTTGCAGTGGGCTCTGGCACGTAGATCGTTAGAGATGAGTACTCTCAGTAAAGGACCTTAGAGTACTCATCTCTAACGAACTAAGTGCTAGAGCCCACTGTAACAACATAGCTAAGAAGGCATTAAGAGTGGTTTACCTAATCTTGCGTAGCTTCTTCTCTGGTAACATTGTACTCTTAACCAGAGCATACAAAACATTTGCTAGACCGATTCTTGAATACAGCTCATCTGTCTGGAACCCACACTACATATCAGACATTAACACAATTGAGAATGTCCAGCGATACTTCACAAGAAGAGTATTACATTCCTCTGTTCGCAACAGAATACCTTATGAAACCAGACTTGGAATTTTGGGACTTGAAAACTTAGAACTACGCCGCCTTCGATCTGACCTAAGTGTAGCTCACAAAATTATCTGCCACAACGTCCTACCTGTTAACGACTACTTCAGCTTCAACCGCAATAATACAGGAGCTCACAAAAGATACAAACTTAATGTAAACCGCTCCAAACTTGATTGCAAAAAATTCGACTTCAACAACACAGTGGTCAATGCCTGGAACAACTTTACCTGACTCAGTAGTTTCTTCCCCAAACCCCAAAAACTTCAACCTCAGATTATCTACCATCGACCTCACCCCATTCCTAAGAGGTCGGTAAGGGGCGTGCATAAGCGCACAATCATGCCTACCATTCCTGTCCTAATGTACCCATATATTCATACCTCTTTTACTCTTATTCGTGCTTGTACTATTACATATATCTTCAATCGTGTTTTACTGTGTATACTTTGCTTATAATCATATATGCTTGACAAATAAACAAATACAATAATAAAATACAATACAATACAGCACGGTTCTATACCTAAGGATATCTAACCCTGTAGTAGGACTGCATTACTATTATCTTCCTCATCTTTCCTGTTACCTACTCCTATCTTAGGACCATCACTTTGCTGGTTGTACCTTATGATCTATGATTGCATCTTACGATTTATGATGAATCACTTTTTTGCTTGTGTGTCCAATCACATTTGGCCGATATCGAATAGTCTCTTCTATTAATGTGATTGGCTATTTTCTGAAGCGTTGGTTAAGGAGATCTTCCTGGGTAACTCCTTGCAAGGGTTAACCATGTTGTGAGAAAACGACTTATGTGGGAGGAATGCTGATAGATTGACTATGTCTGGGTGACATTCGTGGGGCCTTCAAACAGCTAAGTGGGGTCTCATCTGCAGTCTCTCCTAAGTGGAAATAGACTAGCAGTAATTGCCAAAATTACTCTGACATTTGCACCTTATTCTGCCACTTGGAAATGGGACTGCACTGGGAGAATGTAGATACAATGATATTACTTTAAAAAAAGGAAAATATTATGAGGCCAAAGGAAGCGCAGACGTGGGTGCATTGAAGCACAGATCAAATTGGTTTATGACGAAGAAAATTCAGAATATACGCACACACACACACAAAGGTCTACATGAATCTTTCTTGGTTGTTCTGCTGAGTTTGTAAATAGCAGGGTGGAAGAGAAGACATCGCGTGCAAAAGGTGAATTTTGGGTGATAACAGGAAATATTGAGTCATGCATTCGTTGCCCCATTAATAGCAGAAATTATGAATCATGAGATGTATGGAACATTCAAAGTCTTGCCAACACCTCTTCAAACTTCCATTTTCAATCTCCAAAGATGGAATTGATCTATTAAGACAGGGGTTGGTCACCAGCTGGCAGGAGAACATACATACAAAAACATACAAAGAGTGGTTGCAGGAACTGAGCTTGGCCAGTCTGGCGAAGAGAAGGACCAGGGGTGACATGATAGCAGTGTTCCAATACTTGAGGGGATGCCACAGAGAGGAGTGGGTCAGGCTGTTCTCTATGGCACCAGAAAGCCTGTCAGAGTTACGCAATAAATCAGAAGCTTCACAAGATAACTGCATTTTGCTGATTCAAATAACTTCTTTATAAGTAGAATAAAACATTTACAATACCACTTTGTTTCACCACATGTTGAGATGTTTCCACAGCAATCTTTAATGGTGGACAGACTAAACCACACCCTTCTTCTTGCTAAGTTTCTGGACATGCTCAATTAACACTTCAGCCTGATTGGCTGACTCAATCACATGGCTCTCCCAGTCATGAATATTCCAACACTCCTCCCTTCATTACTGGGAGAGACACCAGACCTATTGGATTTAAACATTTCCTATAATGGACGCCACCCAATGGTTTGGTCATCATGTCTGCTAAATTATCCTCTGAAGAACAATGATGTAAACTTATTAATTTTTCTTTTACAGCTTCCCTGACATTACAATACTTAATGTCCACATGTTTACTTCTGTTCTTCACTCTGTCACCTGTTGCCATTTTTATACAAGCAGCATTATCTTCATAAACAGTTACAGCTTCATTTACATTTACATTTAAATCTTGTAACAACTGTACATACCAAACTACTTCAGAACATAACTCAGACAATGCAATAAACTCTGCTTCAGCAGTTGAAATAGCAACCGTTGTTTGTTTTCTGGACTTCCAACCAATTAAAACCCCTCCAAACATTATTACAATTCCAGAATTAGACTTTCTGGTTTTTACATCATTTGCATAATCACTATCAACGTAACATTTCAATTTTAATTCTTCAGTGACCTGTATTTGAAGACCTAAATTCACAGTTCCCTTCAAATACCTGAGAATTCTTTTCACACCCATCCAATGCAACTTTGTAGGTGTAGCAGTAAAGCGACTTAGAATGCTCACTGCACAAGCTATGTCTGGTCTGGACCACTGTGACAGATATAACAGACTCCCTATTGCAGAGTGATATATCTCCTGATCACAGGCTTCACTTTTGTCCTCACCCAAACTATTGTAAAAATCTGTGCTCATAGGTGTAGGAGCAATATTACAATCTTTCATGTTATACTTCTCTAATAATTGTTCAATTTTTCTCCTTTGACTGAGAATATAACCCTTTTCAGTTTTTTGTATCTCTACACCGAGATAATTCTTTATTTCTCCCAAATTCTTTAATTCAAATTTCTTTTCTAACTTATTAGCAAATTCTTTAACTTGTGATGCATCCTTTGCAATGAAACAAAGATCATCCACAAATGCTAATAGTAGACAATTCCCACCTTGTAACTTTCCAGTGTATATGCAACCATCAGCTTTGCAACTCTTGAACCCAAGACCTTTCAATGCAGTATCTAAACAGATATTCCAATTTCTGGCTGACTGCTTCAGCCCATAAATAGCCTTGTTCAATTTATACACCATGTTAGGCTTTTTATTTTCATACCCTGGCGCTTGAACCATATAAATTTCTTCCTCTAATTCAGCATTGAGAAATGCAGTGGTTATATCAAAATGCCAAATTCTATGCCTGTATGCTGATGCTAATGCCAGTGCTAGTCTTATGCTCTCACCTTTTACAGTTGGTGCAAACACCTCATCATAGTGCACATTCTTTAATTGAGAAAAACCTTGTGCCACCAATCTTGCCTTATACTGTACTTCATTATTGGGTAATACCTTTTTCTTATATACCCATTTACATCCTACAGCTTTCGTACCCTGTGACAAAGTCACATATGTGAACACTTCATGATCTCCCATGGATTTCATCTCTTTATCCATGGCTTCCTTCCACTTTTCTTGTTCAACTTTTGGTAATGCCAATACTTCCTTATAGTTTCTTGGCTCATACCACACATTACACACTTTAACTTTACTGGCAGAATACCTGTCTGGCGGAACCCCTCTGTTCCTACGCTCTGACCTACGTGGCATTGCCTGTACTTGTGTTTCAAGCTTTTCTGTCTTCATATCTTGTTCAGACTCTCCTCCCTGAACATAGACACCTTCAGAAAATGATTCACCATCATTAAATGAGTTATTGTCACTAAGTGGATCACCGTCGCTAAGTGAGACATTTTCAGAATTTGCATCAATTCTGTTCCAATTTTGTTCTGCAAAATTAGCAGACCTTGAAATCACTATCCTTTTACTTCCATCGCTAAAGCGATACCCTTTTGAGCCTGGCTCATAGCCCACAAATCTGAGCTTTCTAGCCTTTTGTTGTCCCTTTCTTCTGATTGCCTTTGGAATATGTACCCAAGCAGTACTTCCAAATATTTTTAAATGTGCTAGAGAAGGCTTTCTCCCATATAACATTGCATATGGAGTATTATTGATGGATGAACTCCACAGCCTATTTACTAAATAATTGGCAGTCAGTATGGCTTCACCCCAATATGACCTGCTCATACCAGAATCCTCCAGTAATGAGTCTTTCATTGTTTGCAAAACACCATTCCTCCTTTCAGCCACTCCGTTCTCCCCCGGTGTGTAAGGATTTGTGCGCCTGTGTCTTATTCCCAATTGTCTCAACCATTGTTGAAAATTTGTTGACATAAATTCAGAACCTCTGTCAGTTTGCAACTGACATACCTGTTGTTTGTACCTTCTCTCTACAAAGCTTAACCATTTCTTAAATTGCTGTAGCACCTCTTTTTTACTCTTAAGTAAGTAGCAAAACCCAAACCTGCTGTAGTCATCCACAATGACCAGCGCATACTTTGCTCCTCCCAAACTGGCTTGCATAGGCCCAATTAAATCAGCATGCACCAGTTCTAGAGCTCTTGTGGTTTGTCTTGTGCTAAACTTGCTCACTGGGAATGCTTTGGATTTCGATGCTTTGCATACTGCACAATCCAAATATGCCTTACATCCCTTCAAATCTAATCCTTCTGCAAATTCTTTCATTTGTTGAACAACCTTAAAATTAGCATGACCAAGTCGTCTGTGCAGAAGATGAACACACGAATTGTGTTCTGCTACATTTTTAAATATCTGGGAACAATGTGGGACCTTTTGTCCCTGCAATACATAAAGATTATCCTCTTTTATGCCCTGTGCACAAACAGTCCCATTTCTTTGGATGATACACTTCCCATTAACAAATGTGGTTTCATAACCTTGCTTGTCTAAACTAGACACACTTAACAAATTATGCTCCATTTCAGGTACACATAACACATCAGTAAACCTGGAGTCCAAATATGGAATTTGCACATCGCCTCTTCCAATGATTTTAGCCTTTTGACCATTGGCTAAGGCCACTTCTTCATGGTTTCCTGGGAAAAATCTGGAAAATAAGTCAGAATTATTAACAATTGTTTGACTAGCCCCACTGTCAATCAACCATTTGTCTCTATTGTTATTATAACAAACTTTTGCAACTGCAATCTGTCCTTGCAAATAATGTCTCTTGTCTTGCACATTTCTTCTCTGTGCACAGCTTTTCTGCAGATGATTTGTCTCTCCACAAATGAAACATGCTTTTTTAACTTGCTTGAAGAATTGTTGCTGTGTAACTTGATCTCTCCTGCCTCTGCTTTCCTCTTGTCTGCAGACACCTCGGCTGTTGCTAGAGATAGGCAGCCTGTGGAAAATTTTGCTGGAGACTTGCTGTAAGTTTCCACTGTACTCCTTGTTGGGCCCCCGCCTGTGGAATTTTCCATCAGCATGGCTGAAAAGCCTTTTCTCATATTCATTCAATAAACACGACTTCAAAGCCTCCAAATTCAAATCTGCTTCTGGCTTACTTTCAAAAATAGCTGATACAGTCTCCCAGCTCTGATCCAAACTATTTAACACTAATAAAACTTTTTGGGACTCTGGAAACTTTACTCCACTTTGCTCCAATTCTAGAAAATTAGACTGCATTTTCATTAAATGATCTTCCATAGAATCTCCTGTCTGCAAACTCATTCTGAAAAGCTTTCTTGAAAGTTGGACCACATTACACGCAGAAACATTGACATGTACTGCTTTCAATTTCTGCCATATTTCTTTTGCAGACTTTAATTCAGCTACATTTAAGAATTGATCATCCCCCAGACTTAAAAGAAGATAAGCCATAGCTTTGTCATGAGCCTTTTGATCTGCTGCTCCAAGCACTTGTGGGGGGTCTGCTACGATGTCCCATAATTCTTTTGCTTTCAAAAAACATTCCATTTTTGCAGCCCAAATTAAATAATTTTTCTTCCCCAATTTAGGTATTGGACTGTCTTTAAATTCCATAGCAGCAGCCATCCTGCTTTATTTTTCTTGTCTGCCTGTTCCTTTAACAACACAGACAGCTTCTTATCAGCTTTAAATTACAATGCAGTTTTAACTTTACTTCTTGAGCGATTCCTGGGCCCATAACCTGTCAGAGTTACGCAATAAATCAGAAGCTTCACAAGATAACTGCATTTTGCTGATTCAAATAACTTCTTTATAAGTAGAATAAAACATTTACAATACCACTTTGTTTCACCACATGTTGAGATGTTTCCACAGCAATCTTTAATGGTGGACAGACTAAACCACACCCTTCTTCTTGCTAAGTTTCTGGACATGCTCAATTAACACTTCAGCCTGATTGGCTGACTCAATCACATGGCTCTCCCAGTCATGAATATTCCAACAAAGCCAAACAAGGAATAACGGATGGAAGCTGACCAAGGAGAGATTCAACCTGGAAGTGAGGAGAAACTTTCTGACGGTGAGAGCGATCGACCAGTGGAACAGCTTGCCAGCGGAGGTTGTGAGAGCCCCAACACTTGTGACCTTCAAGGGGAGACTGGACTGCCATCTGTCTCAAAGGGTGTAGGAACTCCTGCTTGAGCAGGGGGTTGGACTAGATGACCTACAAGGTCCCTTCCAACTCTAATAATAAATCTAAAATCTAAAAACATCTTCCAATCACTCCTACTCAACTGAGAGAGGGCCAGAGCTGTGGCAAGTTTTGATAGATGGTTAGGTTGCTGGTGTGGTTCAGCATGCAAAGTTTAGAGGGGTGATTCCGTGGGAACCTCATGGTCAGTAGTCCCAAAGGTACTTTTTCAGGAGGCAACTGGACTTCCTTTGTTTTTCCTTGGAGATGTTTCACTTCTCATCTGAGAAGCTTCTTCAGTTCCAACCGAATGGTGTAGGATGGAAGAATTTATATTCCTTGAAGTCATCTCATTGTTTGGACCCTTTATGAGATTCATTGAGGCCACTTGGAGGTTTATCTGTGCCCTCAGGGCCACCTGAATAGTGCAAATGGGTATGCAACCTTCTTGGAACTGATGAAAGGACTGTGTTGTAAACACAGCAGTTCCAAGCAGTTTATTTCATCAGTTCCAAGAAAGCTCCACACCCATTTGCACTCTCCAGGTGACCCTGAAGGCAGAGATAACCTCCAAGTGGCCTCAAAGATTCTCAGAAAGAGTGCTAATGACCAGATGACTGCAAGGAATATAAATTCTGCCACCTCCACCATTCTGTCAGAACTGAAGAGGCTTCTTGGATGAGAAGCGAAATGTCTTCAAATCCTGGGCTTAGAAAGCTTAGAACTACGTCGCCTTCGGCACGACCTAAGCATAACTCATAAAATTATCTGCTACAACGTCCTTCCTGTCAATGACTACTTCAGCTTCAACCACAACAATACACGAGCACATAACAGATACAAACTCAAAGTGAACCGCTCCAAACTTGACTGTAGAAAATACGACTTTAGCAACAGAGTGGTAAATGCCTGGAACTCACTACCTGACTCTGTGGTTTCATCACCAAACCCCCAAAACTTTACCCTTAGACTGTCCACTGTTGACCTCACCCGATTCCTAAGAGGTCAGTAAGGGGCGTGCATAAGTGCACCAGCGTGCCTACCGTCCCTGTCCTAATGTTCCCGCTTATCAGTACCCATCTTATGTATACAAACAATGTTTTATCTATGTATATTACCAACATGTACTTGACAAATAAACAAACAAACAAACAAAAACAAAGTCCTGTTGCCTTTTGAGAAAGCACCTTTGGGACAACCATGACCTGGATGACTGAGAATCTCAATGGACATTGATGGTCAGTTGATGGCTCGGCTCAAGAGAAACCTAGATATTTTCTCTGTGCTTCTAAACCAGTGTTTCCCAGCCTTGGCAACTTGAAGATGTCTGGACTTCAACTCCCAGAATTCCCCAGCCAGCAAATGCTGGCTGGGGAATTCTGGGAGTTGAAGTCCAGACATCTTCAAGTTGCCAAGGTTGGGAAACACTGTTCTAAACAGAGGTGGATGGCTGTCCGGGATAGACAACCCATCCCGATCTTGGCCCAAAGCAAGCTTTGTTGCAAAGCATCCATCGTTGCTTGCAAGGCTGACCGCAAACAACAGTCTGTTGTTTTGAAGAATGTCTTGTTCCAGAGCTAAAAATGAAGAACCAAAGCAGATGCTGTTTGGAGCAGCAAAGCTTTTGAAAAATGAGGGTGAGGTAGGGTGGGAAATAACACTATTTTTCATGGCTACAGATGGGATTGTTTATTGCATATTGGAGCTGCGAGCCTCCTCATCCAGAAGGGAAATTCAGTTAAGATGGGCTTTGTTTTGTAAGAAAATGTTGACTTAGAGGAAATGGCCTTTCTACAGGTTGCTTTGTGGGCATTTGAGTGATCAATCAAGACACTGAGATGGCTCACTAGAAGAGAATATCTGTAGCTCAGGGTTGAACCCAACTAGATAGCAACATCAGTGCTAATCGTCAGCTAGCACAGATGAGGTTACATATGGTAGGTGAAATTTCCTGGCAGTTAGAACAGTTAATCAGTGGAATGACTTGTCTCCAGAAATTGTGGATGGTCCAACATTGGAGGTTTTGAAGAACATATGAAGAACGGTTGCAGGAACTGGGTATGTCTAGTTTAATGAAAAGAAGGACTAGGGGAGACATGATAGCAGTGTTCCAATATGTGCCACAAAGAAGAGGGAGTCAAGCTATTCTCCAAAGCACCTGAGGGTAGGACAAGGAGCAATGGGTGGAAACAAACCAAGGAGAGAAGCAACTTAGAACTAAGGAGAAATTTCCTGACAGTTAGAACAATTAATCAGTGGAACAACTTGCCTCCAGAAGTTGTGAATGCTCCAACACTGGAAGTTTTTAAGAAGATGTTGGATAACCATTTGTCTGAAGTGGTGTAGGGTTTCCTTCCTGAGCAGGGGGTTGGACTAGAAGACCTCCAAGGTCCCTTCCAACTCTGTATTCTGTACTCAGAGTCTGTCAAGTACTGGAAGTATTTGTCTTGTCTGCCCTAAGCTTTCTCTTTGTTAGGCCAAACATACTTAGTCCCATCTAGGTAAAGTAATAGCAATAGCACTTAGACTTATATACTGCTTCCTACTGCTTTACAGCCCTAGCTCTAAGCAGTTTACAGAATCAGCCTATTGCCCCCAACAATCTGGGTCCTCATTTTACCCACCATGAAAGGATGGAAGACTATGTCAACCTTGAGCCATTCAGAATCGAACTCCTGGCAGTCGGCATATTGGCCTGTAATACTGCATTCTAACCACTGTGCCACCACAGCTCTTCTAAAGGCCCATCTATATTTGCTTAGGGTTCAATTGTACAGCTACCCTGCAGTAGAACACTTGCAACTGTCTAACATTTGGCCAATAGATTCTTTGTGTTAGAATATTCATGACTGGGAGAGCCAATGGTAACAAGGTCAGCCAATGAATAGGCATAGCAACTAAATCAGCCAATGGGAGCTAAACACATCTGAGTCTGTGCAGAGAATTGAAACTGAAGCTAGAAGGCTTGGCGTGGCTCAGCCCACTCTGTGCTCTCTGTCTGCTCTTAATCCTGAACTAAAAGCTGCTTGTATTTTGCTTGTAACTGCTACTATGTTGAAGAAGAACTCTGCTACTGGTATTGTAAATATATACAGTATATATATTACTATGTTTATAAAGAAGTAAATGAATCCTGCTGCATCAGTCTGTGTGTGCTTTCTGGAAATTGATTTTTCTGCAACAGACTCTGATTCTTTGTACATAATTCAGGACATCACAGAGTAACAGAGTTGGAAGGGACCTTGTAGGTCATCTAGTCCAACCCCGCACTCAAGGAGGAGTCCCTGCACCATTTCCGACAAATGGCAGTCCAATTTCCTCTTGAAATTCCTCTTGTCACCCTTACTGGCATCGTCCCTATGCCAGGGTAGTGCGGAGAGACAATTTAACCCAAGGTTGAAGTGTTGCATTCTTGATGGCCTTTGACAGACAGAATAGCAAATTGAGACAATGTTTTCATCTCCATCCCAATGAGACCATCTGGAACAAAGCAAAGATCTGATGAGGTCAAATGTTGGTGGCAATTACCAAGATTTCTGTTCAAGCCACGCTTCCCCCTTCTAAGAAATACTGGGACATGATCTATTTCATCATCCCGATGATATCGTTTTGATGAGGCATCTCCCAAGGCTCCAGACCGTCCTTTCTTTTTCTGAGTTTCCGTTTATTAATGAATCATATCCGCCCCTCTCTCCGGGCGAAGAAAATCCCTGCTTTATTTGAAATGTCAAAGAACCATTGTTTCACATAATGAGTGCCCTGGTCTGTTTTCCCTTTCATTTCAGCCTAACAAAATATCATTTTCTTCTCCAAGTTTTCGCCGAGTGCTGGTAGTTAATGATCTATATTCTGCCAATTACTGGGGTGTTTGGAGAGCCGCTGCTCTCTGTGTTTACCCCCATCTCCCCTTGTATTTGCAGTGTGTGTGTGTGTGTGTGTGTACGTACACACACACACACATACACAGATAGATAGATAGATAGATAGATAGATAGATAGATAGATAGATAGATAGATAGATAGATAGATAGATAGATAGATAGATAGATACCGTGTTTCCCCGAAAATAAGACCCTGTCTTATATTTGTTTGAACCCTGAAATAAGCGCTTGGCCTTATTGCCTTGCACTCAAAAGCCCGATATATATATGAAGAGACAGACATCGCGATCTCCGGAACTTAAAATATATTATCCACTTAGCTTTCGTTAGCCTCTGCTAACATCGTCAGAGTGTAAAAACTACCATTGAAGAGATATTCGCCTTTATACATCATTGATCAATTTAGCCATTGTGCGCGTGATAGGCCCACCCACCCACCTCCCACCTATAATTAGCTCTGTCGTTTTTACTTCAGACCTGTTAATCGATGGAGGCCTAACTCCTGTTGCTTCCTCCCCTATCGCGCACCGCTTGGGCTGCCCATCCCCAGGGAATGGCACTGAGCTGTCAGATATTGCTCACATCCCTCACATCCTGGACATAAACTGTTTCAACTTCTCCCCTCCGGACGTCGCTATAGGGCATTGCACACCAAAACATCTAGACACAACACTTAATGTTAAAAACTTAATTTCCAAAGCCGTGTTTCATTTCTGATCTTTTCTCATCTTCTCATCTTTCCTACTATCTTCTCCTATTGGTTTTTTTATGATTTATCAATTGTTGTTTGTAACTTATGATTAATGATTGAGACTCTGTTTTATGACCTATGACCTATGACCTATGACCTTGCTGTTTATATGTACATTGAGAGCTTATGCACCAAGGACAATGTCCTTTGTGTGTAAAATCACACTTGGCCAAGAAAGAATTCTATTGTGTTCTGTCCTGTCCTGTCCTGTCCTGTCCTGTTCCACTCCATTCCATTCCATTCCATTCCATTCCATTCCATTCCATTCCATTCCATTTCTATTCTTGTTCTGTTCTGTTCCCTTCCGTTCTGCTCCACTCCACTCTAATTTTGTTCTATTCCATTCCATTCCATTCCATTCCATTCCATTCCATTCCATTCCAATCTATTCTATTCTATTCTATTCTATTCTATTCTATTCTATTCTATTCTATTCTATTCTATTCTATTCTATTCTATTCTATTCCATTTCTATTCTTGTTCTGTTCTGTTCCCTTCCGTTCTGCTCCACTCCACTCTAATTTTGTTCTATTCCATTCCATTCCATTCCATTCCATTCCATTCCATTCCATTCCATTCCATTCCAATCTATTCTATTCTATTCTATTCTATTCTATTCTATTCTATTCTATTCTATTCTATTCTATTCTATTCTATTCCATTTCTATTCTTGTTCTGTTCTGTTCCCTTCCGTTCTGCTCCACTCCACTCTAATTTTGTTCTATTCCATTCCATTCCATTCCATTCCATTCCATTCCATTCCATTCCATTCCAATCTATTCTATTCTATTCTATTCTATTCTATTCTATTCTATTCTATTCTATTCTATTCCATTTCTATTCTTGTTCTGTTCTGTTCCCTTCCGTTCTGCTCCACTCCACTCTAATTTTGTTCTATTCCATTCCATTCCATTCCAATCTATTCTATTCTATTCTATTCTATTCTATTCTATTCTATTCTATTCTATTCTATTCTATTCTATTCTATTCTATTCTATTCTATTCTATTCCATTCCATTCCATTCCATTCCATTTCTATTCTTGTTCTGTTCTGTTCCCTTCCGTTCTGCTCCACTCCACTCTAATTTTGTTCTATTCCATTCCATTCCATTCCATTCCATTCCATTCCATTCCAATCCAATCTATTCTATTCTATTCTATTCTATTCTATTCTATTCTATTCTATTCTATTCTATTCTATTCTATTCTATTCTATTCTATTCCATTTCTATTCTTGTTCTGTTCTGTTCCCTTCCGTTCTGCTCCACTCCACTCTAATTTTGTTCTATTCCATTCCATTCCATTCCATTCCATTCTATTCTATTCTATTCTATTCTATTCTATTCTATTCTATTCAATTCTATTCTATTCTATTCTATTCTATTCTATTCTATTCTATTCTATTCTATTCTATTCCATTTCTATTCTTGTTCTGTTCTGTTCCCTTCCATTCTGCTCCACTCCACTCTAATTTTGTTCCATTCCATTCCATTCCATTCCATTCCATTCCATTCCATTCCATTCCATTTTTATTGTAACAAAAAAAAGGTTCATTGATTTATTCACATACTCTCCAGAGGCTGAATTCAACTCCTGGGTGCATTTCTCCTTTCCTCTATAATTTCATTGCAATTGGCCTATTTCCACAACTCTTTCAATGTCTCAATTTCAGCCAGCTTTGTGGTCTGCTGAGTTTTCTTCGTTCACCTGCAATCTTTGATAATCCGGCAGATTAACTTGGGCTGCCTTGTGGACTGTCAGTTTATAACCCTTTCCCTACGGATTTATGGTTTTCACAGCCCCGCACAACCTGATCAAAAAGGAGAAAGTGAGAATAAGGGAGGCAAAAAAGGAGAGAGAGAAAGAGAGGGAAGGAAAGGGAAGGAAAGAAAAGAAATAGTTAGAGAGAATGAGAGAGGTGGAGAGAGAGAATGAGAGAGAAAGAGAATATGTGTGTATAAGAGAATGAGAGAGTGAGAGAATGAGGGAGAGAAAGAGAGAAAGAGAAAGAATGTGTGTGCAAGACAGAATGAGACAGAATGAGAGAGAATGAGAGAGAGAAAGGGAATGCGAGAGAGAGAATGAGAGAGATGGAGAGAGAGAATGAGAGAGAAAGAGAATATGTGTGTATAAGAGAATGAGAGAGTGAGAGAATGAGGGAGAGAAAGAGAGAAAGAGAAAGAATGTGTGTGCAAGACAGAATGAGAGAAAATGACAGAGAATGAGAGAGAGAAAGGGAATGAGAGAGAGAGAGAATGAGAGAGGGAAAGAATGAGAGGGAAAGAGAGCGAATTTATGTGCAGAAGAATGAGACAGAACGAGAGAGAGAGAATGAGAGAAAATAAGAAAGAGAGAGAGAGAGAGAGAGAGAGAGAGAGGAGAGAGAGAATATGTATATGTGTGTGAGGGAGAGAAAAAAAGAGAGAAAGAGAGCGAGAGCAAGCGAGCGAATGAGAGAGTGCAGACAGAAATGTTCAGTGATAAAAACATGAATTTGCTATTCAAATGCAATTACACTGAGTGGAAAATATAAATATATATATTTAAACATTCTAAATATTTTAGAGGGCTATAAATATTCATTACATCTCTTCCCAGTACAGATTTTAAAAAATGGAGCCTTCACTTCCATTCTCTTGATGCTACTGGAGATAAAAACATCCTTAACAGAAATAGAACAATTATGGTTGGGCCAGCTGGAGTGATAAATCATAAGAAAGCAGTGAGATTAGCTTCCCCAAATGGAAATAAATAAGCATTCAGGCCTGAGAATGAACAGAATGGCACTCGCAAAATACACAGGGCGCTCTGAACCATGCCACAAGCCACAACATTGGAAATACACAAAGCTGTTCTTTGCTAAGCCAAATTGTGAGTCTAGTTACCCCACACTACAGGTAATCATTGACTTACATTGTTCATTTAGTGGCAGTTCAAAGTTACAATGGCACTGAAAAAAGTGACTTATGACCACTTTTCACACTTACGACTGTTGTAGCATCCCCATGGTCACGTGATCGCTTTGCAACTGGTTCATATTGATGATGCTTGTGGTGTCCCAGGGCCATGTGATCAACTTTTGTGACTTTCTGACAAGCAAAGGCAATGGGGAAGCCAGATTCTCCTCCTCCTTCTCCATCTTCCTTCTCCTCCTCCTTTCTCATTCTCATTCTCCTCCTCCACCTTCCTTCTCCTCCTCCTTCTCTGCCTTCCTCCTCCTCTTCTCCTCCACCTTCCTCCTCCTCCTCCACCTTCCTCCTCCTCCTCCTCCTCCTCCTCCTTCTCCTTCTCCTTCTCCTCCTCCTTCTCCTTCCTTCTCCTTCCTTCTCTTTCCCCTTCTCCTCCTCCTTCTCCTTCTCCTCCTCCTCCTCCTCCTCCTCCTCCTCCTCCTCCCTCCTCCTTCTCCTTCTCCTTCTCCTTCTCCTCCTCCTCCTCCTCCTCCTCCTCCTCCTCCTCCTCCTCCTCCTCATTCTCATTCTCCTCCTCCTCCTTCTCCTCCTTGTCATTCTTATTCTCCTCCTCCACCTTCCCATTAGATTTATTATTAGAGTTGGAAGGGACCTTGTAGGTCATCTAGTCCAACCCCCTGCTCAAGCAGGAGTTCCTACACCATTTGAGACAGATGGCAGTCCAGTCTCTCCTTGAAGGTCGCAAGTGTTGGGGCTCTCACGACCTCTGCTGGCCAGCTGTTCCACTGGTTGATCGCTCTCACCGTCAGAAAGTTTCTCCTCACTTCCAGGTTGAATCTCTCCTTGGTCAGCTTCCATCCGTTATTCCTTGTTTGGCTTTCTGGTGCGATAGAGAACAGCCTGACCCCCTCCTCTCTGTGGCATCCCCTCAAGTATTGAAACACTGCTATCATGTCACCCCTGGTCCTTCTCTTCGCCAGACTGGCCAAGCTCAGTTCCTGCAACCACTCTTTGTATGTTTTATTTTCCAGACCCTTTATCATCCTGGTTGCTCTCTTCTGCACTTTCTCTAGGGTTTCAATGTCTTTTTTGTAGTGTGGTGACCAAAACTGGATGCAGTACTCTAGGTGTGGTCTGACCAAGGCTTTATAGAGTGGTACAAGTACCTCTCTGTTCCTTGATTGTATCCCTCTATTTATGCAGCTCAGGACTGTGTTGGCCTTTTTGGCTGCTGCTGCACACTGCTGGCTCATATTTAGTTGGCTGTCTAGCAGGACTCCGAGATCCCTTTCGCAATCGCTGCTATTGAGTGTGGTTTCGCCTAGTTTGTATGTGTATTTTTGATTCTTCTTGCCTAGGTGCAGAATTTTACTTTTCTCTGTGTTAAATTTCATTTTATTGGTTTGGGCCCAGTGTTCGAGTCTGTCGAGGTCCCTCTGGATTTTGAGTCTGTCGTCTGGGGTGTTTGCTACTCCCGCCAGCTTGGTGTCATCTGCAAATTTGGTTAGTTCTCCTGCTATTCCCTCATCTAGGTCATTTATAAAGATATTGAAGAGTACTGGGCCTAGGACGGAACCTTGTGGTACCCCACTGCTTACTTCTCTCCATGTGGACTTAGAGCCATTGAGGACTACTCTCTGGGTACGGTTGGTCAGCCAATTGTTAATCCATCTGGTTGTGTAGCTGTCTATCCCGCTTTTTTCTAGCTTATGAAGGAGTAGGTTGTGGTCTACTTTGTCAAATGCTTTGCTAAAGTCCAGGTATATTATGTCTACTGCATTACGCTGGTCTACTAATTTGGTCACAGTGTTGAAGAATGAAATGAGGTTGGTTTGGCATGACTTGTTCTTAACAAATCCGTGTTGACTGTTGGTTATTACTTGGTTTGTTTTTAGATGATGGGAGATCTGATTTTTAATTATTTTTTCCAGTATTTTCCCAGGTATTGATGTTAGGCTGTTTCCTCCTCCTCTTCCTCCTCCTCCTCCTCCTCCTCCTCCTCCTCCTCCTCCTCCTCCTCCTCCTCCTCCTCCTCCTCCTCCTCCTCCAGTGTCAAGGGAGATACACATTTCCTGGTTCCTGCTCTTTTGGTAACCTTAACCATTGTTCTTGATGCTGTTGTAGAACAGGTCCCGTTCTTATTATATATCTATTATATTGTGCTGTGTGCCTCTTGTTCTTTTCCCCCAAAATGAAGTTTTGCATAAGGAGCAAGCTGCATGAAGGTTCATCTGTGGGGACTCAGAGGCCACAAAAGTCAAGATGGTGAATATGACTGGATGATCTAAGACCCACACCCTTCTTTTTACAAATCTCCCACTTGCAAAATAATTTTAAAAGTCAGGACTTTCACTGTGTAGCCACAACTGCCATCTTGGCTTATTTTGATGTGCCTGTAGATACCCGTGGATCTTAACCA
>JALIGW010000094.1:104689-112189 GCA_023053685.1 Diadophis punctatus similis
GCCTGTGGTGAAATATGGCCATAAATAATTCAGACTTAACTATACTTGCCAGTAATAAACAAACAAGGCCAGTGCTGAGAGGTGGGGGGAACGGCCTGATTTTTATAAATGATGTTTGTTTCTTTACTTACCGATATTAACATTCCATGGCGGAAAAGCGTCTCTCCCACTCATTAGTCCCAATTTGGCTGTCTGAGTTACCATTTCATCAGGAACGTTTCAATAACCGGCCGGGACTCTCTGGCACGGATTGTGTCATCCATTCTCACAGATAATTTTAAGAGGCCCAAAGCCTAAATGTGCCTAATTGCTGTAGGACTTTGGAAAATAGAAATGTACCGTATTTTTCGGACTATAAGACGCGCCAGAGTATAAGATGCACCAAGATTTTGAAGAGGTAAACACCCCCCCAAAAGGGGGGTTTTTGCCCTCCTCAGCCCCCTCGGATCACTCTGCAGGCCTCTCAAACCCTCTGCACACCCTGTTTTTTGCGAAAAATGGGCCCATTTTTATTTATTTTATTTATTTATTTGTTCATATTTATATGCCGCCCAACTCCCGGAGGACTCTGGGAGGCTAACAACAGAACATAAACAAATCAGTACATAAAAAAATATCAAAATACACATTTAAAAAAAAATACATTTAAAAATTAAAAACACTTCAGTCGATCATTTTGCCTCCCAAACCCCCCACGCGTTGCGTTTTTGCCCTCCCCAGCCCCAGGAGCACTTATTTTTATTGAAATATTTTTTATTGAAATGTTTCACATTAAAAAAGACAAAACATAATTTCACTAATACAGCTTGACGCTCCTTTTTGAATAGTAAGAATTATATGTCACAGGGGGAGGCATCAGGATTTTAGAGATGCTTAGGTGAGGCATGGCCAAAAAAAGGTTGGGAACCACTGCCTTAGTCTTTCTTTTCTCTAGACTGGCCAAACCCAAATCCTGCAACCGTTCTTCGTATGTTTTAGTCTCCAAGCCTTTAATGGTCTTAATTGTTCTTCTCTGCACTTTTTCCAAAGTCTCTTTAGCAATAGCAATAGCACTTAGACTTATATACCGCTTCACAGTGCTTTACAGCCCTCTCTAAGCGGTTTACAGGGTTCAGCATATTGCCCCCAACAATCTGGGTCCTCATTTTACCCACCTCGGAAGGATGGAAGGCTGAGTCAACCTTGAGCCGGTGAGATTTGAACAGCTGAACTGCTGAACTGCAGTGCTGCATTTTAACCACTGCGCCACCTCGGCTCTTTTTGTCTTTTTGGTAACGTGGAGACCAAAACTGGATGCAGTATTCCAGGTGAGGCCTTACTAAAGCTTCTGCCCCATTTTATTACCTTCCATGCAGTTTTGAAGTTCTTGCGTTAATCACTGCAGTTGTTAAGTTAGTAACATGGTTGTTAAGTGAATCTGGCTTCCTCATTGACTTTACGTCAGATAGTCACAGTGGATCAAAAGTTGATTCTGGGACCATGCAACCGTCATAAATATGAGTCTGTTTCCCAGCATCCAGATTTTGAACAGGTGACCACGGGGATGCGGCAAAGGTTGTAAGTGTGAAAAACGGTCACAGATCACTCTTTTCAGCAGTGTTGTAACTTTGATCACTAAATGAATGGACTACCTGTAGGATTCCTGGAAGAAAAACTGTGCTTGAAATTCACATCGTTATGGGCTGCTGTTATAAATCAGAAGCAACTAAGCGGGAATACTTAAAGCCAACGTTTGAACACCAGAAAAGGATTTATCTACACTCAAATATCACCGAACAACGATTAGCAGATCAAAGGCATTTCATTACCAGAAATCAAATATTCAGGGATGCAGAAAAAATGGAAGAGATTCAGAAAAATGGTAAAAATAGAAGACCCTAAAAACATGAGCATTAGAAGAATAGGAGAAACTCAGATAACAACAAATTGCAAATAAAAAGGAAAAAAAGCTAAAATGAACTACAGAAACGATAACTTAGAAGAAATAAGAGCCAGTACAGGTCAGCATTGAAACAACCTAGGAACTACTACTACTACTACTACTACTACTACTACTACTACTACTACTACTACTACTACTACTACTACTACTACTACTACTACTCTTCCTCTTCCTCTTCCTCTTCCTCTTCCTCTTCCTCTTCCTCTTCCTCTTCTTCTTCTTCTTCTTCTTCTTCTTCTTCTTCTTCTTCTTCTTCTCCTTCTCCTTCTCCTTCTCCTTCTCCTTCTCCTTCTCCTCCTCCTCCTCCTCCTCCTTCTCCTCCTTCTCCTCTGCCTCGTCCTCCTCCTCGTCCTCCTCGTCCTCCTCGTCCTCCTCGTCCTCCTCGTCCTTGTCCTCGTCCTCCTCCTCCTCCTCCTCCTCCTCCTCCTCCTCCTCCTCCTCCTCCTTCTCCTCCTTCTCCTCTGCCTCGTCCTCCTCCTCGTCCTCCTCGTCCTCCTCGTCCTCCTCGTCCTCCTCGTCCTCCTCGTCCTTGTCCTCGTCCTCCTCCTCCTCCTCCTCCTCCTCCTCCTCCTCCTCCTCCTCCTCCTCCTCCTCCTCCTCCTCCTCCTCTCTTCCTCTTCCTGCTTCTCCTTTTCTCCACAAATCCCATTCCCTTCTAGCACTGATGATGTTCTTGCAGATGTCATGAAACGTCTGCAAGAAAACCACAAAATTCAGAGAGAGAATCAAGACCCCACTGTCCCCCTCCCCCTCCTCCCCCCTCCTCCTATTCTCAACAAACTCCACTCCTTACTAGCACTGATGATATTACCTAGTTCGGGTCATGAAACGTCTGCAAGAAAACCACCAAGCTCAGAGAGCACCAAGACCCCTCATTTTCACCCTGAGCTACAAATATTCTCCTCTATTCTCCTCTACCAAGCCTTTTTATTTACACCCGCACGCACGCACACACACACACAAAACCATTTACAACTCTAAGAATTGACTAGACTATGGCAAGCCAAAAATGCCAGCCTCCAACAGGTTCAGAACGCTTCTGAACTCTGCCGTGGACGACAATGTATTCCTCTCTCTGGAAAAGGATAAAAAATAAACCAGTAATTGGAGTTTGCTACAGGAGAGCAAGCTTTAGAGGAGGCGGCAGCCACTTTCTTGTAAATCCCTGCTTTGTAGCTAGTTATCTCTTCCCCAGCAGCCTCCTAGGATGGACCAAGAGCTTCCCAAGCTGTCATTTTTATCAAAAATGTTCACATTTTGGGCTGCTTGAAAGAAAGAGAGAGAGAGAGAGAGAGAGAGAGAGAGAGAAAGGAGAGAAAGAAAGAAAGAGAAGAGAGAAAGAGAGAGAGAGAAAGAGAAAAGATAGAGAGAAAGGACAGAGAGAGAAAAGAGAGAGAAGAGAGAGAGAGAAAAAGAGAGGAGAGACAGAGAAAAGAGAGAGAGAAGAGAGAAAAGAGAGAGAAAAGAGAGAGGAGAGAGAGAGAGAGAAAGTGAGAGAGAGGGAGAGAGAGAAGAGAGAGAAGAAAGAAAGAGAGAGAAATGAGAGGAGAGAGAGAAGAGAGAGAGAGAGGGAGAGAGAGAGAGAGAGGGAGGGAGAGAGAGAAGAGAGAGAAGAAAGAAAGAGAGAGAAATGAGAGGAGAGAGAGAAAAGAGAGAGAGAAAGAGAAGAGAGAAAAAAAAGAGAGAGAAAGAGTGAGAGAGGGAAGAGAGAGAGAAGAGACAGAGAGAAAGAAGGAGAGAGAGAGAGAGGAGAGAGAGAGAAGAGAGAGAGGGAGGAAGAGAGAGAGAGAGAAAGAAAGAAAGAGAGAGAAAAGAGAGAAAGAGAGAGAGAAAAAGAGAGAGAAAAGACAGAGAGAAAGGACAGAGAGAGAAAAGAGAAGAGAGAGAGAAAAGAAAGAGAGGGGAGACAGAGAAAAGAGAGAGAGAAAAGAGAGGGGGGGAGAGAGAAAGGGAGAGAGGGAGAGAGGGAGAGAGAGAGAGAGAGAGAGAGAGAGAGAGAGAGAGAGAGAGAGAGAGAGAGAGAGAGAGAGAGAGAGAGAGAGGCAAAGACTTGAAACTTAACATCTGCTCTATGGCTGAATCACCAGGTATTTTTCTTCTCAAAAAGGTGAAGGAGGAATTTGACAGGTGAAACCAAAAAGTCATAATGAAGCATCCTCGGAGAAGACATAAGACAACTAACCACGTTCAGAACAGGAACATAAAGATGGACATTCAGTTCTTCAGCTTTGACTTGCTGCCCTGACATTTGGGCTTAACGCAGATCGATCGCTCGGATCTTGCATCGGTTTTTTTTCTTTTAAAATATAAACTTCTCAAGTGATGGACAGTCCCCGATAATTCCCTTTTGCTGCTTCTTTTTCTTTTTCTTTTTTTTTTAATAAAGTATTTTATTGAAATTTGTTATAACGTTAGATGCAATGGGAATTTAAAAAAATATTTAAAAAGTATAAATAGAAATAGATATTACTGCAACAGGGGAAAAAGAAAGAAAAAACAGATTGGGTTAAGATCGTGGGGTCTCAACAAAGATTGTATTTGGTCCCGTTTCTGTTGGGATCTGCTTCTGGTTTTTATGCTCGATATAGAAATAAAAATGAAATTTAGAATTTTGGTTTGAAGACTTAATAGTTGTGCAAGTTATGGAACTGGCTTGTAATAATTATAGGTAATGTAAAAAGCTGCAGTTATAACTGTATTGTATTGTGTTGGAAAGAAGTCAGAAATCCACCTTGTCTTTTCCCTTTTTTCTTTCTTTTTCTTTCCTTCTCCCTAAATCTTGCAATCCCCCCTTTTTGTAATGTGGTAGAGTTCTGGTGTGAATATGATGGCTCTGTTCCAATTCCAGGTTTAATTGTAGGGCCAACTATTTCTAGCCTGATGTATCTTCGAATTTCAAGGACAAGCATTTTCAGCCAGGCCAGAAAGTCTGGAAGTTTCAATTTATTTAGACTTCTGTTGTGCAAATGCACATTGTACCATGTACAGTGACAAAATTTAGAAAAATGGATCTTTGGACAGTAATGGGGACATCCCATTCTTGTTTTCTTGTTTTCTTGTTTTCTTGTTTTCTTGTTTTCTTGTTTTCTTGTTTTCTTGTTTTCTTGTTTTCTTGTTTTCTTGTTTTCTTGTTTTCTTGTTTTCTTGTTTTCTTGTTTCCACCCCCATTTCCTTCCTTCTTTTCTCCTTCCATTCCCTCCTCTCTCCTTTCTTTCTTTTTTCCCTTCTCCTTCCTTCCTTAATTCCTTCCTTCCTTCCCTCCCTCCCTCCTTCTCCCCCCTTCCCATTTCATTCTTTCTTTTCTCCCTCCTTTCTCTTCCCTTTCTCCTTTCTTTCTCCTTTCCCTTCTCCCACCTTCCTTAATTCCTTCCTTATCCTAACCCTAACCCATTCTCTTTTCCTTCCTTCCTTCCCTTCTTCCTTCCTTCCTTCCTTCCTTCCTTCCTTCCTTCCTTCCTTCCTTCCTTTCCTTCCTTCCTTCCTTCCTTCCTTCCTTCCTTCCTTCCTTCCTTCCTTCCTTCCTTCCATCCATACCTCCCTCCCTTTCTCTCTCCCTCCCTCTTTCTTTCTTTCTTTCTTTCTTTCTTTCTTTCTTTCTTTCTTTCTTTCTTTCTTTCTTTCTTTCTTTCTTTTTCTTTTAGAGCCATCATTTTCACGCTTTCACACTTTATAGTGGGGCGTTCCAGGACAAATGGGGAAAACCTGACTTAACAAGCATTTTCCATTTTCTTTTGCTTTCCTTTATCCCATCTTCTGGGAAGTTTTCCCCCACCCCACCCCCTGTATAACTTGGGGAGACTATAATTATACATCATGATTTACATTCAAAACCGTTCCAGACAGGTAATTGTTAATGCCTCGGTTGAGAAGACATTGAGGTATTATAAATGGAGATGACAAAACTCTATCCTCTCAAGGATTAAGGTCCCGCCTCCTCCACCGCAAGGAGGCGGGACCGACTAAGTGGTTCCGCCCCAGGCACCTAATGGAATCTGAAGGATTTCAGAGGGAACTTGGGGAAATACCTGACTCCCTGGTACACGATTCATCTGAGGCTCTAGTTGCTGCTTGGAACCAGGCGGCAATGGGGGGCCTTAGACCGGATTGCGCCTTTGCGGCCTCTCCATGGCAGCGGATCCCGGAGGGCCCCTTGGTTTACTGAGGAGCTCCGGGAGATGAAGCGCCTAAAGAGACGCCTAGAGCGACGATGGAGAGCCAGTAAAGCTGAGTCTGACCGGACACTTTTAAGAACTTACATTAAGTCTTACTTAGTGGCGATAAGGGCGGCAAAATGCGCGTATTTTTCCGGTCTTATTGCGTCCGCCGACTCCCGCCCAGCCGCTCTGTTTAGGGTGACTCGCTCCCTCCTAGCCAAGGAGGGGGCTGAAGATCCCTTGCAGGGCAGAGCTGAGGAATTTTCCCAGTTTCTGGCGGATAAAGTCGTTCAGATTCGGACAGACCTGGACTCCATTTGGACAGGGCAAGCCGAGATGACAGGGGTGAGTCTTAGTCCTGTTATATGGGACGAGTTTGAACCTGTCACTCCTGAGGATGTGGACAAGGCCATAGGAGCGATGAGCGCCTCCACCTGTTTATTGGACCCGTGCCCCTCCTGGCTGGTTTCTGCCAGCAGGGAGGTGACACGCGGCTGGCTCCAGGCGGTTGTGATCGCTTCTTTGAGAGAGGGATCCATCCCACAGCCTTTAAAAGCTGCGGTGGTGAGGCCCCTCCTCAAGAAGCCTTCCCTGGACCCAGCGGATTTAAAGAACTTCCGTCCAGTCTCCAACTTACCCTTCTTGGGTAAGGTTGTTGAGAAGGTGGTGTCGCTCCAACTCCTGCGGCTATTGGAGGATACTGATTATCTGGATCCCTTTCAATCGGGTTTCAGGCGCGGCTACAGTACGGAGACTGCTTTGGTCGCGCTGATGGATGATCTCTGGCGAGCCCGGGATGGGGGTCATTCCTCCATCCTGGTGCTACTTGACCTCTCAGCGGCTTTCGATACCATTGACCATGGTATCCTTCTGCGTCGTCTTGGGGAGATGGGAGTGGGAGGCACTGTTTTACAGTGGTTCTCCTCCTATCTCTCTGACAGGACGCAGTCGGTGTTGACAGGAGGACAGAGGTCGGCCCCTAGGCCCCTGGTTTGCGGGGTGCCACAGGGCTCGGTCCTCTCGCCCATCCTGTTTAACATTTACATGAAACCGCTGGGTGAGATCATCCGACGACATGGGGTGAGGTATCAACAGTATGCTGACGATACCCAGTTATACATCTCCACCCCGTGTCAGTTCAGTGAAGCAGTTGATGTGATGTGCCGCTGCCTGGACGATGTGAGGGTCTGGATGGGAGTGAACAGACTCAGGCTCAACCCAGACAAGACTGAGTGGCTCTGGATATTGCCTCCCAAGGACTATGTCGACTGTCCCTCCTTGGTTCTCGGGGGAGAAAAATTGACTCCCTCAGAACAGGTTCGCAATTTGGGTGTCCTCCTAGATCCACAGCTAAAATTGGAGCAACATCTTTCAGCTGTGGCTAGGGGGACCTTTGCACAAATC
>JALIGW010000094.1:117189-177189 GCA_023053685.1 Diadophis punctatus similis
GAGAGCGATCAACCAGTGGAACAGCTTGCCTGCGGAGGTTGTGAGAGCTCCAACACTTGAGACTTTCAAAGGGATATTGGACTGCCATTTGTCCAAAATGGTGTAGGGCAGGGATCTCCAACCTTGGCCACTTTAAGACCTGTGGACTTCAACTCCCAGAATTCTTTGCTGGCTGAGGAATTCTGGGAGTTGAGGTCCAAAGGTCTTAAAGTGGCCAAGGTTGGAGACCCCTGGTGTAGGGGACTCCTGCTTGAGCGGGGGGTTGGACTAGATGACCTACAAGGTCCCTTCCAACTCTAATAATAATCTAATCTAATCTAAATTATCTAAACTTTGCTGACTCTTGGTCCTCTGGAATGCAGCCCCTCCCTCCTGGTAATCCAGACGTTGTGATGTGCACCGGTAGCAAAAGGTAAATGGAACCTGCCCCTGCATTAGACTAGACATACAGCTCACCTGTCTGGAACCTGCACTACATATCGGACATAACTACAATTGAGAGAGTCCAGAAATACTTCACAAGAAGAGTCCTCCACTCTTCTACTCGCAACAGTATTCCACCAAACTTGAAATTTTAGGCTTAGACAACTTAGAGATGTGTCGCCTTCGATCTGATCTAAATGTAGTTCATAAAATCATCTGCCACAATGTCCTACCTGCCAATGAATACTTCAGCTTCAACCGCAACAATACAAGAGCACACAACAGATTCAAACTCAATGTAAACCGTTCGAAACTCGACTGCAGAAAATACGAAAATACAGCAACAGAGTAATCAGTGCCTGGAATGCACTGCCTGACTCTGTGGTTTCTTCCCCAAACCCCAAAAACTTTAACCTTAGACTGTCTACAGTTGACCTCACCCCATTCCTAAGAGGGCTGTAAGGGGCGTGCATAAGCCCACCATCGTGCCTACCGTCCCTGTCCTTCTGTCCTATTGTCTAATTTTTACCTGTACATACTTTGCTTTTGTTTATGTTTATATCATACCTGTTATCTTGTACACGTGTTGACAAAATAAATAATAAATAAAAATAGACATATCCAGTGCGCTCAATTGTTTTTCATATGGTTGACTATGTTCTTCCTTCCCCAGAGATTGATTGCATTGAGTGGTTCATATTAGGATCTTCCTCGGCAATGGACTAACACGAGAAGCTTTGGTTCACCCACCTCTCTTCAAATCGCGGAAGAATTATTTGATACTCCTCCTCAGTCTATTTTAGATCTCCTGACTGAACCCAGGAGGGCAATGGAGAAGCACATTACACAGTGGCTCAAACTGGCATAATGGCCATCCAGTGCCTTTGCTTCCCAGTGAGGGGTTGAAGAAGCATTTAATATCCTGCCTCTTCGCTACCTTCTTTAAAGCGGAAGCTTTAAGGAATGGACGGAATTGTTGACTCATAAATAGACCCATCAGGCAATTCTTGAAGCTGATTTCGGCTCTGCTTCCAACAGTCTTCCTCTCCCTTCCGTCCCCAGGTGCTGCTTTTCTCCTTGTAAAGACATACCGTATTTTTCGGAGTATAAGACGCAGCGGAGTATAAGACGCACCTTAGTTTTCGGGGGAGGAAAACAAGGAAAAAAGGCCTCTGCCTCCCAGCAATTTGCCAAACAGCAAACAGCAAACAGTACAGATGATATACACTGTTTGCTGTGTATTTCTGTGCATGTGTGCCTGACCCATAGAAATGGCAAAGAATTGGAGAAATGTACATTTATGGCAGTATATTAATCCCAGAAAGTTTTCTTAAATGTAATCACACTAACTCCTCCCAATTATTTAAATAGATCTACTCCAAACATGACTAAGTCAGGGTTTCTCAGCTGTCTTCTTTTAATACTAATACTTAATACTAATACTTAATACTAAAACAGGACATTTCAGATTATACTTTTACAGATCCTTAAAATTGATGTGGCTTTCTGGAAGTATTCTCTGCTATTTAAAAGAAGATACAATAGCACTGGGCCTCTTCAGAGCAAGCATTTATTTTAAAAAGCTTCTTCATTTTGTTAAGTTGTCTAGAACAATAATAAAGCAGTCTTTAAAAAATAAGTCTAAGAATTTGAACACTCTACAAACATTTAACAAAATAACATATTAACAGAATCTGCCTCTACCTAGGATAGAACTCACAACCTCCTGATTGTGAGGCAAGAGCTCTACCTCTGAGCCATAGCAGCTATAGCTTGCCTCCTTGCAATTTCAGCAGTCTAATATTGCCAGCAGTTTATCTCCCAGCAATTTGTCACATTACAGCCACCGTAGTTAGTTTCATTTTACCACGTGGCTTGCAAGCCTGTCAGCTGTAGATCGGGAGGCAGTTTATCTCTTCTTGTGCTCTTCTTGTGCTTTGCCCTGTTTGCTGCAAAGAGGTAAATTGCTGGCAGGCAGAGGCCAAAGGGTGGGGGTGGCTGGGTGGGGCTACATTCGGTGTATAAGACGCACCCAAATTTTCACCCTCTTTTTGAGGGTAAAAAAGTGTGTCTTATACTCCAAAAAATACGGTAAGTCCCAAACAACTTGGAATAATTAAATCTCCAGCCACCGACATTGTCGGCTTATTAATGCTCTACCAGTCTCCCTTCGTCACCTCTCATTCCTGCAGCACAATAAGCTACGTTAATTCTGCCTTCACCACCGAAGACTGGTGACTGTTCCAATCTCCATTGCTTTGTTCTTCATTTTTGTCCTGTTGTCCAGAAGTAGAGCTTTTAACGGCTCAGAAGTCTACAGTTTGCAGAAATAGCATCTCTGGAGTCCATGGCGCTCTCTGTCACGGTGTGAATATTGTCAGTTGTATGTCTATGCAGGGTGATGCAGCCTTATCTTAATATTATGGTACATTCCAATACAAGCAGACATGTGATATGATCTTCTACGCATGTCTACATTCATAAGTCACCATTATTTTTCTTCTGCCTTAGCTCTTGACCTGAACGGTCGTGTTTCTTAGCAAAGATGTAATTATTCAGGATTTATTGTTTTTGTACTGAAATAAATATTTTTAATTAGACTTTTAATGTCCGCTTTATTTCTAACTGTCTGAATTCCAAGTAAAAGATCCAGATCACCTCTATGAGATTTTATTCTCATCCTTAACACTCTCTGTGCTTGGTGGTTTGCTTGCAGACCAGGGGTGGGTTCTGGTTTCTCCTGCTGCTGGTTCGCTCAGGGACGTGACGTGCGGGCACGCGTGCAGGCTCAGTACTCATTACTGCGCAGAAGCAAAAAACAAGATGGCGGCGGCTATGGCGCCACCAAGAGAACTGGCTTGGGGGTGTTGCAGGCCTGGGTCGCTGCCGGTTCCAGCGACCCAGGCTGCCAAGTTACTACCGGTTCTATAGAACCCGTCCAAACCAGTCCGAACCCACCTCTGTTGCAGACATTTCATTACCCGACTAGGTAACACCATCAGTGCTAGCCGTGAAGATGTTACTTAGTTGGATAATGAAACATCTGCAAGAAAACGATCAATCTCAGAGAGCACCAAGCACCCCACAGTTCAACCCTGAGCTACAGACATTCTCGTCTATTAAAATTCTATCTATTATTCTGTGGCAAGAACCTGACAATGAGGGTCCTTTGTGCGCTCTGAGCTTGGTTGTCCCAAAGGTGCTTTTTTTCAAGAGGCAACTGGACTTGGTTTTTCTTTGAAGACATTTCGCTTCTCATCCAAGAAGTTTCTTCAGTTCTGATTGGATGGTGGGGAATGGAAGGATTTATACTCCTTTTATACAGCTGGCCATTTGCATTCTTTTAGAGAGTCGTTGAGGCCAGTTAGAGGTTTATCTGTGTCCTCAAGGTCACCTGAGTGGTGCAAATGGGTGTGGAGCCTTCTTGGAACTGTTGAAAGGACTGTGTTGTAGCCAGGAGATAGGTGATGTCGTATCCCTCCCCCTCTGTTGAGAGAGGGCTGTTCAATTTTGACATACTATAGATGGCCTCTTTGACTCCTCCTTCAAACCAGTGGTCCTCTCTGTCCAAAATGTGGACTTTGCTGTCTTCAAAAGAGTGGCCTTTGTCTTTCAAATGCAGATGGACTGCTGAATCTAGTCCTGATGGGTTTGTTCTTCTATGTTGTGCCATGCGTTTGTGAAGTGGTTGTTTTGTTTCTCCAATGTACTCTGAGCTTGGTTGTTTTCCTGCAGATGTTTCATTGCCCAACTAGGTAACACAATCAGTACTAGAAGGAGTGGGGGGTTGTCTCTTTTTATATACTAGTGGCTTGTGCTGCCAGTGTTGGTGGGATTGTTCTTGGTAGTTCCTTGATTTAATTCTCAGTGAAATACAGAATTTCTTGTCCTAAGTCAAATCCAGGCAAACAAACAATATAACAGTCTAATCAAGCAACAACCAAGACCACACCCACCAACACTGATAGGGCAACCCACTCATATATAAACAGAGAGCAAAACCCATTCCTTTCTAGCCCGGTTGATGTTACCTAGTTGGATAATGGGATGTCTGCAAGAAAACATCCAAGTTCAGAGGGCACCAAGGACCCCACAGTTCAACCCTGAGCAACAAATAATTGCTTCTATTAGTTTCCTGAAAATTGGAATTGGTGCATATCAAACCATACCTTTCTCTCTGCTATTGTCCTTACCACTGGTGGGATTCAATTTTTTTTTAATACAGGTCCTGTGGGCGTGACTTGGTGGGTGTGGCTTGGCGGGCATGGCTTGGTGGGCATGGCAGGGGAAGGATACTGCAAAATCTCCATTTCCTCCCAATCAGCTGGGACTCGGGAGGCAGAGAATAGATGGGGACAGGGTGTTGTGTCCCAGCACCGCAACCCAACCAGAAACACACACACAACCGTTTGTAATAATCAAATAAAAGTATCTCTTTACTAATAAAGCTTCTTAGTAAAGGCACAACAGGTATAATGTCCAGAAAAGATACAAAGAACAGAGTCTCAAATGTCCTTGGGGCTCTTCGTGGGTTAAGTTCAAATACAGAGGCAATTAGCTTTCCTTATCTCAAACTCACTTGAGCTGGCTGGCATCCCAGACAGATGATGTTAGCTTCCAAACACAAGAACTCTGATTACAAGAATCTCCGATGGTGCTTGAGAAACACTGGTGTTGTTTTCAGCACGGATCTCTGACTGCGCTGGACTTAAATAGGCACTGAGGGCATGGCCCAATTAGCCCTCAGTGCTACCTCCGAGGACACCTCCGTTTGCTAAACCAATCCTGTCTGCTGGCTGCTCTACGAGCCCTAGCATCCAGCAGAGGCTTCTCTTCCTCTGACGACTCACTTTGCTGAGCAGGTGCAGAAGGTCCTAGCTCTGTGGTGGCGAACCTATGGCACGCGTGCCACAGGTGGCACGCGGAGCCATTTCGGCTGGCACGCCACGGGTCCGGCACATTCTACTTCCGGGTTTCTGGCGTGCATGTGCAGAGCTGCTAGAGCTACCCGAAGCAGAAGGAGGAGGGGCGGTTGCGCAGGCTGGGCGGCTCGTGTAACCGCTCCCTCCTCCTTCTGCTGCCAGCCTCATGTTCCTGCTTCTGCCCGGAGTGCCAGGCTTGGAGCAGAAGGAGGAGGGGGCGGTTGCGCGAGCCGCCCAGCCTGCGCAACCGCCCCCTTCTCCTGCTCCAAGCCTCGCACTCCGGGCACCAGCCGGAACGTGAGGCTGGCAGGAGAAGGAGGAGGGAGCGGTTACGCGAGCCGCCCAGCCTGCGCAACCGCCCCCTTCTCCTGCTCCAAGCCTCGCACTCCAGGCACCAGCCGGAACGTGAGACTGGCAGGAGAAGGAGGAGGGAGCGGTTACGCGAGCCGCCCAGCCTGCGCAACTGCCCCCTTCTCCTGCTCCAAGCCTCGCACTCCGGGCACCAGCCGGAACGTGAGACTGGCAGGAGAAGGAGGAGGGAGCGGTTACGCGAGCCGCCCAGCCTGCGCAACTGCCCCTCCTCCTTCTCCTGCCAGTCTCACGTTCCGGCTGGTGCCCGGAGTGCGAGGCTTGGAGCAGGAGAAGGGGGCGGTTGCGCAGGCTGCATCCCTGCCATTCTCCCTGCCATTCAAGCGGCCAAAGGAGCCCCGGAGCGCCGACGTTGCCCTCCGTCTCGGTCTCCTGCCGCCACCGCCAGCTGCAGCCTTCCCAGCAGGTGGGCGCACGTGGAAGGGGTCGCGGAGCAGAGGCGCCCGGCGGTTTAAGGCAAGAGGCGGCCGGGAGATGCGGGCAGGAGCTTGCTTCCGCCGATGCCACTTCTGGCATTCCTGCGCCTCTCGCACCGCTCGCCGGGTGTCTCTGCTCCGCGATCCCTCCCCTGCGCGCCCACCTGCTGGGAAGGCTGCAGCTGGCGGTGGCGGCAGGAGACCAAGAAGGAGGGCAGCTGCAGCCTTCCCAGCAGGTGGGCGCGCCCACCTGCTGGGAAGGCTGCAGCTGGCGGTGGCGGCAGGAGACCAAGAAGGAGGGCAGCTGCAGCCTTCCCAGCAGGTGGGCGCGCAGGGGAGGGATCGCAGGGGAGGGCAACGTCGGCGCTCCAGGGCTCCTTCGGCCGTTTGAATGGCAGGGAGAATGGCAGGGATGCAGCAGCGGGCGTTTTTGAGCTCCCGCCCGGCTTGGAAGTTTCAGCGGTGGCAGTAGCGCTCTCTCCTTCCCTCCCATGCGCGTTAATCCTGCCGGCGCCTGCCTCGCAGGTGAGCCCTGACCGCTGCCACCGCCTCGCCAGCAGGGCAGCAGCGGCGTGTCCAGCCATGGCGAAGGCGGCGGTGCCGGACGATGCTGGTGCCCGGAGTGCGAGGCTTGGAGCAGGAGAAGGGGGCGGTTGCGCAGGCTGGGCGGCTCGCGTAACCGCTCCCTCCTCCTTCTGCTGTCAGCCTCACGTTCCGGCTTGTGCCCGGAGTGCGAGGCTTGGAGCAGGAGGAGGAGGGGGCGGTTACACGTGCGCAGTAGATGTGCGCATGCGCGGTGCGGGCGCGTGCGTGGTGCAGGCACGTGCATGTAGGTGTGGGTGCGCATGCGCAGGGGGGGTGCGCATTGCATTTTGGGTAGTGGCACGCGGGAGCGCTGGTGGGTGTGCACGCGCCTATTTTTGGCACGCCGAGAGAAAAAGGTTCGCCACCGCTGTCCTAGCTGGTCTTCCTCCTCTGGCACTGAGTCTTCATCGCTGGCAGACTCAGGTGCCAGGTACATGGGGTGGTACTGCTGTGACATGAGCGGCTCCACATCCTCCGGGTTCTTCATCATCTGCATAGGACGCGGGCAAGTCACAACACAGGGCCAGTCAGAGCTGGTATTTGCCGGTTCTCCGAACTCCTCAAAATTTCCACTGCCAGTTCTTCAGAATTGGTCAGAACCTGCTGAAACCCACCTCTGGTCCTGACCCTCTGGAATCAGAATCTTACATTGACAAATGGCTGAGCACAAACATCACGGCCGTATATGCCTAACTATCCAAAGTCTTCCACCTGTGTAAGTGGACTGTGGGTTTCCTCCGAACATCGCGATGAAGATTCTACCCCTCACCCAAATTCATGCAGCCGTCACTCTGGCTCAACTTAGGGAAAAGCAAGCCAGCTTAAGCTCATCAGGCCAATCACTTCAATAGTGCATTTCGTCAGAAATGGAATTTGGCAGACTGTAGAAAGAATAGTCGAGGAACAGAGGCTGAGTGAAGTTTTTCCTCCTTTGCATCCCATTTCTAGAAGATGGCGGAACAAATCTGGCATTTTATTTTATATTTCCAGTCCAGAAAACATAAAAACCTGGGTGGATTAGACACACATTTGCAAATAGGATTTTTGTCCCCATGGTTGTCTTAGACTCCTCCAGAAACTTGTATTCTTCTGAAAGTGCGTCAATATTTGTTTGTCCTCCCCAAAAATATCCTCCTCCTCTCCTTCCTTTATGATATTTGCATACACATATACGTGCATAAACATATATACACACACACAAATTCACACACAGTGTACGTATGTATGCATGGGTGTGTGTGCATATATACCAGTACACACACACACACACACACACACACACACACACACACACACACACACACACACTGCATCCAGTTTTGGTCACCATATTATAAAAAGATATTGAGACTCTGGAAAGAGTGCAGAGAAGAGCAATAAAGATGATTAGGGGGCTGGAGGCTAAAACACATGAAGATCAGTCACAGGAATGGAGCATGTCTGGTTTAATGAAAAGAGGTGACATGATAGCAGTCTTCCAATATCTCAGGGGCTACAACAAAGAGGAGGGGGTCAAGCTATTTTCCAAAGCACCAGAAAGCAAGACAAGAAACAATGGGTGGAAACTCATCAAGGAGAGAAGCAACCTAGAACTAAGGAGAAATTTCCTGACAGTGAGGACAATTAGTCAGTGGAACAGCTTGCCTCCAGAAGCTGTGGGTGCTCCAACTCTGGAGGCTTTTAGGAAGAAATTGGACAACCATTTGTCTGAAATGGTATAGGGTCTCCTGCCTGAGCAGGGAGTTGGACTAGAAGACCTCCAAGGTCCCTTTCAACTCTGTTATTCTGTTATATATACTGCATGTATACTCTGTCTGTCTGTCTGTCTGTCTGTCTGTCTGTCTGTCTCTCTCTCTCTCTCTCTCTCTCACACACACACACACACACACACACACAGAGTATTGTATATAGGCATGCTTCAAAATTCATATCTCTAAGAAACAGACTTGAAGGGAGACTTTTAAATAGGAAATTGAAAGCTTTGTGCTGGGCCAAGATAGGACGGTCTCTGCTACCCGCTACCTTAATGCGTTCAGTTCTTTCCCTTGCTGAGTTTTCTGTTTAATTGAGGCCGGCGGATGGGAAGGGAAAAGAATGCGTGATAGTACCATCAAGTCACCAGCCTAATCTCCGTTTGCAAGTTTGCAAAGAAGGATCTTAATCCCTCAAACCCATCTCTAATCCTTTCCTCTCCTTCCATAATTCAGTTTCTTTTTGAATCATTAGGAACAAATCAAACTCATCATATCCAGGGGAGTTAAAAGGCAGTGTCATCAATGTTTACTTATGTCTCAAAGAAGCAGGTGAATTAAAAATCTTACTCGGGTTCATCTCGGCTCCTGGTGACTTCATGAATACGTCTGGGTGAAGGGTATTAGCAATTATATGGAAGTGATTTGCCCTTGCCTTCTTTCAAGTTTCTTTTTTTTAAAAATGCTTTCTCAGTGCAGCCTACAGAACTGGAATTTCCTTGTGGCTTTTCATCAACGTATTGTGTCCAGTTTAAACTCGGGGTTTGGGGTGGGGTGGAAGGCAAGATCAGTCAAGGTTACTCAGGGTTATTCCCCGCAGATCTTAGACAAGAAAGACAGCCCAAGAAAGAGACAACTGCAAAGCATTTCTGAACTCTTGCCAGGAAATCTGCAGGGATTCATCTAGGCAGTTGCATCAACACACACACACACACACACACACACACATACACACACACACACACACACACACACACACACACACACACACACGGAGATAGCTAATGAGACTCTCTGACTTTGTGTGTGTGCTATTCTAACTGCTATACTTGAACTTCAAAAATCTGAATGATGACTAGATAGTAGAAAAGAGACAGCTGTAATTCTTCGTTTTCATCTCTTGGTCATTCAAATTCTTGCTAACTAAACATGATAGTTCTAATATTCATTATGTCAGAAGCCCTGGTTAAGCCAAACTCCAGAATTTTCTCATTTCTGGGGCTGGGAGGGCGAGAAGGAAAAATCCAGGAAATACTGGAAAGGGATCTAGCAAAATCTATATAGTATATAAAAGCCAAATACCACTCATGCATCATCATGAAATCTCCAGAACCATAAAGCCTACAAACTTGAAACTTGGCATGTATGTTCCTCTTGGCTTCTAGGTGCTCGCTAAGACAGGATTTTTTTAAAATGACCATCAGATCATTAGTTATTTCTTATATTATTATTAACACGCTCTGATGCTAAGGAGTTAGACGTTCTACTCCCCCTCCCCACCTGAAAAGAACTCTGTTCCAACTGCCAGTGGGTGTGGCCAGTGCATGACTCATCCGGCCTGCGTGCTGGGAGTTTAGACATTCTACTCCATGCTAAGAAGTTCAGTTTTGTAGCGGAGCACGGGTATCCAGCTACTAGTATCACATAAGGGAAGTCATCAGCCTGTAGTTTCATTTAGCAACTTTCAGGATGATGGAATGAAGTTCGTGGATGAGTTTGTCAGGATTCCTTGTTTTCCTCGTGTCTGCATTTGAAGGATGGACTAAGCTGGACTCAAGAGGTCCCACATCTTTCTTTTTTAGCTGTGTAAAATTGTAAATAACTTAGCTCGATGTAAGAAATACTGGCTCTATCTTTATTGTACAAATACACCATTGGAAACTTATCAGTCTGTAAGGATCTCCCCCCACCTCACCTCAGAGAAACTAGGGAGAGTATCTTCTGAGAGGTTTACTAAGCCCACATTCCTATTATGGTATAGAAGAGAGCAGATAATGGACAGAGATGCAAACTGCTGAAGGAACCACAATGCAAACCCAGACATGACAAGATTAAATGTGGCACTTCAAATTATTAAACGTTCTTTTCACCACTTACAGTCAATCAAAGTTAAATCAGAAATCGTCGAGGCCATAGAGAAGAGAATTGAGATAAAGTACAAAGAGTGAAGATGGCTAGAAGAAGGATCCAGAATAAAGCTGAACAAGAGAATTTGATGCAAAAGATGTTCTTATTTTCATTAATATGCTGGAAGGGGACTCAGGCAGGAGTGGGTTCCTCCTGGTTCGGACTGGATCGCCTGAACCGGTAGCGACCCACTGGTGACGTCACTGTCGGTGCCGTTCCATGCACGCCACTATCTTTTTTTCGGATTTTCTGTGAATTGTTCCCCTTCTGCGGCTTGAAATAGGGCCCTCCCTGTCACGATGTGAATTATTGCCAGTTGTGCATCTCTATGTTTTTCTGTTTCTTGTATTTATGGTCAAGCAGACATATGATATATTCTATTACGCATGTCTGCATTCCAGAGGTTAACTCCTTTTCTTTTCTCATCGCCATTTCTACCAAGGTAGAAGTGATTTATTTCCTTAGCCGATACAATGTAGCCTAATAAGAATTTTTTTATTATTTTCTACTGAAATAAATATTTTGTTAATTAGATTTGAATCTCGGGTTTTATTTTCTAAGTAACAATGTTTTTCAAAGGAGCGACGATCCATCGACCTCTGGAGGATTTATTTCTCCGCTAACACTCCCGCCCGCCCCCCGGATGAATTTTGACCTTTATTTCTTTGCCCGAAGCACAGCTGATGAGCTCCTCAGCTGTGTTTCGGGCTCATTTCTGCTTCTGAGCATGCACGGAAGCTAAATCGCCCAAAGTGAAGCGCACGCAAAACGTCGTGATGCGAACCGGTGGCGAAGGTAAGTGGAACCCACCCCTGGACTCAGGATACCTTGGATGTCCAGTTGTACTTTTCTAATTACATTAGAAAAGACTGTGATTGTCTAGGCATTGGGATGTGGGAAGAAATATCCCTCTGGTTCAGGTCCAAGCCAGGAGAAAGACACTGGAAACATGGAGGCTGATTGGAAAGATGATTTAATGGTGAACCAGAACCACATGGGTTTGTGTTTCTGGGCAGCTGACAAAATGGAGGTGAGAGTGGGGGGGGGCTTTTATACTTTCTCTTGGGCTTTGCACTTGAGCTTCCTGTTCCTTTGCAAGGACATGTATTCTATTGGCTGTTGTCAAATTCCTATGGGGTGATGTAGGGGTCATAGCTGGCTCTATAGGCAAAAGAGGAAATGCAAATCCTAGGTGTTTGACTGAGCTAATTTTGTCAACCTTTTGTTTGTTGCTTATCGGAGTTTCTGCCTTGACCCAGACTTTCTGAATGGATTACCAAATCTGAATTCCTTTTTTTAATTCAAAAAGTTTTATTAGTACAAAGTACAAACATTTTTCTCTTTTCTCCCCCCCCTTCCCCCCAAACCCCTTCCCACCCCCCTTACCCTCCCCCCTCTCACCCCCCACCCCCGACTTCCCAGAAAAAGCACAGGGTATAGTATTCAATAAACATAGAATTAAAATATGCTAACAGATTATTAATTTCAAAGTTTCTCTAGTTCTTTAACTCCTTGTTACTCGAAACCTTTTAAACGTATTCTAAAAATTAGGCATATATCATTAATAAACTAAAATTCCATTATATCAAATTATTAATTTCACAATTATTCTAACTCTTTAATTCCTTATAACTCAAAACCAGAAGTAGTCCATTACACTATATATCTTTCATTTAAATAATCTTTAAAATCTTTTTTCGCCATCTCGGCCAGGTGCACAACCATCGGTGTCAGTTCTGAATCTTCCTTTAATTATTATTACAGTTCAATCCGTAGTTATTCCCAAGAAGAACTGTGTTATGAACTTGATCTTTTCTATAAAATAATTTAAATAATCCACCATATTTTTATCCGAAACACCTTAATTTTCTTTTCTTTTCTTTTAACATAACCATCATTAACAAAAAAAACATAGCATCTTCACATCACCAACATTTAAGTTATAAATTTGGTCTTTTCCCATATTTCCAACCTTATAATTTCTCCACTAATTTAATCCCGTTTTCATACAAACCTTAGACTCAATTTCTAAATTTAATTCCATTAACACCTTATATAACCTTTCTATATACATTTAACTGTTATCTTTTATTTGTATTATCAAATTATCATCTTACTACAAAGTACCATTTTTGTTCTTCTCTCCATCTGGCCTATGACTACCCAAACTAAAACCAAGTTCTAATTATTCCTTCTTCTCATCCGACCTTTAGATCTAACTCTTTCACCCAATTGTGGTTTAGTGATTTTTTGAGTTGCCAGCTTGAGTTGTTGTTGTCTTGATTCTTCCTTGCATATAGCCGCTGCTCTGGTCTGACTCTGATCCTTTATCTCTTCTTGTATATCAAATATTTCCAAATTGTGAACATCACTCTGGTTCTGTAAGTCACCTTGACTCATCCAGGCTCCTCCAGTTTGAACTGCTGTCGATGACTCTCCTCTCTCACCTTCCATTACTTCCTTCATTCTTCTTCCTTGTGGTATTTTAGATATATCGGCCTTTAACACTTTTAAGTAAAAATCTTTTGCTTTCCATATCGTATTGAGCCGATATCTCTTTTCCAGATGTGTCACTGCTATGCCCACTGGAGCCTCCCATCTATACTGTATTTGCTGTTTTTTCAATTCATCCACTAGAAAGGCATAATCTTTTCTGGCTCTCAGCATTTTGGGAGGAATTTCTTTAAATGTCATCACCTCCTGTCCATCTACCTGAAGCTTGTTCTTAAAAGTCACCTGTAAGATTTCATTACGTAATGTCCTTGTAGTAAAATATATTACGATATCTCTTGGCAGATGTTTCTGTTTAGCCACCCAAGAGTTGGCATGATATATTTTATCAATCTGCATACCCAATTCCTCTTTTGTCGCCCCTAAGATATGCACAAATGTCTCCAACATCATTTCTTTTAAGTTTTCTTGTTTGTTCTCCTTTACACCTCTTATTCTTAAAGCAAACTCCACATTTCTATATTGAAACATTAATAACTCCGCTTCCTGCTTTTCAATTTTATTTTGAGTCTCTCCTATATCTTCTCCCAAAGTTGTCACCAATTGTTTAATTTCTTCCATCTCCTCTTCCAGAATTTCAATATTATTTACCAGTCCTTTAAGTGCCAAAAATATATCATCCCTTAGTTGCTGGTTCCAAATTACAATCTCCTCTGAGACAGCCTGTATTTTTTCATTAATTTCATTAATTTTTAAATTAAACTCCATAAGAATGTCATCCTTCATGGCTTTTAAATCTTCTTGTAACTTTCCCAACGTTAAAGTCTGTGTGGATGTTGAATAAACAATAGGTTGCATTCTTAAAATGTGAGCAGGAGGACTATCAAATCCTTTATTAAAAACAGTCTTTTCAGATTTTAAAACCATTTAAGTTTTAAAGTTAAACTTGTTATTTTATTCCAAAGTCAGAGAGAAAAGAAAAAGTCCATCAAAGTCAGGCGTTTTCATACAAAGGGCTGCTAGCAAAACAAAACTTTCATTTTAGTTTTCACTTTCCATGCCCTTTGAAGCTTCAATTGCCATTTTGTTACTCATTAGCTCAGTTAATTTGTAACTTCCGAAATGAAAATCAGCATTGGAGTTAAGTTAAAGTACTTGCCATCCAAGTCTCCTGGCTTTTCCTGTCTGCTGTAAATCCAAGAGTTATAAATCCCCTATTGACAGCAGAGTTGGTTGCGGCATCTTGCTCCACATAAGCGGAGGCGTCCCAGGTCCTGGAGCAGATGACAGGCTGCCTGGGGAGCCCTCACCCTTCGCGCCCCAGATTGTCTCCTGGGGCACTAGGGGGGCTCTACCATCACCTGCCAGCTCTCATCTCTCCCCTACACCCGGGGAGAAGATTTTCAAGCTGTCAGACAGCTGTTCTGGCGGCTTTATGGAACCCGGGAAGAGGCGCTCATCGAGGAGTATCTTCAATGATCGCGGAGCCAAACCAGAAGTCCCAAATCTGAATTTCTAAAAACTGGCCTCCTCAGTACCTGTAGGAGGCTATTAAGAAAGACTGAGTCTGTTTCCTGCCTCTAAAAACATGTTTCTCCATTTCTCATTTAGGGAAATATAATATTCTGCCTTTTTTAATATTCCACAAAATATCTCATTCTTCTAGGAGAGTGGGTGCTAACTTTCTACAGGGAGAATGTCTTAACTTCCATAGCAAGAGGGTCAAAGGATCTTAACCTATGAATTATGCAACAACAACAAAAATAATCATAAGGGGTCCTTGGTACTTTCTGAGGTTGGTTGTTTTCTTGTAGACGTTTCATTACCAAACTATGTAACATCATCAATGCTGGCTCTAACCTAAACGTATGATGTTCCCTAGTTTGGTAATGAAAAATCTGCAAGAAAACAACCAAGCTCAGAGAGTACCAAGGCTCCGCATTTCAATCCTGAGCTACAAATAAAAAATATAATATTTAGAATTTTATTGGACTCCATTACATTTGTGTAGAAAGCTATTGTCTAGGGTAGTATTTTGTTGGGGATGAATTAAGGATGGTACGTCTTTAAAACACATGTTTTTACATTGTCATATAATTACTAAGTTTGGAGAGAAATTAGTGGACTATATAAATATGGGTGATAAAAAGTAACATTTTCAGAAGACAATATTCTATTGAATTATATACTTAGTACATGGAATCTAACAACAGGACAATGCAAATGGATCCTCTGTGCCCTTATTAAAGCTGAAAGACTGATCTTGCAACATTGGAACGATAAATGTTATAGCCCCATTGATTCAATAGATTGAAAACCTTGCTACTTATGAGTGGATTGCCTATTGACGTAGACTCCGTATAGATAAATATAAGGAAATCTGGAAGTCATTTATTACAAAGAACACTAGGCTAAAAAAACATTAGTTATATAAGCATACAGACACACATGCACACCAGGAGTGAAATTAAAAATTTTCCCTACCGGTTCTGTGGGTGTGGCTTGGTGGGTGTGGCAGGGGAAGGGTACCACAAAATCTCCATTCCCTCCCCACTCCTGGGGGAAGGGTACCGCAAAATCTCCATTCCCTCCCCACTCCTGGGGGAAAGATACTGCAAAATCTCCATTCCCTCCCCACTACTGGGGGAAGGATAGCGCAAAATCTCCATTCCCTCCCCACTCCTGGTGGAAGGATACTGCAAAATCTCCATTCCCTCCTGACTCCTGGGGGAAGGATACCGCAAAATTTCCATTCCCTCCCAACTCCTGGGGGAAGGATACTGCAAAATCTCCATTCCCACCCCACTCCTGGGGAAGGATATTGTAAAATCTCCATTCCCTCCCCACTCCTGGGGGAAGGATACTGCAAAATATCCATTCCCACCCCACTCCTGGGGGAAGGATATTGCAAAATATCCATTCCCTCCCCACTCCTGGGGGAAGGGTACCGCAAAATCTCCATTCCCTCCCCAATCCTGGGGGAAGGATACTGCAAAATCTCCAGGATACCGCAAAATATCCATTCCCTGGAGATTCCACAGTCGCCGCTATCAGTTCACCCGAACCTGTCCGAATCGGCTGAATCCCACTTCTGCCGGTGACTGACACAGATTGGATCCTGACAAATGGTAATTGTTTATTGTTCTAGCAACATATTTATTTATTTATTTATAAGATTTTTATCCCACTTTCATTACTTTAGAAGTAACCAAAGGCGGCACACATACCTAATACTCCTTCCTCGTCCTCTTTTCCTCACAACGACAACCCTGTGAGGTGGGTTGGGCTGAGAGAGAGGGACAAGCCCAAAGTCGCACAGCCGGCTTTCATTCCTATGGCAGCACCAGAACTCACCGTCTCCTGGTGATTGGTACCAAATCACCCAGCCAGCCTTCATATCTAAGGCAGCACTAGAATTCACAGTCTCCTGATGATAGGCCCAAAGTCACTCATCTGGCTTTAATGCATAGGGTGAACTAGAACTCACCATCTCCTGGTTTCTAGGCTAGCTCCTTCATTACCACACCAAACTGCCTCCAATTATATACTTGCTCCTATATTATTCTCTCAATCTTACTTTTTCTGTTGTATTTATTTTCACTGGGTCGTAAGCACTGATGTCTTTTTCTCTTGATAATGTATATATTTATGTGCTTTTTTCCTTTTCCCATTATTATTCTAAAAGCAATAAAAATATTTTAAACAAGAGGAAGTGTTGAGATGTAGAACAATTCCCTGACCAAGCTTGTTTTTCAGACCCATTTCTTTCTTTCTTTCTTTCTTTCTTTCTTTCTTTCTTTCTTTCTTTCTGTCTGTCTGTCTGTCTGTCTGTCTGTCTGTCCATCCGTCCGTCCTTCCTTCCTTCCTTCCTTCCTTCCGCCCTCCCTCCCTCCCTCCCTCCCTCCCTCCCTCCTTCCTTCCTTCCTTCCTTCCTTCCTTCCTTCCTTCCTTTCTTTCTGTCTGTCTGTCCTTCCTTCCTTCCTTCCTTCTTCCTTTCTTTCTTCCTTTCTTCCTTCCTTCCTTCCTTCCTTCTTTCTTTCTTTCTTTCTTTCTTTCTTTCTTTCTTTCTTTCTTTCTTTCTTTCTTTCTTTCTTTCTTTCTTTCTTTCTTTCTCTTTTTCTTTCCTTCCTTCCTTCCTTTCTTCCTTCCTTCCTTCCTTTCTTTCTTTCTTTTCTTCTTTTCTTCTTTTCTTCTTTCTTTCTTTCTTATTGATTTTCTATTAAATACATTTCTTAGTGCTTAATAAACATTGTGTTGTCTCGGTATTTAATTTGCTTAACAATACAAATTTACATTCTTTAATCTCCACCCCTTTTTTCCAACCATTGGTAAAATAGATTCCATGTTTGATAATATTCTACATCTTCTTTCTGTTTAATTTTCAATGTCAATCTATCCATTTCTGTGCAATCTAGTACCTTCCTGACTATCTCTTCATCTTGCGGTATGTCTTCATTTTCCCAGGATTGTGCTAATATAATCCTCACTGCTGTTAAGACATGTAATATTAAGTAACTGCTTTTCTTATCAATTTTTTCTGATATTATACCTAACAATAACAATTCCGGTTTACAATCTACATGTTTCCCTATCATCTTTTCTAGCCACCTATGTATCTTTGCCCAATTTTTTTTTTTGCTTTGACGCAAGTCCACCACATATGATAAAATGTGCCATTTTGTTGGGTTACATTTACAACATTTGCTAGACACGTTTTTAAACATTTCTTTCAATGGGGTGAACTCTTAACTCACCCCATTGTTTGCTTTTCTGTTGAACCATGAACCCTTTCTGTTTTACATATAAGACTGCAACAGAGTGGTCAATGCCTGGAACTCACTACCTGACATTGTGGTTTCGTCACCAAATCCCCAAAACTTTACCTTTAGACTGTCCACTGTCGACCTCACCCGATTCCTAAGAGGTCAGTAAGGGGCGTGAATAAGTGCACCAGCATGCCTACCATCCCTGTCCTAATGTCCCTCTTATCAGTACTCATCTTATGTATATAAACAATGTTATATCTATGTATATTACCAACACGTACTTGACAAAAATAAATAAATAAAATAAATAAAAATAAAATTTCCGAAGGACAGAAGCAGTGGTGGGTTGCTACAGGTTTGCCCCAGTTGGGGCAAACTGGTAGCAGCAGCAGTGGTAGGCTCCGCATACCTGTCTGGACGTCATCACAGACGATCTGCGCATGCGCAGAAGCACTGCGCGAGAACAAAGCGAGCGTGCGCATGCGCACGTGTTTACCATTCTGAACCGGTAGCCAAGGTAAGTGAAGTCCACTACTGGACAGAAGACACAAAGACAAAGAAAAAAGACACATTTCACTGCTTTGGATGCGGCATCGAGTGTGACCAACGGGAAACAAATGCCAGTCACAAATCCCTCTTCCACTTATTTTAATTTTAAAGTGCCCTTGGTGATCTGCTCAAAGTGGTAGTACAGACACAGTGTTTCTGAAAGCAGAAAAATTAAGTGGCTTTTCTGGACAAGATGTTTTACTGCCTGTGTCCTTTCCAATGCTATAATCCCACTGGAAACAATTATTTTGAATGTTTCCCTTTATTGTCTGTCCTGGGCAGCCATTCCAATTTTTTATTTTGCTATCCTCCAAAGATTAAGAGCAACTTAATGGCAGGCTCATTATTTCTCCTTATGCGGTACCTCCAAGTTCCCATTTGCAGGCATAAAATGGGAAGCCTTGTTAATAAGCTTTTAATGCACTCCGGTAGGATGCAAGTTCGTCAGAAAACATTGTCAATATTTGAGATAAGTTGCCCCCTGACCCAGATTAGGACTTCATTTAAGAGTAGATCAGGTCTAAATGAGCAAGACAATTGTTTTTGTCCTTTTCTATTATTATTATTATTATTATTATTATTATTATTATTATTATTATTATTATTATTATTATTATTATTATTATTATTATTATTATTATTATTATTATTATTATTATTATTATTATTATTATTATTTATTTATTTATTTATTTATTTATTTATTTATTTATTTATTTATTTATTTATTTATTTATTTTGGTTTTCTTATATGCCGCCCAACTCCCGAGGGACTCAGGACGGCGTACAGCACAAAAAATACAAGAATAATCAACACTAAATATTACTTAAAATCAAATATAAAAATTAAAAGCTCAATAATTAAAACCATCCAACAACCATACAGCAACCAGACATACCCGGGGGAGAGCTCAGATGGATTAGGCTCTACCCCTGGCCTGCAGGAAAAGCCATGTCTTAACGGCTTTTCGGAAGGCCAGCAGGGTGGGGATGGTTCGGGTCTCTGGAGGAAGTTGGTTCCAGAGCGCGGGGCCCGCCACAGAGAAGGCCCTCCCCCTAGGGCCCACCAGCCGGCATTGCTTGGCCAACGGGACCTGGAGGAGGCCAACTCTGTGGGCCCTAACCGGTCGGAGGGAAGTATGAGGCAGAATGCGGTCCCGGGGATAGCCTGGTCCTAAGCCATTACTATTTTTTTTATTATTATTGTTGTTGTTCAGTTGTTCAGTTGTGTCTGATTCTTCACAACCCCATGGACACATGCAAGGCCCCTGAGTCCTCCATTATGTCCCAAAGGTTGCTCAAATTCATGTTCATTGCATCAATGACACAATGAAGTCTAGTGAAGTCTAGTGATAATACAATGAAGTCTAGCCTAGTGAAAAGAAGGACTGGGATGACATGATAGCAGTGTTCCAATATTTGAGGAACGGCCACAAAGAAGGGGGGGGGGGTCAACCTATTTTCCAAAGCACCAGAGGGCAGGTCAAGAAACAATGGATGGAAAATAATCAAGGAGAGAAGCAACGTAGAACTAAGAAGAAATTTTCTGACAGTGAGAACAATTAACCAGTGGAATGGCTTGCCTTCATAAGTTGTGGGTGCTCCATCACTGGAGGTTTTTAAGAAGAGATTGGGCAGCCATTTTTCTGGCATGGTATAAGGCAGGGGTGGCCAAACTATGGTTCTTTGAGGACCTGTGGACTTCAACTCCCAGAATATCTGAGCTAGCCATGCATGCATGGCTGCCTCAGGAATTCTGGGAGTTGAAGTCCACAGGTCCTCAAAGAACCATAGTTTGGCCACCCCTGGTATAGGGTCTCCTATTTGAGCAGGAGGTTGGACTAGAAGATCTCTGAAGTTCCTTTCAACTCTTTTATTCTGACACTATGTAACCATCTCATCCTCTGCCACACCCTTTTGGTTATAAGCATATATGATTATAAGCAAAGTATAAACAGTAAAACATGAATGAATATATATGTAATAGTACACGCATGAATAAGAGTAAAAGAGGTATGAATATATGGGTACATTAGGACAGGAACAGTAGGCACGATTGTGCGCTTATGCACGCCCCTTACCAACCTCTTAGGAATGGGGTGTGGTCGATGGTAGATAATCTGAGGTTGAAGTTTTGGGGGTTTGGGGAAGAAACTACTGAGTCAGGTAAAGTGTTCCAGGCGTTGACCACTCTGTTGTTGAAGTCAAATTTTTTGCAATCAAGTCTGGAGCGGTTTACATTAAGTTTGTATCTATTGTGAGCTCGTGTATTGTTGCGGTTGAAGCTGAAGTAGTCGTTAACAGGTAGGACATTGTGGCAGATAATTTTGTGAGCTACACTTAGGTCAGAACGAAGGCGGCATAGTTCTAAATTTTCAAATTTTCCTTCTGCCTTCAATCCTTCCCAACATCAGGGACATTTCCAATCTGTCCTGTCTTCTCATTTGGTGGCTAAAATATTTGCGATTTACCTTCAGTATCTGCCTTCCAAAACAGTCAGGATTGATCTCCTTTAGGATCGGCTGATTTGATCTTGGAGGTTTTTAAGAAGGGATTAGGCAGACATTTGTTTAAAGTGGGGTCTCCTGCTTGATCAGGGGGTTGGACTAGAAGACCTCCAAGGTCCCTTCCAACTCTGTTATTCTGTTAAAGTCTATCTTTGTCATCACTAAATAGTTTTGATTTGATGCCATAAGTCAGGATGATAAGGAGCCTCGTCTTTCTTGTTCTAGAGCAGCGGTTCCCAACCTTCCTAATGCCGTGACCCGTGCCCCGCCCCCGCGCCCCCACTGCGACCCACCCCGTCTCTGCCATTTGGGTTCTTTTACCCTCTGAGCATGCGCAAAGGATAGAACCCAAATGGCGGCGTCCGGGCAAAGTCTCCACATCCGGGCGAGGTCTCCGCTCGCTTCTCATGTTGCCTCTGGGAGCTTTTCGAGCCCCATCGTGAAAGGAGTGCGCAACTTCGGTGGGGCCGGGACAGGCGGCTGCCCAGAGAGAGCCATCCCCTTCGCAGAGTCTCTCCTGTCTACCTGTAGCGTTCGGGGCGAAGGGGGTGGCTCTCTCCGGGCAGCCACCTGTCCCGGCCCTGCCGAAGTTGTGCACGCCTTTCGCGACGGGGCTCGAAAAGCTCCCAGAGGCAACACGCGAAGCGAGCGGAGACCTCACCCAGATCTGGAGACTTCACCTGGATGCCGTCATTTGGGTTCTTTTACCCTCTGCGCATGCGCAGAATGCTTTGCGCATGCGCAGAGGGTAAAAGAACCCAAATGGTGATGGTGGGGTGGGTCGCAGGGTTGTGGGGCGTGATATGGCCAGGCTTGTGGCAGTGGGGGGGGAGCTGAGGATGCCGGGGCGAACCCTGGGAAATGGTCGTTCGACCCCCAAAGGGGTCGCGACCCCCAGGTTGGGAACCGCTGTTCTAGAGTGAAGGAGAAAGAACAATTGATTTAAGTTACAGGAAGCAGGATTCCCACTGAACTTTTGCAAAGTTTCTTAGAAATAAGGGCAGTTTAACGGTGGAAGCGGTGACCCAGAAAGATGGTGAGGTTCCTTCTCTGGATGTATCCATGCAGAAAACTCCATGGGATGAATTGATTCATGATTCTTGTGCGGAGGAGTAGGAGGAATCTCAGTGGCCTCCCTATTTGATTCTCATAATTGACAAGATTACCAATGCCCAGAGCAGAGGTCACAAAAGTCAACCATTTAATAAAGAGAGCTGACCGTGACTTCTTCCCACCAGGAATGGCTCATTCGGGTGGAAAGGCTGCAGCTTCCAGAATACTTAATTCACAGTCCCCCAAAGTACGTCAAGAGAAATCTCCAGGAGTTGATGCTTAGATGCTTAGACATTTAGAAAATGTGTGAAGATAAATGGCTTCTCACAATGACTCCTTCATATGTTTAACTTAGAAACATTTCACCAGCTGGAGGAGATGTCAAGGGATGAATATGTGCCTTGAAAGCATCATGAGATTGCTCAATCTTGGTTCATCTATCTCAGCATTCATTTGTCCAGAAATAGATTTCCTTCAGGAATGAGTAACAGACCAAAACGAACAAGAATAAGGATTAGGGGATAGGGACTAGGGTTTGGGTTTGGGTTTGGGTTAGAGTTAAGGGTTGGGGTTGGGCTAGGGGTTAGGGATTAGGGATTAGTGGTTAGTGGTTAGTGGTTAAGGGTTACAGATGGGTTTGGGATGAGGTTTAGGATTAGTATTAGGGTTGGAGTTAAGTTTAACATTAGGATTAGGTTTGACTTAGTGATAGGGTTGGGATTAGGATGATGGTTAGGGTTAGGGTTAGGGTTAGGGTTAGGGTTAGGGTTAGGGTTAGGGTTAGGGTTAGGGTTAGGGTTAGGGTTGGGGTTGGGGTTGGGGTTGGGGTTGGGGTTGGGGTTGGGGTTGGGGTTGGGGTTAGGGTTGGGGTTGAGGTTGAGGTTGGGGTTGGGGCTGTGGTTAGGGCTAGATTTAAGTTTAGGTTTAGGGTTGGGGTTGGGGTTAGGTTTGCTATATGCTTGGGGTTAAAGGTTAGGGTTAGGGTTGGGGTTGGGATTGGGGTTGGGGCTGCAGTTAGGGCTAGATTTAAGTTTAGGTTTAGGGTCAATGCCTTGTCAAGCCAGTTGTCTCAAATGTTATAATGGTGTCCTGCCTGAGCAGGTGTCTGGACTAGAAGACCTCCAAGGTCCCTTCCAACCATTATTCTATTATCTCTAGGTACTAATACCACTCTATAAAGCCCTAGTAAGACCACACCTAGAGTACTGCATCCAGTTTTGGTCACCAGCAGGGGTGGGTTCTAACTTACCTCGCAGCCTGCTCGCTTCCTCCCACACCGCGGGGCTGCATGTGCAGTCACGCATGTGCAGTGCCAAAAACTTGGCTTCTGCGCATGCGCAAAAGCAAAAAATTCCCAAAAAATTCCAAAAAAAAGCTGAAAACAAGATGGCGGTGCATGCGAAATGCCGAAAATTCGGCTTTTGTGCATGCATAGAAGCAAAAACCATCAAAAATATAATAAAAAATTGAAAAAAATCCCCCCCCCCCAAATATGGTGGCGTCCATGGACCGGCACCGACAGAACCGGCTCTGTGACGTCACCATAGGTTTACTACCGGCTCTATAGAACCGGTGCGAACTGGTCACCACACTATAAAAAAGAAATAGTGCAGAGAAGAGCTACCAAGTTGATTAGGGGACTGGAGGCTAAAACACATGAAGAACAGAATAATGGATGGAAACTGATCAAAGAGAGATTCAACCTGGAAATAAGGAGAAATTTTCTGACAGTAAAAGCAATCAACCAATGGAACAGAAGTTGCCTTCAGAAGTTGTGGGAGCTTCATCGCTGGAGGCTTTCAAGAAGAGACGGGACTACCATTTGTCAGAAATGGTGTAGGGTCTCCTGCTTGGGTGGAGGGTTGGACTAGATGACCTCCAAGGTCCCTTCCAACTCTGTTAATCTCTATTTCTCCATCTTTGGCATAGCTGACCAAGTGAGGCCTTTTTTCAAGAGTAGCCCTGGAACTGTAGATGAGAATAACCATGATCCCGTAAGGCCTTGAGCTTCTTTCACAAAATTTCAGTCAGTGGTAATCTAATTGGAGTTGTTCTTCACACTGTTAGTTGGGCCTACATGGAGCAGATGAAAAAGAAAACCCAGAAGCTGTTCCCTTGTGTCTTCCACCTGGGACACAACGCAACTCCAGAAGCAGATGGCTCTGGTTGACACACATCTGTTTCAGCGTCTCAAAGTAATAATTTACCATCTACCATGACTTTCCTTTTTTTTCACAGGACAAAATTTCATCCTTCTTTCGCCATCTAGTCTCTCGTTCTGCAAAGTCCTTTGATTGAAAATTGTACATTTTCTCTGCAAGGGCTTAGAAATGTGTCAGAATTTTAGGGGTCAAGACCAGAGGTGGGTTCCTGCCTGTTTTTGCCGGTGCGGTTAATAGCTGTTGTTCGGCGCAGAGCCGAAGATGCTGCTGCCGTTCGCGGCACGGGAGCTTTCCCCGGGCACTTTCCCCACCTGCATGGACGCCGCCGTTTGCATTCTTTTGCCCTCTGCACATGCAGAACGCTTTGCACATGCGCAGAGGGCAAAAGAATGCAAACGGCGGTGTCCATGCGGGCGGCGCCAGCGCCCGGGGAAAGCTCCCGCGCCGCGAACGGCAGCAGCGTCTTCAGCTCTGCACCGAACAACAGCTATTAACCGCATCGGCAGGAACCCACCTCTGGTCAAGACTACCTTCAATATATGTCTTCCTTTTGGTTGCTGTTCTGTTTGTCTATCTTCTGAATTGGGGTGTGTGTGTGAGTGTCCTTGCCCTGTTCCTTGCTGTGGTAAATCCAAAGGCTGTCACCGAGAGGAAGGGGTCAACTTACTCCCCAAAGCACCTGAGGGCAGGAGAAGTAGTAATGGGCAGAAGCTTATCAAAAAGAGATCCAGTGTAGAATTCAGGAGAAATATCCTGACAGGGAGAACAATTAATCAGTGGAACAAGCTTGCCTCTGGAAATTGAGGGTGTTCCATCACTGGAGGTTTTAAAGAAGAGATGGAACAGCTATTTGTAATACTAAAGGGTTACTATGACATATAGCATGGCAAGTACAATAGAATAACAGAGTTGGAAGGGACCTTGGAGGTCTTCTAGTCCAACCCCCTGCTTAGGCAGGAAACCCTACACCACTTCAGACAAATTCCCAGTTCCTGCAACCGTTCTTCATATGTTTTAGCCTCCAGTCCCCTAATCATCTTTGTTGCTCTTCTCTGCACTCTTTCTAGAGTCTCAACATCCTTTTTACATCGTGGCGACCAAAACTGGATGCAGTATTCCAAGTGTGGCCTTACCAAGACATTAACACTTCACGTGATCTTGATTCTATCCCTCTGTTAATGCAGCGTAATGCAGAATAGTTTGGAGAATCGGTAAATACCACCTCTGACTGGCCCCGCCCCCATCTATTCTCTACCTCCGGAGTCCCAGCTGATCGGGAGGGAATGGAGATTTTGCAGTCTCCTTCCCCTGCCATACGCACCAAGCCATGCCCAAAGAACCGGTAGGAAAAAAAATTGAATCCCACCACTGGGCTGAACCATTGTAGAAAGTCCCTCGGGAGTAGGGCGGCATAGAAGAACAAACAAACAATAAATAAATAAATAAATAAGCTACCTTGGACTTCTGTCCCACCAGAAGTAAAAAAAAAATAGTGGTTCTTGATGCTCTCTGAGCTTGGTTGCTTTATTGCATACATGTCATTACCCAAACACCTACCTACTAAGCCCTGATGTTATCACCTAGTCTGAGTAATGAAACATCTGCAAGAAAACAACAAAGTTCAGAGAGCAACCAAGCCTTTGTAGCTCAACTTTATTCGAGTACCCAGCCAGCTTTAAGCTCATCTACCAAATCTAACAAGCTCTAACCCACTTTTTTCTGTAAGCTAAAATGAGCAGAACGGGCTGTGTGAAGGGTCAGAGAAGTATCAGAGGGAGAGAAATAATTCATTTTTGACAGGCAGGCCTGCCTAAGAGCAGGAAAGGGCTGGAAAGGCAAGACAAGAAGAAATGGATGGAAACTAATCAAGGAGAGAAGCAAGCTGGAATTAAGAAGAAACTTCCTAACAGTGAAGACAATTAACCAGTGTAACAGCTTGCCTTCAGAAGTTGTGGGTGCTTCATCACTGGAGGTTTTTAAGAACAGCCTGGACAGCCAGTTGTCTGAAATGGGACACAGTCTCCTCCTCCTCCTCCTCCTCCTCCTCCTCCTCCTCCTCCTCCTCCTCCTAGCACTGATGATGTTACCTAGTTGGGTAATGAGACATCTGCAAGAAAACCAAGCTCAGAGAGCACCAAGGAGCCCTCATTTCAATCCTGAGCTACAAATGTTATCTTCTATTAAATAAGAATTGTTTTTTTCCAGCTCTAGTTTGATGCCTATCTAGCCATTTATTCATTTTTGCTAAATGGAACCTTCTGGATGACTTCAGAGATTGCAATTAAAATGCAACATTCAAGATTTTTTCAAGGAAGCCAAAATGTTTTAGGTAAAGGAAAATTCTTATGCAAGTTCTTTATCCCCTTATACTAAATCTCCAACTTTTGCTGGATTTGCAAAATAGCACCCAAGCTAGTCAGTAAATGGAACATGCTGGGAGTTATTTTAGTCTTTTTTTTATTATACTAGCATAACCTAATTCTTAGGCTTAGACTGTAGATATATACTAGTTGCATTCCTCTTATTAATATATCAAGAGAGGGACTCCATTTAAAATGAAATCAACACCAAATTTGTGTGGGATTCAATTCCCCAAACTGTTTTAGAGAGATGTCAGAAATACTGACACATTTTCCCTACATTTATTGACTCCCTTCCTTCCTTCCTTCCTTCCTTCCTTCCTTCCTTCCTTCCTTCCTTCCTTCCTTCCTTCCTTCCTTCCTTCCTTCCTTCCTTTTCTTTCTCTCTCTCTCTTTCTCTCTCCTTCTTTCCTTTTCTTCACCTCACCTCGCCTGTTCTTTTTTCTTCTTCCCTTCCCTCCCTCCCTTCCTTCCCCTTCCCTTCCCTTTCTTTTCCTTTCCCTCTTTTCCTTCCTTCCCTTCCCTTTCTTTTCCTTTCCCTCTTTTCTTTCCTTCTCTTTCCTCCCCTCTCCTCTTCTTTTTTCCCTCACTTACTTCATTTCCTTCCTTCCTTCCTTCCTTCTTTCCCTCCTTTCCTTTCCCTCCCCATCCGTCTTTTCCTTCCTCCCCTCTTCTTTTTCCCTTCACTTACTTCATTTCCTTCCTTCCTTCCTTCCCTCCCTCTTTTTCTTCTTTCTTTCTTTCTTTCTTTCTTTCTTTCTTTCTTTCTTTCTTTCTTTCTTTCTTTCTTTCTTTCTTCCTTCCTTCCTTCCTTCCTTCCTTCCTTCCTTCCTTCCTTCCTTCCTTCCTTCCTTCCTTCCTTTCTTTCTTTCTCTCCACAGTAATGTTTAGGTATATTTTGACAGATAGAAGAACATGATTTGGGCCCATGTCCCTCCCCGTCTGGTGCCGTGGCTCTCAGATTGTTTTGACATATGGACAGTTTTAATTACCATATTGGAGCAGCTCGCCCATCATTTCTTCCCAGAATGCGTGTAAGCAAGGAAAACATTTTGTGGTTGTGAAAAATGAAAGGCTCGGGACAGTCATTCTGCCTGCCTTAGGACTATCAGAGTCCTCCCATCTACCGACTTTCAGGATGCAGTATTCTGAAAAGTGCAACGTGGGTTCTTGAAGTCTTTTGTTTGTTCGACAAGCCCGGGAAGACACAAATTACATTACCCTCGGGGATGTACACAAAGAGAACGGAAAAGAAAGAAAATGACAACAAGAGCATTCCTAATTGCTACAAGAAAGGAAGAAGATCAGGAAAGAAAGTGCGAGGTACATTGATGTTGAGATTTAGTTGACTTTGATGTGAGAATATGTTTTTTTTTTAAAAAAGCAAAAGCAATTATATCGTAAAACCAGAAAGAACAGTAAGGCAATATTTGTACATTGCTGTTGTGTTTTTTTTTGGGGGGGGGCTTTCCCCCCCCTCTTGTTGTGGTTAGAAAAAATGCATCCATGACTTCCAGGTGACAGTCAGAAGACACAATAGAACAGTGTTTCTCAACCTTGGCAGTTTGAAGATGTGTGGACTTCAACTCCCAGAATTCCACAGCCAGCAACGCTGGCTGTGGAATTCTGGGAGTTGAAGTCCACACATCTTCAAACTGCCAAGGTTGAGAAACACTGCAATAGAAACTCCTTAATTTCACAACACATGGACAGATCTAACCTTAGCTTCAACTGGGAAACTGTGACCATCTTAGGGACCTAGGAGGTCTTCTAGTCCAACCCCCTGCTCACGTAGGAGACCCTCCCTCAATAGTACTAACTGTGAGAGAGATCTTGGAGTCCTAGTGGACAATCACTTAAATATGAGCCAGCAGTGTGCAGCAGCTGTCAAAAAAGCCAACACAGTTCTAGGCTGCATTAACAGACGGATAGAATCAAGATCAAGAAGTGTTAATACCACTTTCTAATGCCTTGGTAAGGCCACACTTGGAATACTGCATTCAGTTTTGGTCGCCACGATGTAAAAAGGATGTTGAGGCTCTAGAAAGAGTGCAGAGAAGAGCAACAAAGATGATTAGGGGACTGGAGGCTAAAACATATGAAGAACGGATGCAGGAACTGGGTATGTCTAGTTTAATGAAAAGAAGGACTAGGGGAGACATGATTGCAGTGTTCCAATATCTCAGGGGTTGCCACAAAGAAGAGGGGGTCAAGCTATTCTCCAAAGCACCTGAAGGTAGAACAAGAATCAATGGGTGGAAACTAAACAAGGAGAGAAGCAACTTAGCACTAAGGATAAATTTCCTGACAGTTAGAACAATTAATCAGTGGAACAGCTTGCCTCCAGAAGTTGTGAATGCTCCAACACTGGAAGTTTTTAAGAAGGTGTTGGATAACCATTTGTCTGAAGTGATGTAGGGTTTCCTGCCTAGGCAGGGGGTTGGACTAGAAGACCTCCAAGGTCCCTTCCAACTCTGTTGTTATTATTATTATTATTACTCAAAATTTCCACTACCGGTTCTCCAGAACTGGTCAGAACCTGCTGAAACCCACCTCTGGTTCAGTCTAAGACCTTTTAGATCTGCTGCAATGTAACAACAGCAACAACAACAACAACAAAACCATAGAATAATAGAGTTGGAAGGGACCTCGGAGCTCTTCTGGTTCAACCATTTGTGCAAGCAGGAGAACCTGTACCATTTCAGACAAATGATTGTCCAATCTCTTTTTTTGAAATCCTCCAGTGATGGAGCACCCACAATTTCTGAAGGCAAACATGGAGAAATAGAACTTTCATGATCTTTCCCCTAGCCATGATTAGCAATTAATCATAATCAGAATACAGCCGGAAGAGTCCTTGGAGGTCTTCTAGTCCAGCCCCCTGCTCAAGCAGGAGACCCTATACAATTTGAGACAAGTGGCTGTCCAGTCTCTTCTTAAAAACCTCCAGTGATGAAGCCCCCACAACTTCTGATTAATTGTACTAACTGTCAGGATAGTTCTCCTTAGTTTCAGGTTGCTCCTCTTCCTGATTAGTTTCCATCCATTCTTTCTTGACTTACCCTCTGGTGCTTTGGAGAATAATTTGACCCCCTCTTCTTTGTGGCAGCCCCTAAAATACTGGAATTCTGCTGTGATATCACCCCTATTTCTTCTTTTCTTTAGACTAGCCATACCCAAATCCTACAAACGTTCGGATATATTTTAGTATACTTTATAATCCTCTTAGTTGCTCTTCTTTGCACTTTTTTTTTACACTGAGAGCATATGCACCAAAGACAAATTCCTTGTGTGTCCAATCACACTTGGCCAATAAAGAATTCTATTCTATTCTATTCTATTCTATTCTATTCTATTCTATTCTATTCTATTCTATTCTATTCTGTTCTGTTCTGTTCTGTTCTGTTCTGTTCTGTTCTGTTCTGTTCTGTTCTGTTCTACTCTACTCTACTCTACTGTATTCTGCATTCTATTCTATTCTATTCTATTCTATTCTATTCTATTCTATTCTATTCTATTCTATTCTATTCTATTCTATTCTATTCTATTCCCAAAGTCTCAACATCTTTTTTTGTAATGTGGTGAGCAAAACTGGATGCAGTATTCCAAGTATGACATTACTAAGGATTTATAAAGTGTAATATAATATATATATGTTATGTCTGTCTGTCTGTCTGTCTGTCTGTGAGGCGGGCGTCACATACCATAACAACCGGTTCGCCCAGCACTGGAAATGTGAGCATGCGCGCCATACGCACATCCTTACAGCATCACAAAATACGGGGATTCGCTCACATGCACTATCCGCGCATGCGTGCGGCATAAAAAAAACCAGCGATATAGGACGGGATTGCGCCCAGGTGGCCCACCCACCCACCCACAGGTCACAACTACCGGTTCGCCCGAACCATTCCGAACTGGCAACAGCCCACCACTGGTCGGTCTGTCTGTCTGTCTCTCTCTTTCTCTCTCTCCATATATATATATATAATGCATTAAATTAGTAGTACTTTGATCTGACTCAGTAAATTATATCCCAGAGTCTACATAGCCTATCCAAGTTTCTGACTTTCTCCAGAGATTTTAATGAATAGGACAAAAGGTTAAAAAGTTAGATCATAACTATATAAATGGCATTTAACTCATTTTTATTACCATGAGGGTCAAAAAAGATTTCACCTTTCTTTTGAAACTACTCAGTTCTTTGATTTGTCTACTTTTGGGAATACAAAACTTGGTATCTTCTCAAAGGCCACTGGGACCTCTGTCCCTAAAAAAGATTGCTCATCCCTGCAAAAACTCTATCCTTAGAAACCTCCAGACCTTTGACCCAAGAAGACACTCCTTCTCTGTGGATTTTCCTAAAACATCTCAGCTCTTTTCAGAGCTTCTTTGAACATGCCAGATTTCATTCGGAATCACATTCCTTCTTAATCTTTCCGGGATTCAGAACCCGGTCAAAAGCCCTGCTCGTCCGAAACAGAAGCAATATTTTTGGTTCTGAATAGCAAATTTCACTCTACCTGAACTTTCCTTCCTTTTGACTTGTATAAGGTCTTGGTAAGGCCACACCTGGAATGCTGCATCCAGGTTTGGTCGCCACGATGTAAAAAAAAAAGATGTGGAGACTCTAGAAAGAGTGCAGAGAAGAGCAACAAAGATGATTAGGGGACTGGAGGCTAAAACATATAAAAAACATAAAAATGGACCATATTATCATATGTGGTGGACCTGGCCAATAATTAAACAATTTTGGCAAAAAATACCAATTTGGCTTGGGGAAATTACGAAACAAAAGATAAACATGAAACCGGAAGCATTTCTATTGGGGATACTAGATCAGAAGATGGAAAGAAAATATTGTTATGTTATAGTACACATCCTTACAGCAGTGAGAATATGTCTGGCACAGCATTGGAAACATGGGAATGTGCCAACTGAAAGCATAATAATTAAAAAGATCTTAGATTGCGCAGAATTGGACAGAATGACAATGGAGTTAAACGAGAAAGAGGATTCGGAATACCATGAAACTTGGAGTTTATTTTATAATTGGCTTGAAAGGAGAAAACAAAATATATCGACTAGTGTTTAATTTATTAATATATATAAGATTTCAATAATATTAGGTAGTATAAGTATGTATATTTAGACAAAAATTGTAACAAAAATATAGCATGTATAGTAAATCATGCATAAGCAAAATTGATGGTCGGGATAGCTTACCGTAGGATAACAGTAGAGGTATATATTTATAAATGTAAATGTACTGTTTTGTTTTGTTTAATGTTTGTTTGTCTCCCTTTTAAATGTATATAAGCAAATAAAAATTATTAAAATGAAATAAAATAAAACATAAAAAACAGTTGCTGGAACTGGATATGTCTAGTTTAATGAAAAGATGGACTAGGGGAGACATGATAGCAGTCTTCCAATATCTCAGGGGTTGCCACAAAGAAGAGGGAGTCAAGCTATTCTCCAAAGCACCAGAAGACAATAAAAGAAATAATGGATGGAAATTAATCAAGGAGAGAAGCAACTTAAAACTAAGGAGAAATTTCCTGATAGTGAGGACAATTAATCAGCGGAACAACTTGCCTCCAGAAGTTGTAAATGCTCCATCACTGGAAGTTTTTAAGAAGAGACTGGACAGCCATTTGTCTGCAATGGTATAGGGTTTCCTGCCTGAGCAGGAGGTTGGACTAGAAGACCTCAAAGGTCCCTTCCACCTCTATGATTCTATGATTCTTCCTACTGACACATAGCAAGAAAAGAAGAATTCCTGAGCAGGTGTGTGCACTCTCCAAAGAACAGAGAGAGAAAAACAGAGAGAGGTATATGCAGGAAAAATAGCAGTAGCTTCTGCCACAACTTTAATTATTGTGTTCATCTGGGTAAGACTGATATGCCTATTGCTGTGGGATTAGATTTAAAAGCCTTAGGATTTATGTACTGGTAGGTGGCATCAAAGGCTTTGCATAGCAATGCTTTGTGTTAGCTCAATATTTTATTTTGGGAAGTATTTTTTTTCCAGCCTTTTGGTTGAAGTCTCTGGAAGAAGGAAATGCTGATTTCTCTCGCTCGCTCACGTGAATTCTGTTTCACAAAAATTCTTTAATGGGGGGAGGGGAGGGAGTAACCCCCAGACTGAACCTAGGGGCAACCCAGCTCCTCAGATCCTAGAATAAAACCATAATAACTTCTGAAAAACCATTGACTTCTCAGGTGAAGATATCAGTTTTGTAGAGAAAGAATACAGAATAATAGAGTTGGAAGGGACCTTGGAGGTCTTCTAGTCCAACCCCGTGCACGAGCAGGAGACCCTATACCATTTCAGACAAATGGTATAGACCAGGGATGGTTTTCACTTACCTTCCCTACTGGTTCGCAAATGTGAGCGTGTGCGCAAATGCACACGGCCTCTTCCGCATGCCCATTAGTCACCTGCAAGCCTTCCGTGCATGTGCACGGCCTCAAAAGCATGCACAAATAGGATAGAATAGAGCCGGGGTGGGTGGGTGGGGCATCCATATTTTACGCTACTGGTTCGGGTGAACCGGACTGAACCGGTTGAATAACACCTCTGGTATAGACTAGAGGAAGAGGAGGAGGAGGGGGGAGAAGGAGGAGGAGGAGGAGGAGGAGGCTTCTAGCTATTGTCTTCATGGAGATATAGAGCTTTCTGCCATCTGTAGCAGGAAAAATGGACCTTCTGTCCCATTTTTCATGAAGGAAGTCCTTGATGGTCTCTGAACTTGGTGATTTGCTTGCAAACATTTCATTACCTAACTAGGTAATATCACTAGCGCACTAGTCTATTACCTATTTGAGTGATGAAATGCCTGCGAACAAACAATCAAGTTCAGAAAACATCAAGATCTCCACAGTTCAACGTTGAGCTTACAGATATTCTCTTCTATCGGAAAGGATTAATTTTTCAGTAGGCTCGCTGATCATTATGAGAGGGAAAAAAAGAGGCCTACTAATTATTAAATCTGAAAATGTGCTTGTCCTCACATCAGAGGCACAAGAGACAAGCTGTCGGGCCAGCTGGCAAATCTTCAGGGGTTCGTCATGCATTTATTTTTTTTAACTCTTAATAGCAATGATTGAGTCACCCAATTAAAGGAGTGAATGCTGTATTGGAGAAGAAAAGATGAACAAGGTGAATTTTTATTAAGATTTTTTATTTATTTATTATTTTACTTTATTTATTTATTTTATTTATTTTATTTATTTTATTTATTTTATTTTTTTTATTTTTTTATATTTTTTATTTTTATATTTTTATATTTTTATATTTTTATATTTTTATATTATTTTATTTATTTTATTTATTTTATTTATTATTATTTATTTATTTATTTATTTTATTTATTTTGTCAAGTACATATTTGATGATATGCATAAGTATAACATTATTTGAATACATATATAAAATAAAAGGGAACATTTGGACAGGGACAGTAGGCACGCTGGTGTGCTTATGCTGACCTCTTAGGAATCGGGTGAGGTCAACAGTGGACAGTCTAAGGGTAAAGTTTTGGGGATTTGGGGAGGAAACCACAGAGTCAGGTAGTGAGTTCCAGGCATTGACCACTCTGTTGCTGAAGTCGTATTTTCTGCAATCGAGTTTGGAGCAGTTCACTTTGAGTTTGTATCTGTTGCATGCTCGTGTATTGTTGTGGTTGAAGCTGAAGTAGTCGTTGACAGGATGGATGTTGTAGCAGATAATTTTATGAGCTACGCTTAGGTCATGCCGAAGGCGATGTAGTTCTACTTTTCAAAGTTTTTTTTCCTGAAGAAATATATTCCAAGAGGCTGGAAACAAAATCGATCCACTATTGCATCAGTGTACATGAATTCTATGTCTGTGTAGAATTTGCAATCAGATGCACACAGTAAAACCTGTTGCACTTCTAGTGAAGTAATTGAGAAGCTGAATTGCACAATACCTGAATGAAATCAGTCATGTGCAATCAGCAGTTGGAATCAGAATTGTAATCAGCTGTGTTCCAATATTTGGGGGGCTGCCACAAAGAAGAGGGGTTCAACCTATTCTCCAAAGTACCTGAAGGCAGGATAAGAAGCAACGGGTGGAAACTCATCAAGGAGAGAAGCAACCTAGAAATAAGGAGAAATTTCCTAACAGTGAGAACAATCAACCAGTGGAACAGCCTGCCTTCAGAAGTTGTGGGTGTTTTATCAGTGGAGGCTTTTAAGAAAAGAAAGGCCAACCATTTGCCTGAAATGGTACAAGGCTTGCAGGATCCAATTTGGGTCTGTCACTGGGGCCAGATGTCTTCTGAACATTCGGACGTGTGTTGGAGCCAGTAATGGGTTTCACTTACCTTTGCTACTGGTTCGGAGATGTGCGCGTGCGCAAATCGTCCGTGATAACGTCCGAGTGGGTGGGTGGAGCTTCCTGCCGCTGCTACCGGTTCGTCTGAACCGGGGCAAACCGGTAGCAACCCACCACTGGTTGGAGCCCATCCTCAGAGAAGTTAGTGAGTGATGAGAGAGAGGATGGGTTCCAGTATGAGTCCAAAAGCTCTCAAGACTAAACTTCTGGTCCTGGTGACACTGAGAACATTAATCAGTGGAATGGCTTGCCTTCAAAAGTTGTCAGTGCCCCATCACTGAAAGCTTTTAAGAAGAGATTGGACAACCATTTGTCTGAAATGATATAGAGCAGTGACAGCGAATCTATGGCACGGGTGCCACAGGTGGCACACGGAGCTATATCTGAGGGCACGCGAGGCGTTGCCCTATGTCAGCTCCAGCGTGCATGTGCATGCTGGCCAGCTGATTTTCAGGCTTCCTGATGGTGGGGGAGGCAGTTTTCACCCTCCCCAGGCTTCAGGAAGCCTCCTGAAGCCTTGGGATGGTGAAAGGGGTCCAACCGGAAGTCTGGAGGCTTCAGTGAGGCCTGTGCACATGCGTGGGGTGTGGTTGTGTGCATGGGGGGAGGGCATTGCATTACGGGTGTGGGCGCACACACACCCTTTTGGCACCCAAGGCAAAAAAGGTTCGCCATCACTGATATAGCGTCTCCTGCTCGAGAAGGTGGTTGGATTGGAAGACCTCCAAGGTTACTTCCAATTCTGCTATTCTATGTTCTATGTCTTTGAGGTTTTGAACTTAAACTCAAATTAAAATTAAAATCCTTAAAATTAAGGAGAAACTTCTTGAGAACAATCAACCAGTGGAACAGCTTAGCTTCAGAAGTTGGGGTTGCTCCATCACAGGAGGTTTTTAAGAAGAGACTGGACAGCCACTTGGCTCAAATGATATAGGGCAGTGGTGGCGAACCTATGGCACACATGCCAGAGGTGGCACGCAGAGCTCTCTCTTTGGCCATGCGCGCCATTGCCCCAGCTCTGTTTTGGGTCTCTGCCGCGCATGCATGCACACCTCCCCCTGGCCAGATGGTCTTCAGGTCTCTGCTGTGCATGTGCAGGCCCTGCGCACATATGCGATGCATGCAGGTATATGCGTGTGCACCTTGCAGTTTGGGCGGGGTGTGGGCGCATGTACTGGGTGCATGCACATGCATGTACTGGGTGCATGCACATCTTGCAGTTTGGGTGGGGTGTGGGCGCATGTACTGGGTGCATGCACATGCATACACACCATGCACTTTGGGCCCTCAGTGCCAAAAAGGTTCACCATCACTGATATAGGGTCTCCTGCTTGAGCAGGTGGTTGGACTTGAAGACCTCCAAGGTCCCTCCCAGATCTATTCTGATTGATTGATTGATTGATTGATTGATTGATTGAGGTGTGTGCTGGCTGGGGAATTCTGGGAATTGAAGTCCACATGTCTTAAAACTGCTGAGGTTGAGAAATATTGAGTTAGGAAAGACTGCAATTGTTTCCTTGTTTCCTTAATCCTTCCCAGCTATATAGTTCTTCACATACACACACATACATACACACACACACACACACACACACACACACACACACACACACACACACACACACACACACACACACACACTGAGCTTTGCTCAGTCTTGCACAGAATTGCAAGTTCAGAAGACATACCACAGCCTTGATTCATTTACATCCAGCACCTGGATTTGAAATCCAGCCATTTCTACCACTCATGGTGATTTCGCCTGCGGCTGTTTTGTCTCTTTCATGTCCTACAGAGACCAAGTTTTAATTATTTGAGACAGCACCAATTAATGAGGTCCAATGCAACATGTCCAGGTCGGAAGTAGATTAGGCCGCAATCTCTATGGAAAGCTTTAATTTGGATGCCTACACTGTGCAGGGGGTTAAATCCGATGACCTTTCAGCTCTGCGACTTCAGATAATGCTAAAATCTCTGCTCCTTTCTTGAGAAGCGAAATTGAGAAGTTGTTTGTGCTCAACAATCAATGGAGACACCAACAGATGATGATGATGATGATGATGATGATGATGATGATGATGATGATGATGATGATGATGATGATGATGATTATTATTATTATTATTATTATTATTATTATTATTATTATTATTATTATTATTATTATTATTATTATTATTTCTCTAGTCACCCTGTAAATGCAGGTCCTGAGTTTTCCATTACAAAAAATGCATGGAAAGATGATGATGATGATAATAACGATAACGATGACGATGACGATGACGATGACGATGACAATGACAATGACAATGACAATGACAATGACAATGATAATGATAACAACAACAACAACAACAACAACAACAACACCACAACCAACAACAACAACAGAGTTGGAAGGGACCTTGGAGGTCTTCTAGTCCAACCCCCTGCTTGGGCAGGAAATCCTACATCACTTCAGACAAATGGTTATCCATTTTATGTTCTATGTGCTAAGAGGCAGGTGTAGAAATTGTCAAGCATGTATAGGATAGTAGTAGTCTGTATAAACATAAGTAAAAAGTAACAATAAAAAAGGACAATAGGACAGTAGGACAGGGATGGTAGGCACAGTGGTGCGCTTATGCAAGGTGATTCTGAGACCGGGATCTTCTTTTAGGCATGGAAGCCGGAAGGATGACTTTGAATATTAGATATATTCACTGCCTTGAGTTGACTATGTATATGTATACATACATTGGAATAAAAATCTAATTTTAAGAAATGTAATAATAATGACTACTTTTTCCAGGGTATACACAAAACCCTGAACCATAAATTACCCACACAAGCTGTGGCTGCTGCTACCTCAGCTAAAATGTAGTTGGTTAAGTACGGCTCAGTGTACCAAAACAAATTGGAAAAGATATTCAGGTGCTGACATGTGTCTAGCCATATAAAGATCAGAATAGTGCAAGGAATAATGTTCCCTGTAACCCGCTAAGGAAAGGAAAATTCAACTCTGAAGAAGAAGGATAGGGAGAGTGCTGAGATATCTGAATGGAGGAGGCTCCTGAGAACCTGAATGGACAGCCAAAGAAACAAGGCTAAAACATACGAAGAACGGTTGCAGGAATTGGGTATGTCTATTCTAATGAAAAGAAGGACCAGGGGTGACGTGAAATCAGTCTTCCAATACTTGAGGGGCTATGCAAAGAATCAGAATAGAGCTGGAAGGGACCTTGGAGGTCTTCTAGTCCAGCCCCCTGCTCAATCAGGAGATCCTATACCAGTGGTGGCGAACCTTTTTCGGCTCGCGTGCCAAAAATGGGGGGGGGGGCGCGCTCGCACGCGCTCGCATGCCCACGCCCATTCCCTCCCCCCCACTCATGCGCACAACACCCTCTCATGCTGCCCCCTGCGCATGCGCACACCCCCCCACCCCCGCGCAAAGGCTTACCGGAGCCTGGGACGATGAAACCGGCAAACCGGAAGTGCGAAAAAAACGCACTTCCGGTTTGCTGGTATGCTGTTTTTTGCACTCCGGAGGGTTCAGGGAAACTCCCTGAAGCTCCGGAATGCAAAAAACTACAAAACGGACAAACCGGAAGTGCGGAAAAGCGCACTTCCGGTTTGTCCGTTTTGTAGTTTTTTGCATTCCGGAGCTTCAGGGAGCTTCCCTGAACCCTCCGGAGTGCAAAAAAACAGCACACCGGCAAACTGGAAGTGCGTTTTTTCGCACTTCCGGTTTGCCGGTGGGAAACCCTCGCGTGCCGGCTTCTATGGCTCCGCGTGCCACCTCTGGCATGCGTGCCATAGGTTCGCCACCACGGTCCTATACCATTTCGAAAAACCCTTTCTTAGCGAGCACTTAGAAGCTGAGAGGAACATACATGCCAAGTTTCAAGTTTGTAGGCTTTGCAGTTCTGGAGATTTCGTGATTAGTGAGTGGTTTTTGGCTTTTATATATATAGAAGATTATATAAAGGTATAATGTATTAAATAAAGGTATTATATAAAGGTATAAAGAGGAGGTGATAAGTTGCCTGGGAAAGCCAAGGGAAATCATCAAAACCATAAATAAGTGAAAGTTAGAATATTTTGGACATGTGATGCGACACCCAGAAAAATACTCCATACTTCACTTAATCCTCCAAGGAAAGACTGAGGGCAAATGAGGTCCAGGCAGAAGAAGAACCTCATGGCTTCAAAATCCAAGTGACAGGTTTGGACAAAACTCAACAGCACATGTTTGTGCGGTTGTTGATAAAAATAGGATTGCCAACATGATTGCCAAAGTCCGATACAGATATGCTTTATCAAGCATGCAAATTAAAATAGCACTGCTGATACTACCTCGTTGGTTAATGAAATGTCTGCAAGAAAACAACCAAGCTCAGACAGCACCAAAGACCCCAGAATACTCCTCCTCAGTGGCGGTTTTTTTATATAGCAATAGCAATAGCACTTACTTATATACCGCTTCATAGTGCTTTACAGCCCTCTCTAAGCGGTTTACAGAGTTCAGCATATTGCCCCCAACAATCTGGGTCCTCATTTTACTGACCTCAGAAGGATGGAAGGCTGAGTCAACCTTGAGCCGGTGAGATTTGAACAGCTGCACTGCTGAACTAGCAGTAGCCTGCAGTGCTGCATTTAACCACTGCACCATCTCGGCTCACTGTCTTACCGGTGCTGGTGCACTGTGCGCGCATCTCCAAGTTTCGGGGGGCGCTCGCTCGCTACGTGCGTGCCCCCCCTGCACAATTTTGCTTCTGAGCATGCGCGGAGGCAAAATAGTGCCGAAATCTCGCGCACGCGCATGTCCCCTCGCAAGGTTTTGGCGCGATTTTGCTTCTGTGCATACGCAGAAGCAAAATTGGCCAAAAATTAACGAAAAAATGGCAACGCGCACGATGGACCAGCAGAGAGGGCTCTGGAGCAGTCGCGCGCAAATTGCGCAATCGGCCGCTCCCTACCGGAGCTGCGCATTGGGTAGCTCCGGCAGGAACCCACCTCTGCTCCTCCTCCTCCTCCTCCCCACAAACCCCACTCCCTTCTACCACTGATGATGTTACCTAGATGGACAATAAAATGTCTGCAAGAAAACAACCAAGCTCAGAGAACACCAAAGACCCCATAATCCTCCTCCTCCTCCTCCTCCTCCTCCTCCTCCTCCTCCTCCTCCTCCTCCTCCTCCTCCTCCTCCTCCTCCTCCTCCTCCTCCTCCTCTCCATAAACCCTACTCCCTTCTAGCACTGATGATGTGACCTAGTTGGAAAGTAAAACATCTGCAAGAAAACAACCAAGCTCAGACAGCACCCAAAACTACCTCCTCCTCTCCTCTCCTCCTCCTCTCCACAAATCCCACTTCCTTCTAGCACTGATAATGATACCTACTTGGGTCTTGAAATGTCCACAAGACAATAACCAAGCCCGGAGACCACCAAGGACTTCACAACTTAACTCTGAGTCACAAATATTCTATCAGGATCAGAGAACGCTTCCTGAAATCTGGGTTAACTCTCTCCCCTGTCCCCATCGGCTCACCCCAGCTGTACCTGTGTCTTTTTGCCTTATGCCCCACCATCTTGTACTTCTAAAAGAGTCCCAAGCTGGACCAGGTTGCTCAGCTAGGATCCTTATGCGGCATCTAATGAAAAACAGCTGTTTGTTAGCCAGGAGGAAACATTGGATGTTGAGAGAGATAATTATTTCCGCTGTACTCATCCTTTCCACCATTATGAGCAAATTATAATATTACCAAATCATGTTCAATGCCATCTCGGATTGCACGTCTTAAAAATGAATGTGGTTCATTAACAAAGTGATGAATATTTAAGCAAGTTCACGCTGCATAATGAACTTACGGTCACACACGTATAAAAGAACATCCCCACTAGACAAATCTCTTAATATTTGTTAATAATAATAATAACAGTTAATAATATAATGCTAATATTTCACCAGGAAAGACCACAGGTGCAAGCAATTGCAATTGCCTCCTTGCTTCTGAAGAAGTCTCTTGCTTTATTCTTAAAGATAGAAATGACCTAGATATCTTACAAATTGCTGCCTTTTCTTCTGCTCCAAATGCATCCTGCTCAGTGGTGGGATTCAAAAATTCTTACTACCGGTTTTGTGGGCATGGCTTGGTGGGTGTGGCTTGGTGGGCATGGCAGGGGAAGGATACTGTAAAACAGGGGACCCCAAACTTGGCAACTTTAAGACTTGTGGACCTCAACAAGTCCACTTGAAGTCCACAAGTCTTAAAGTTGCCAAGTTTGAAGATTTCTGCTGTAAAATCTCCATTCCCACCCCACTCCAGGGGAAGGTTACTGCAAAATCCCCATTCCCTCCCCACTCTAGGAGAAGGATACTGTAAAATCTCCATTCCCTCCCCACTCCAGGGGAAGGTTACTGCAAAATCCCCATTCCCTCCCCACTCTAGAAGAAGGATACTGTAAAATCTCCATTCCCTCCCCACTCCAGGGGAAGGATACTGCAAAATCGCCATTCCCTCCCCACTCCAGGGGAAGGTTACTGCAAAATCCCCATTCCCTCCCCACTCCAGGGGAAGGATACTGTAAAATCCCCATTCCCACCCCACTCCAGGGGAAGGATACTGCAAAATCCCCATTCCCTCCCCACTCTAGGAGAAGGATACTGTAAAATCTCCATTCCCTCCCCACTCCAGGGGAAGGTTACTGCAAAATCCCCATTCCCTCCCCACTCTAGGAGAAGGATACTGTAAAATCTCCATTCCCTCCCCACTCCAGGGGAAGGATACTGTAAAATTCCCATTCCCACCCCACTCCAGGGGAAGGATACTGCAAAATCCCCATTCCCTCCCCACTCCTGGGAAAGGATACTGCAAAATCCCCATTTCCTCCCGATCAGATGGGACTTGGGAGGCAGAGAATAGATGGGGGCAGGGCCAGTCAGAGGTGGCATTTACCGGTTCTCCGAATTACTCAAAATTTCCGCTACTGGTTCTCCGGTCAGAACCTGCTGAATCCCACCTCTTATCCTGCTTCTCCAACATAGCAGCTGTAAATCTGAGAGACATCTAGGTATCGTAGTGGACAACAACTTCAATATCAGCTTGCTGGGTGAGAAATCCCAGGAATTAAAAAGCCAGTCCACCAGAGGTGGTATTCAGCCGGTTCTATCCGGTTTGGGCAAACCAGTAGCGCTGACTGCGGGTGGGCCTGACCACCCGCTCACCCGCCCGGATGTAATCACGTCCCATTTATCCACATTTTCAAGGCTGTGTGCATGTGCGGAAGGCTGTGCGCATGTGCGGAGATGGTTCGTGTGCTCACATTTGTGAACCGGTAGGGAAGGTAAGTGAATACCATCCCTGAAGCGCACCTATGAGGTTGAGAAAGCACACCTTATTCGAATAGCTTGTTAGTGAAAGCAGTTTTAAGCAAATCTTAAGCAAAAATGGTGGTTTAGATGTTGACCTATGGTTGAGGAGGACCGCTTTGAAGCCATCTTCACCCACTGAGTAATTTTGGACCAGTCATTCTTCTCCTGCCCAAAGGTATTTTGGGGAACTGGAGAAGAAAGTTCCAGCTTCAGTTTCTGGAGGAAAAGAAGAAATCAATCTGAGGGAGGGAGGGAAGGAAGGAAGGAAGGAAGGAAGGAAGGAAGGAAGGAAGGAAGGAAGGAAGGAAGGAAGGAGAGTTGCTTTTATGTTTCTATAATTTTACTTTTTCCTTCTTTCCTGCCTGAAGGGAGAGCAAAAAGGAGAAGGTTCTTAGCTTATTGACTGGGGATTGACAGGATATTGTCCACAATGAGTAAACATATCCATGGAATGTGCCTGCTAACTTAGAATCAGGAATTGTCCGTTGTGCAGGTTCTCAAGATTTAATTTGTTTTCTTCACAGTCAGCATCAGAAAATTAGAACAGTAATCTTTCTCTCTATCTGTCCATCTATCCATCCATTCTTCCATCCATCCATTCCTCCACCTGTTCCTTCATCCATCCATCTCCATCCATCCATTCCTCTTTAGTTTAGAGAGCAGCAAGGACCCCTCATGTTTGATCTACAAATATTCTCCTTTATTGATCCATCCATCCATCCATCCGTCCATTTCCATTCACCCATCCATTCCTCCATTCCTCAATCTCCATCCATCCATTCCTCCATCCATCTATCCATCTATCTATCCATCTACCCATCTATCCATCTATGTATCCATCTCCCATCCATTCATCTCCTTCCATCCATCCAACCAACCATCCATCCATCCATCCATCCATCTCAATTCACCCATGCATTCCTCCATCCATGCATTCCTCCATCCATGCATCCATGCATCCATGCATCCATGCATCCATGCATCCATGCATCCATGCATCCATGCATCCATGCATCCATGCATGCATGCATGCATGCATGCATGCATCCATCCATCCATCCATCCATCCATCCATCCATCCATCCATCCATCTATCTATCTATCTATCTATCTATCTATCTATCTATCTATCCATCTCCCATCCATTCCTCTCCTTCCAATCAACCATCCATCCATCCATCCATCCATCCATCCATCCATCCATCCATCCATCCATCTATCTATCTATCTATCTATCTATCTATCCATCCATCTCCCATCCATTCCTCTCCTTCCAATCAACCATCCATCCATCCATCCATCCATCCATCCATCCATCCATCCATCCATCCATCCATCCATCCTGTTCTTCCCTTGAAATCCTCATTGATTGACTTCTGCATCTCTTGTCCTTTCAATGAGCCACATCATTCCAAGGTTCCTGGACATATGAACCAAGAGAATGCCTGAAGCTGGAATGTTTGCAGAATGTCACCGAAACTCTGGTTTGTCTGGTTCTTATGGAAGACTGGACCACAGTTTCTAGTCTGGGAGATCTTTACCCAACATCTTTGGAAGCTTCCTGGCCATCCCCCTTGTGTTGATCCAGCAGACCAAAGGTTTCCCACCTCCTCCTTGATACACTCTGATGACCAAATATGACCACCAAAGAGGAGTGGAAAGAGAGAAAGTCAGGTGGCAGCAAAGAAATGCATTTCAGCAAGCTGGATCTTCTCAGATCGAAATTGGATTGTGTTTAATCCTCTCTCCTTAAAGCAAATTGCTGCCAATCATATATGCCTTAATGGGTGTTTCAAAATCATGCTTTGTGACACCCACTCTTCTCTCTCTGGTATTTAAGTTATTTAACGCTGGATTTGCAAGCTGCTTTCTTCCAAGTAGGCATCCAAAGTGAGGTAAGGACATGGCGAGGGCTGAAAAAAAGAACAACAAAATCACACGAGAGATAGAGATGAACAGGAATTAAAAGGCTAATAAGATGCATGAGTTTGGAAAGACCAAGAGTGGGTGATCCAAACAAAAAAGAAAAATGAAACTAAGCAACAAAACTTCTGAAAATCAACTAATTAAAAAAAAAATGCAGACATCTCCCAAACAGTGGCTTCGAGATGCTAATGGGAAAAACAAAACCCAGAAAAGAGATATTAGAATATTTTAAATTTAGTAGCTAGAACAGTAATGTGTAAAACGGGCCAGAACACATAGTTATAGTTGATTGGTTGGAGAGTGTTGGCGCCTGCATGAGGCAATCTACACTATGATTGGTTGCTGTAAGTGTAAAGGGAGTGTTTCCCTTTCCTCCTGCCTTTTTCTCTTCAGTGTGTTCTGTATACTGTAGTGATTTACCTCATGATGTTAGTAATGTTCCTATCTTGTCTGCGGTATGTAAATATGGATGTTAAATATATTTATTTATATAAAACTACAAGTTCGGAACAGTAAAGTGTACAATGGGCCAGAATATAGAGTTGTAGTTGATTGGTTGGAGAGTGCTGGCTCCTCCATGAGGTAATCTATGTTATGATTGGTTGCTGAAGTGTAAAGGGGTGTTTCCCTTTCCCCCCCGCCTTTTTCTCTTCAGTGTGTTCTGTATACTATAGTGATTTACCTCATGATATTAGTAATGTTCCTATCTTGTCTGCGGTATGTAAATATGGATGTTAAATATATTTATTTATATAAAACTACAATTTCGGAACAGTAAAGTGTACAATGGGCCAGAATATAGAGTTGTAGTTGATTGATTGGAGAGTGCTGGCTCCTGCATGAGGCAATCTATGTTATGATTGGTTACTGAAGTGTAAAGGGGTGTTTCCCTTTTTCCCCGCCTTTTTCTCTTCAGTGTGTTTTATATAGTGTAGTGATTTACCTCATGATGTTAGTAATGTTCCTATCTTGTTTGCTGTAAATATAGATGTTAAATATATTTCTTTATATAAAACTACAAGTTTGGAACAGTAAGGTGTACAATGGGCCAGAATATACAGTTGTAGTTGATTGATTGGAGAATGCTGGCTCCTGCGTGAGGCAATCTGCGCTGTGATTGGTTGCTGTGAGTGTGGAGGGGGAGTTTCCCTTTTTTCCCACCTTTTTCTTCCGTGTGTTGCATATGCTCCGTGATTTACCTCATGATGTTCCAATCTTGTCTGCTGTAAATATAGATGTTAAATACATTTATTCATATAAAACTACAAGTTTGTGGCAGTGTTTCTGTCTTCATTTGGACACCTGCTGCACAATTCCATGACAAGAGATTTGATGGAATTGAAAGCGTCCGTCTTATCTATTGCTCTGCAATAGTCTGCAGAGTGGGGTCAAAACAGTCAAGATAGTGGTCATGACTGCCACAATCAAAACTAAGCCTGATAACTTGGTAACAAATGTGTGTGTGTGTATGTGCACATGTCTCTCTCGGTGTGCAAATAAATATGCAAAACTAGACTTGTCTATAAGGTAAATGTGGTCATTCTTGGTTAGTACTTAGATAAGAGACCACTCAGTGATCTAAACTGGGAAGATAAAATAACACCCTGGAAGGACACAACTGGCTAGAAACCAGAAGACTATGAGTTCTAGTGTCTCCTTAAGCATGAAAGCTGGCTAGGTGACTTTGGGCCGATCACCAGGAGATTGGGAATTCTAGTCCCAATTTAGGTATGAAAGCTGGCTTAGTGACTTTGGGCCAATCACCAGGAGGTTGGGAGTTCTAGTCCCAATTTAGGCATGAAAGCTGGCTTGGTAACTTTGGGCCAATCACCAGGAGATTGGGAGTTCTAGTCCCTCCTTGGTCCTTAGCCATGAAAGCCAGCTAGGTGGCTTTGGACCAATCACTAGGAGACTGTGGGTTCTAGTCCCTCCTTAGCTATGAAAGTCAACTGGGTGACTTTGGGCCAATCACCAGGAGATGGTGAGTTCTAGTTCTACCTTAGGGATGAAAGCTGGATAAGTGACTTTGGGTCAGTCAATCTGACCTCACAGAATTGTTGCTGTGGGAAATATAGGAGGAGGAAGAAGTAGTAGATTTGTTTGTCAGATTGAGTTCTTTACAAACAAACAAACAAGGGATATAAAATAAATATTACCACCAAGAAATGTCCTCAAAGGCATCTGGAGACTGATTCAGACTCTACCCTATGCTAACAGGCATTTTAAAATGATATTTGCCCTCATTATTTCCATTCTCAGTCTAAAACTGTGCATTCTAAAATGCATTATTTGGGGGCAAGACAGTTTCCTTTCAAAGTAAATAAAGTATCTCTAGCTCAAGACAAGACTTCGTGCATTTGACACGGGATTGTAGCTCATGACAGCTCATCCTGTCGATTAATTTGACATTCGTTGTCGCCAGATGCTCTGCGGTTGTGTCTTCCCTGCCTATAAGTCATTTTGGAAACATCCTACATTTCAAACTGTATCACAAAATAGTCAACCGCCAGTTGGAAATGATTATTCACATAACTTTAGTGGGGCACATTTTCTTGTCAAGTTCTCTTAAGATTATGTTTGCCAGGTAACTCGGTTGGTTGAAAGGGAAGGGAAGGGAAAGATGAAGACAGAAGGGACAAATGATAGGTTTAACAGATTAACAGAGTTGGAAGGGACCTTGTAGGTCATCTAGTCCAACCCCCACCCTGCCCAAGCAGGAGACTCTACAACATTTCTGACAAATGGCAGTCCAATCTCTTCTTGAAAGCCTTCAGTGATGAAGCTCCCACAACTTCCGAAGGCAACTTCTGTTCCATTGGTTGATTGCTCTCACTGTTGGAAAATTTCTCCTTATTTCCAGATTGAATCTCTCCTTGGTCAGTTTCCATCCATTATTCCTTGTCCGCTCCGTAATGAATAGAATAGAATGGAATGGGATGGGATGGAATAATAGAACAGAACAGAATAGAATGGAATAGGAATAGGAATAGGAATAGGAATAGGAATAGGAATAGGAATAGGAATAGGAATAGGAATAGGAATAGAATTAAGAATAGGAATAGGAATAGGAAAGGAAGAAGGGATTGATTGGGTCAAAGTCACTCAGCTGACTTTCATTCCTAAAGTGGGACTAGAACTCACCATCTCCTGGTCATTGGCCCCAAGTCACCCAGTTGGCTTTCATGCCTAAGGCAGGACTAGAACTCACTGTCTCCTGGTTTCTAGCCTGGTACTTTCGCCACTAGACCAAACCTGGATTCCTTCCCATTCCCTCCCTTTGAGTGAATTTGACTGGAAATGCTGAAACTGTTGTCCACGTTCCAATTTGGATTTTTGTTTTCAATTCACATTTCAGTATATTTAATCCAATTCAGTGGTGGGTTCCTACAGGTGCGATCCACTCTATAGCACCGGTAGCGGCCCGCTGGTGACGTCACAGTACCGGTGCGGTCGGTTGCTGGTGCCTGCGCGCTGCCATTTTTTTAAAAAAAAATTTTTAAATTTTTTTTAAAATTTTCTTCTGCGCATGCCCAGAAGCCGAGCTTCCGGCACTGCGCATGTGCTGCCTTCCTACCCCACAGTGAGTCCAAGCAGGGGAGGATGGCTGAGGGAGCGCGTGAGATGCTGAAAGAACGGGCGGCAGGAGCTATCTCCATTCCCCTCCCTTCAGCAGTCCGAGAAGCCACGAAAGCGCGGTGATGATCCCAGGCATTTTCGCATGTTTGAGGCTTCTCGAGCTGCTCAGGGAAGGGAGAATGGGCGGCAGGACCTATCTCAGTTCCCCTCCCTTCAGCAGTCCGAGAAGCCATGCCCACCTGGTCACATGGCCAGCAAGTCACGCCCACCCGGTCACATGGCTGGCAAGCCACACCCACAAAATAAGCCACACCCACAGAGTGGTAGTAAAAAATTTGGAACCCGCCCCTGATCCAATTCTATTCATCCAGATCTTCTCTTTTACTAAAATATACAATATGGTTTAAAAATGAGTAAATTGAAATCGCCTCCCCCATTGCATTCAGATTCCTCCTGCGTGTTTTTTTCAGGATGCAAATAGACACGTTTGTGACATGAGCAATATAATTTTTGCTTATTCTTGGTGATATTAAAACTCTTATGCTCATCTAAATGGAAAGTGACGTGAAGCTGGAAATGTTTGTTTGATCTTGCTTTTATTTCCTGCATGTAAGTCCACTAACTCAATATCTTGAATCTCAATGAAAATACAGGTAACTCTATGTATTTAACATTATTTGTTTTTTTAGAAATACTGTGAAAGCCCTTAAAATGGAGTTGACATTGGCCACTGAGACAGTCCATCACTTCTCAGCATTAGTATTATGAAATATTTGGGGGGAAACCGATGGGTGATAAAAGTACAAAAAGTGCAAAATTAGGATGCATGTTTATGGTTTATTGGATAGAAATGTATAACTATATATATTTTGATATGATTTATGGTATATGTATGGATGCTTATGTGGAGACGTTGGAAAAAATAAAATATATTTTTTTTTAAAAAAAATTTTCTAAGCTCCAGAGGTTTGTGGATGTGCAAAAGAGATTCAAAGAATAATAATGGGGCAAATAGCATTTAGGGTCATAGATAAGCATATGGAAATCTGGATCATTTCAATCAAGGCAAAATCAAGAATGGTCCATTCGTTGGTCTTCCCAGTTATGATGTACAGATGTGGGGGATGGACTCTGCACAAGGCTTCGATGAAGAAGATATTTATTTATTTATTTATTTGTTTATTTGTTTGTTTGTTTGTTTGTTTGTTTGTTTGTCAAACATGTATAGGATAGTAGTAGTTTGTATAAACATAAGTAAAAAGTAACGATAAAAGAGGACAATAGGACAGTAGGACAGGGACAGTATGCACAGTGGTGCGCTTATGCACGCCCCTTACAGACCTCTTAGAAACGGGGAGAGGTCGACTGTAGACAGTCTAAGGTTAAAGTTTTTGGGGTTTGGTGAAGAAACCCCAGAGTCAGGTAGTGCATTCCAGGCATTGATCACTCTGTTGCTGAAGTCGTATTTTCTGCAGTCGAGTTTGGAGCGGTTTACATTAAGTTTGAATCTATTATGTGCTTGTGTATTGTTGCGGTTGAAGCTGAAGTAATCATTGACAGGTAGGACATTGTGGTATATGATTTTATGAACTACATTTAGATCAGATCGGAGGCGGCGTAGTTGTAAATCTAATCCCAATATTTCAGTCTGGTGGACTAAGGTATTTTATTGCGAGCAGAGGAGTGGAGGACTCTTCTAGTGAAATATTTCTGGACTCTCTCAATTGTATTAATGTCTGTTATGCAGTGCAGGTTCCAGACAGGTGAACTGTATTCCAGAATTGTTCTAACAAATGTTTTGTATGCTCTGGTTAGCAGTGTAATATTGCCAGAGAAGAAGCTATGCAAGATTAGATTAACAACTCTCACAGATTTTTTGGCAATGTTGTTACAGTGGGCTCTAGCACTTAGGTCGTTGGATATGAGTACTCCAAGGCCTTTGACAGAGTGAGGGTCGTCTACAAGGTCGTTTCATTAACTCCTTAAACTGTGGTAGGAGAGAGAGCTGCTTGGTATTTCTTGGAGAGTTAAGAGAACCAGCTGTTCTACATTAGAGCAACTGAAGCCAGAAGACTCACTGGATGCAATGTTCATGAAACACAAGTGAGAATATTTAGACATATCCTAGTCCAGTGATGGCGAACCTTTTTTCCCTTGGGTGCCGAAAGCGCGTGCGCGTGCGCGCTGTCACACACGTGTGACTGCCCACACCCATAATTCAATGCTTGGGGAGGGCGAAAATGGCCTCTCCCACCCCCACAGAGGTCCTCTGGAGGCCGGAAATGGCCATTTCCCGACTTCCGGTGGGCCTGGTAGGCCCGTTTTTCGCCCTCCCCAGGCTCCAGAGGCTTCCCTGGAGTCTGGGGAGGGTGAAAACACCCCCTCCAGAGGCCCTCTGGAAACCTAAAATGCGCTCACAGAGCCTCCACACGAGCCAAAAATCAGCTGGCCGGCATGCATATGCATGCTGGAGTTGAGCTAGGGCAATGGCTTGCGTGCCGGCAGATATGGCTCCGCGTGCCACCTGTGGCACACGTGCCATAGGTTCGCCATCACTGTCCTAGTCTTTCAATAGACAAGTGGAGGATCAGGACCTCTTTAAACTAGAATCATAGAGCTGAAGTGGGTCTTGGAGGTCTTCTAGTCCACCCCTTGCCACAAGGGGCTATATACCACACCAGGCATTTGGTTGTCCAATCTCTTCTTGAAGACATCAAACAGTGGAGCCCACACAACTCTGGGAGGGAGGCCAGGTGTTTCAGTGATTAATGTTGACTGTCAGGAAATTAGCAATAGCAATAGCACTTAGACTTATATACCGCTTCATAGTGCTTTACAGCCCTCTCTAAGCGGTTTACAGAGTTCAGCATATTGCCCCCAACAATCTGGGTCCTCATTTTACCGACCTCGGAAGGATGGAAGGCTGAGTCAACCTTGAGCCGGTGAGATTTGAACTGCTGAACTGCTGAACTAGCAATCAGCTGAAGGTTGCAGTGCTGAATTCCTCATTCCATGGTTGGATGGAAGCTCTAAGGAGCTTCCAACCTGTTGTTTCTTGTTCTGCCCTCAGGTACTATGGAGAATAAATCAATCCCCTCTTCTCTATGACAGCCCCTCATGGATGACTGCTGTCATGTCACCCAAGTGTCTACAGAGATTTTCAGTCATCCAGGTCAGGGTTGTCCTAATAACAAAGTCCAGTTGTCTTTTGAAAAATCACTTTGGGATGTCACCCAAGTCCTTCTCTTCAATAGAATAACAGAGTTGGAAGGGACCTTGGAGGTCTTCTAGTCCAAACCCCTGCTTAGGCAGGAAACCCTATACCATTTCAGACAAACGGTTGTCCAATCTCTTCTTAAAAACTTCCAGTGTTGGAGCATTCACAACTTCTGGAGGCAAGTTGTTCATTGATTCATTGTTCTGACTGTCAGGAAGTTTCTCCTTAGTTCCAGGTTGCTTCTCTCCTTGATTAGTTTCCACCCAATTGCTTCTTCTCCTGCCCTCTGGTGCTTTGGAGAATAGATTTAGACTCCCTCTTCTTTGTGGCAACCCCTGAGATGTTGGAACCATTGCTTCTTATTTATTTATTTATTTATTAGTTGCATTTGTATGCCGCCCACTCCACAGAGACTCTGGGCGGCTCACAACAATAAAAATTCACATGCAACAACAAATATAAAAACATTAAAAACAATCAATATTAAAATATTGAAAAACATTAAAAACCACAATTTAAAAACCCATACAATAAATCATTCATGGGGCCAAGAGTGATCGGTGTTGTATTAAAATCATTGGCCCCAGGCCTGTTGACAAAGCCATGTTTTTACTGAAGGCTGGCAGGGTGGGAATAATGTGGATCTCGGGGGGTAGTGTATTCCAGAGAGCCGGTGCTGCCACAGAGAAGGCCCTCGTTCATGGGCCCGCCAGTCGACATTGTTTGGCTGATGGGACCACCAGCAGACCAACTGTGGGCTCTAATTGGTCTTAGGGAGGTATGTTGGAGAAGGCGGTCTCGGAGGTAAACTGGTCCTAAGCCATGTAGGGCTTGTTCTACCCTCAGGTGCTTTGGAGAATAGGTTGACCCCCTCTTCTTTATGGCAACCCCTGAGATATTGGAAGACTGCTATTATGTCACCCCTAGTCTTTCTTTTCATTAAACTAGACTAAACTAGTTTTATTCTCCAGCCCCCTACTTATCTTTGTTGTGCTTTTTGTAGAGACCATTAGCCTATAATAAACCTATATTCATTTGAACTGTCTAGACCAGGGGTAGGCAAAGTTGGCTCTTCTATGACTCGTGGACTTCAACTCCCAGAATTCCTAAGTTAGCATGATTGGCTCAGAAATTCTGGGAGTTGAAGTCCACGAGTCATAGAAGAGCCAACTTTGCCTACTCCTGGTCTAGACTCCTGATTCACTGTGCTTAACACCAATCTAATCAATGCAATTACCCAAGGACAGGACAAATGTATCCTGGTCTGCTTTTGATGGCATAATGGACTGATAGCAGTATTCCAGCATTTGAAAGGCTGCCACAAAGAAAAGGGGCTCAACTTATTGACAAGAAACAATGGATGGAAACTAATCAAGGAGAGATTCAACCTGGAAATAAGTAGAAATTTCCTGATAGTGAGAACCATCAACCAGTGGAATGGCTTGCCTTCAGAAGTTGTGGGCGCTCCATCACTGGAAGCTTTGAAGAAGAGACTGGACAGCCACTTGTCTGAAATGGTATAGGATCTCCTGCTCAATCAGGGGGCTGGTCTAGAAGACCTCCAAGGTCCCTTCCAACTCTATTATTCTATGTTGTATGGCTGCAGCAAACTATATTAGCTCAGCTGTCTCGGTATGTACTCTAAATAAATACTAAGCAATTCCTTTCTTTGAATACTTTTAGCTGTAATTGGTAAACCTCTTTCCTCCCTGAAGCTCACTTAGGTCGGTACCAATGGCATTTTTTTTTAAAAAAGTAATATATTTGGTTTTGTTCCTATATTGTTGGTAAATGTATTCATTTTAAAGTTTCATTGTTGTGTAACGTTATAAACGGCCTCTGGCTCACTTTACCAAGAGCGTATGAGCAGACATTTTTTAAAAATAAGGGAATAAGGAAGTCAAAACAGACCTTAGGGACTGATTTGCATAAAAATGCAGAAAAAATACATGCCTGTGGAGGAGTTCTGCGCTTGGAGGGTTTAACAGTGCTGTTAAGGTTCCCAGTATTTGATGGGGCAGCACCTAGGAAATCGCACAATGTCTTTCCCAGCCAACTATAAACTCTGAAAAACACAAAAATAAATGCGAGTTGCTTAATTTATACAGTGTCTCCAGATCAGAGAAGCAGAATTGGAACTGGCTGAGGGAAAATTCACAGGGCTAAGAAAAATGACACAGTGATTTATAGTTGTGGTGATGTTGATGCTGATGAAGAAGAAGAAGAAGAAGAAGAAGAAGAAGAAGAAGAAGAAGAAGAGGAAGAGGAAGAGGAAGAGGAAGAGGAAGAGGAAGAGGAAGAGGAGGAAGAGGAAGAGGAAGAGGAAGAGGAGGAAGTGGAAGAGGAAGAGGAAGAGGAAGAAGAAGAAGAAGAAGAAGAAGAAGAGGAAGAGGAAGAGGAAGAGGAAGAGGAAGAGGAGGAAGAGGAAGAGGAAGAGGAAGAGGAGGAAGTGGAAGAGGAAGAGGAAGAGGAAGAGGAAGAAGAAGAAGAAGAAGAAGAAGAAGAAGAAGAAGAAGAAGAAGAAGAAGAAGAAGAAGAAGAAGAAGAAGAAGAAGAAGAAGAAGAAGAAGAAGAAGAAGATGTTATCCATTCAGTCATGTCCGACTCTTGGTGATCCCACAGGCCAGGTCTCTCCACATTTTGTTATCTTGCACCACTTCTTTGAGTTGTTCTATGCTCTGGCTGGTATCAGCATTGATGTTGTCTGGCCATCATGTTCTTTAACAGCCTGAATATCTATGGAGATTCTCAGTCATCCAGGTCATGGTTGTCCCAAAGGTGCTTTTTGAAGAGGCAATTGGTCTTTCTTTGAAGAGGTTTCACTTCTCATCCAAGAAGCTTCTTCAGCTCTGAATGGATGGTGGGGTATGGAAGGATTTATATTTTAAAAAGAAACCCATCCTGCAGAAAGCATAGCTCCACAACACAGTCCATTCAGCAGTTCCAACAAGGCTCCACCAGAGGTGGGTTCCTGTCTGTTTTTGCCAGTGCGGTTAATAGCTGTTGTTCGGCGCAGAGCCGAAGACGCTGCTGCCGTTCGTGGCGCGGGAGCTTTCCCCGCCCGCATGGATGCCGCCAATTGCGGTCTTTTGCCCTCTGTGCATGCAGAATGCTTTGCGCATGCGCAGAGGGCAAAATAACGCAAACGGCGGTGTCCATGCGGGCGGCGGCAGCGCCCGGGGAAAGCCCCCACGCCGCGAACGGCAGCAGCATCTTTGGCTCTGCGCCGAACAACAGCTATTAACTGCACCAGCAGGAACCCACCTCTGGGCTCCACGCACACCTATTTACACTATTCAGGTGACCCTGAGGACACAGACAAAGGCAAATATATATATGTATATATGTATATGTGTATATGTGTGTGTGTGTGTGTGTGTGTGTTATATGTATTTTTGTGTGTATGTGCATGTGTATGTGTATGTGTATATGTATATGTATATGTATATGTATATGTATATGTATATGTATATGTATATGTATATGTATATGTATATGTATATGTATATGAGTGGTGGGTTCCTACCGGTGCAGTCCAGTGCGTAGCTCCGGTAGGGAGTGGCTGATTGCGCAATTTGCGAGAGACCGCTCCGGTGCCATCTTCGCTGGTCCGTTGCGCGCATCGCCATCTTTTTAAAAGAATTTTTGGGCTTTTTTGCTTCTGCGCATGCACGGAAGCAAAATCTCACCGAAATCTCGCGAGGGGATGTGCGTGCGCATGAGATTTTGGTGCAATTTTAGTGAGATTTTGCTTCCGCGCATGCGCAGAAGCAAAATCGCGCAAGGGGGCGCACGCACACAAAATGTGGAGATGCACGTGCAGCGCGCCGGTAGCGATGGAGGAGCAACCCGCCCCTGATGTATATGTGTGTATATGTGTATATATGTGTATATATGTGTATATGTGTATATATGTATATATGTATATATGTATATGTACTGTATATATGTTTTTCACTTCTGAGCTACAAATACTCTCTTCTGTTGGTTCCATCTTGATATTTTTGACCATATCTGCATACACCACTGAATCAATTTCCATCTGGTGTTGACAGATAAAATAGAACATAGGAAAATAGAGTTGGAAGGGACCTCGGAGGTCTTCCAGTCCAACTCCCTCCCCCGCCCATGGCAGGAGATCATTTAACATTTCAGTCAAATGGTTGTCCAATCTCTTTTTGAAAGCCTCCAGTGATGGAGCACCCACAACTTCTGAAGGCAAGTTGTTCCACTGATTGATTGTTCTCACTGTCAGGAAATTTCTTCTTAGTACTAGATTGTTTCTCTCCTTGGTTAGTTTCCATCCGTTGCTTCTTGTCTTGCCTTTTGGTGCTTCAGAAAATAATTTGACCTTCTCGTCTTTGTAGGAGCCCTTTGAATATTGGAACAGTACTATCATGTCTCCCCTAGTCCTTCTTTTCATTAGGCTATACACACTCAATTCCTGTAATTGTTCTTCGTATGGTTTAGCCTCCAGGTTCCTATTTATTTTTGTTGCTCTTCTCTTGTGGCCAGTTTTGATTTAGGTCTAAGGACTATTTAAATTGCTGAATCAGCCCTTTCTGGTTGTCTATCTACCAAGGGAATGCAACCTTTTTCATTTGCCAGGTTCATAAAAAACAGAGGCAGATGATCATTGTGTGTCTTTTATGGGCAACTTCATTAGTGAAAAACAACCAGGACTGAAATTCCAGGCTGTAAAACCAACATGGGTGTGTAATATAAGTCAAGTAATTACTCTGTTAAACATTTTTCCCCCTTTAAAATGTAGTTACTTGGTTTCTAAAGTGCTAATATACATCCTGGAAGCTGATTGGAATCCTATGTGTTTGCTAAAGGATTCTATTTCAATGAGAATAGAGAAATACAGTCAAAAATTAGAACTTTTATTGCAAGTTTGATGCCTAGATATTCTTAGGCAAGTCTGTTATTATCTGAGCATTGATTTACTCCAGCTAAAGTGTCAGACAGTGATTTTTATATTGCCTGTTACATGTATATGCAGGGGAGATGCATCCCTATCAAATATAATGGTTTATTCCTGAGCACGTGATTAATATGTTCCTAGTACGCATGTGTACATTCCTTTCTTTTGTTCCTCCCTTCTTCTTCTGCTTCTGTAAGGAGCAAGACCTTTTTTTTTATAGCCAGGATGTGATTTATTTGTTTTTGTACCGAAATAAATATTTTATACCTTAGTATTTAAACTGCGGTTTTCTTTCTATAATGTCAGAGTTTCAGGAAAAGATCTATTTCGCCTCTGATGAGAGTAATTCTTATCTAACATAAAGAACTCATCATTTTTCAAACAATCCAACAAACAAACTCAGATTTAGCTCTCAAAACTGTTAGAAAATATCAAAGTGGTAGTCTTTCTTCTCCCTTTCTCTTTTTGTTTGTTTGTTTGTTTGTTTGTTTGTTTGTTTATTTATTTATTTATTTATTTATTTATTTATTTATTTATTTATTTATTTATTTATTTATTTATTTATTTATTTATTTATTTATTTATTTATTTATTTATTTATTTATTTATTTATTTATTTATTTATTTATTTATTTATTTATTGACGTTTATATACCGCCTCACAGTGCAAGCACTCTCTAAGCGGTTTACACCATTAAGCAATGTATATTTATATTGCCCCCAACAATCTGGGTCCTCATTTTACCTACCTGGGAAGGATGGAAGGCTGAGTCAACCTTGAGCTGGTGAGATTTGAACCGCTGACCTGAGGATCACAGTCAGCTAAAGTGACCTGCAGTACTGCCTCTAACCACTGCGCCACCTCGGCTCTTTTCTTGGAAAGATATTGATCACAGAATATGATCAATCCTATTTGTCTATTACTAATGTAAAAATGTTTCACTTAATAATTCAATTTTACTTGGAACAGGTACAAGGTTTGGTTCATAATTTAACAGCTCAAGGGGTAGGGAAGAAAATGAGAACAATAAAAAAACTCACTCCCAAATTCATTCATATTCTCCCTCCCCCCATTTCTCTCTCTCTCTCTCTCTCTCTCTCTCTCTCTCTCTCTCTCTCTCTCTCTCTCTCTCTCTCTCTCTCTCTCTCTCTCTCTCCCCATTTTAACATTTCTTCTGGACCCAGTTTTTATATTTCTTCTGGGCCAACCCATTCTCCTCAACTTCCATCCCGACTTATTGGGAGGCTGAAATCAAACAACAGTAACAGAAGATTTTCCTCTGGAATCTAGTTTGCATTATTAACTGGTAAATAATGCATAGAGGAGCGTGATTTTTTTTCCTGGCAGTGCAAAGTTGTGCCATGGAAAATGTAACAGTCAACACATTTGCAGAGAACTGCAAAAGGAGGAAAAATGGTTTCAGCAGAACGAGACTGAACTTATACTTCTGGGGCCTGAGGAAACTTTGAAGACCCAGAAAAAAGTAATCATTATAGCAAATCAAAGAGGTATTTGTATTTGTTTATTTGTCAAGCATATATGATTATAAGCAAAGTACAAACAGTAAAACATGATTGAATATATATGTAATATTACAAGCATGAATAAGAGTAAAAGAGATATGAATATATGGGTACATTAGGACAGGAACGGTAGGCACGATTGTGCGCTTATGCACGCCCCTTACTGACCTCTTAGGAATGGGGTGAGGTCGATGGTAGATAATCTGAGGTTGAAGTTTTTGGGGTTTGGGGAAGAAACTACTGAGTCAGGTAAAGTGTTCCAGGAGTTGACAACTCTGTTGCTGAAGTTGAATTTTTTGCAATCAAGTCTGGAGCGGTTTACGTTAAGTTTGTATCTATTATGAGCTCGTGTATTATTGTGGTTGAAGCTGAAATAGTCGTTAACGGGTAGGACATTGAGGCGGATAATTTTGTGAGCTACACTTAGATCAGATCGAAGGCGGCGGAGTTCTAAATTTTGAAGTCCCAAAATTTCAAGTCTGGTTTCATAAGGAATTCTGTTGTGAACAGAGGAATGTAATATTCTTCTTGTGAAGTATCGCTGGACATTCTCAATTGTGTTAATGTCTGATATGTAGTGTGGGTTCCAGACTGATGAGCTGTATTCAAGGATCGGTCTAGCAAATGTTTTGTATGCTCTGGTTAAGAGTACAATGTTAACAGAGAAGGTGTTGATAGGAAAGGTTAAAAAAAGTCAATATGGCAGCCACAACCATGCAAAGTCCCAGTTCAATTTTATGTCCACCACATATTTGTTGCTTTCATGAAGCAGGAGGGGATAAAAATGTTCCAACCGCATGCCCCTGATGTATAGAGCACTCTGAATTAACTGCAGAACTTTATCCTAGTTCAACCTAAAACTCTTATCTTAATTCAACCTACCACTGAGAAAAAAAATTCCTGGAAGTTTCCTAGCTCTATTTTGATTCAGTATGATTCAATGGTCTTGACATGGCATGCAGAAGTATGTTCCATCACTGGAGGTTTTCAAGAAGAGACCGGACAACCATTTGTCTGGAATTTTTTAGATGTATTATTAGAGTTGGAAGGGACCTTGTAGGTCATCTAGTCCAACCTCCTGCTCAAGCAGGAGTTCCTACTCCATTTGAGACAGATGGCAGTCCAGTCTCCCCTTGAAGGTCGCAAGTGTTGGGGCTCTCACAACCTCCGCTGGCAAGCTGTTCCACTGGTTGATCGCTCTCACCGTCAGAAAGTTTCTCCTCACTTCCAGGTTGAGTCTCTCCTTGGTCAGCTTCCATCCATTATTCCTTGTTTGGCTTTCTGGTGCCATAGAGAACAGCCTGACCCCCTCCTCTCTGTGGCATCCCCTCAAGTATTGAAACACTGCTATCATGTCACCCCTGGTCCTTCTCTTTGCCAGACTGGCCAAGCTCAGTTCCTGCAACCGCTCTTTGTATGTTTTATTTTCCGGACCCTTTATCATCCTGGTTGCTCTCTTCTGCACTTTCTCTAGAGTTTCAATGTCTTTTTTGTCATGTGGTGAGCAAAACTGGATGCAGTATTCTAGGTGTGGTCTGACCAAGGCTTTATAGAGTGGTACTAGTACCTCTCTGGTCCTTGATTGTATCCCTCTATTTATGCAGCTCAGGACTGCGTTGGCCTTTTTGGCTGCTGCTGCACACTGTTGGCTCATATTTAGTTGGCTGTCTACCAGGACTCCAAGATCCCTCTCACAATCCCTGCTATTGAGTGTGGTTTCGCCCAGTTTGTATGCGTATTTTTGATTGGTATACTGTCTCCTGCTTGAGCAGGGGGTTGGACTAGAAGACCTCCAAGGTCCCTTCCAGCAGTGAGAATTTAATGCAGGCATCAAATTTTGAATGGCTTAGCAAAAACAAAATCACGGAGGACAAAGTTTTCAGCGGCTTCTCAAGATTGCTTTCATTATGTCTTATTTAGAAGCAGCTGACGGTGTACCCAAGAAGAAAGCACCATCATTCCCCTATCCTGCTCATACACTTCCTGAAGGCATCTAATTACCGTATTTTTCGGAGTATAAGATGCACCGGAGTATAAGACGCACCTTAATTTTTGGGGAGGAAAATAGGGGGGAAAATCTGCCTACCAGGTATTCATCTGGCTAGCATCCTTAGTCTGGTCAGCTTCAGCACATTATTTTATCCCCTGGTTAGGACTTAAAAAAACCTTCTTCTGAGAGAGTAACAATGAAAGAGCCTGCAAGCCAGTAAGAGCTGCGAAGATCGTTATCCCCTGGTTAGGGCTGGAAAAAAACTTCTTTGGAGCAGCTGCAGCACATTATTTTATCTCCTGGTTAGGACTTAAAAAAACCTTCTGAGAGAGTAACAATGAAAGAGCCTGCAAGTCAGTAAGAGCTGGGAAGATTGTTAGCACCTGGTTAGGGCTAGAAAAAAACTTCTTTGGAGCAAGTAGAGCAATGAAAAAAAACCCTGCAAAGACTTAGGGCTGGAAAAACATTCTTCTGAGAGAGTAACAATGAAAAAGCCTGCAAGGTAAGAGCTGGGAAGATCTGTTAGCACCTAGTTAGGGCTGGGAAAAAAAAAGCTACATTCGAAGTATAAGACGCACCCAAATTTTCAGCCACTTTTAGGGAGGAAAAAGGTGCGTCTTATACTCCAAAAATACGGTAGCTTCCAGAAGATGCTGGTTTAGAGATACAACTTTGGTCTCATCC
>JALIGW010000094.1:182189-214065 GCA_023053685.1 Diadophis punctatus similis
ATGTCAGGGGCACCTGTGGTGGCCCGAGAGCTCTGCCAAAGAAAACGGGCTCCCGAGCTCCGTTTTCAACTGCGACAGCCTCCTGCAATCCTCTGCCAGTGAAAATGAGCTCAGGAGGGCCACACGTGGCCCTCCTGAGTTCCGTTTTTGCTGGCAGAGGCACCACGGGGCAGTCCTTCACTGTTTCCAGGGTGGACTCGCGGGCCAGATCTAAGCACCCCATGGACCAGATCCGGCCCCCGGGCCTTGAGGTTGACACTCCTGCTGTATTCTAACCACTGCACCACCATGGCTCAAAGCACCTAAATGTTCCTCAAGAGGGGATTGAGCTCATCATTAATCCTCTTACTCAGCGGTCCCCAATCTTTCCAACTCGACAGACTGGTGGAAATGGCGGGGTGGAAGTGGGGAGATGGGATGCTTGCACACTCACGTGCAGCTTTCACAAATGTAAGTCGCCCACCACTTCTGTGGCCCAGTTCCAAATGTGTGGTGGCCCAACATTCGGCTGGACCAGGACTTGTGGACCCCTGCCCTAACCCATTGAAGATTCTAGCATGGTTGTTTTTTCCCCCATAAATGTTCAAATTTATAACAAGGCAGTCTAAAAAAAAATATGCTGGATTTCTTCAAACGAGTTCCGGATGTTCTCAGCAATGGCAACACTGATGCTTTAGGGATGGGAAGGATCTTTGTGGTTTTCTGCTCTCGAGTTATAAAATGGATTTTCACAGAGAGACATGTCTTTCAAGCAAGCAAGCAAGCAACGATTCTAGAAATACTGATAGAATATTTGTAGCTCAGGGTTAAATTCTCAATAACTGTGAAACGTCAGCAACTGCAAGAGGGACCTTGGAGTACAAGTGGACGATCACTTAAACATGAGCCAGCTGTGTGTGGCAGCAGCCAAAACAGCCAATGCAGTCCTAGGTTGCATTAATGAGGGGTAGAATCAAGATCACATGAAATATTAGTACCACTTTACAAAGCCCTGTTAAGACCACACTTGGAATACTGCATCCAGTTTTGAGCCTTGCCTTGCCTTGTCTTAGATGTAGATGTAGATGTAGATGTAGATGTAGATGTAGATGTAGATGTAGATGTAGATTTAGATTTAGATTTAGATTTATTATTAGAGTTGGAAGGTACCTTGTAGGTCATCTAGTCCAACCCCCTGCTCAAGCAGGAGTTCCTACACCATTTGAGACAGATGGCAGTCCAGTCTCCCCTTGAAGGGAGACTTCATCCATTTACTCCCTTCCCTTCCCTTCTTCATCCATTTACTCCCTTCCCTTCCCTTCTCCATCCATTTACTCCCTTCCCTTACTCTTTTCATCCATTTACTCCCTTCCCTTCCCTTCCCCATCATGCTTAGAGCTAAAGTTTATAATTTTTTTTAAAAAGAGACCATTCGAAATGTTGAAAGCCCTGCCAACAGATTCTTTTAAAAAAACCCACTCTTGATTGTAGATTGCAGAGCGGAGAGGGTTGCTTGCTTCTTTTCCCCACCCTGTTAAATGTTCCTTTGCTGGCTCTATTTCTCTATGGCAGAGTGGACTAATAATGATTTATAACCCTCAGCATCCAAGAAAAAGGACCATTTCAAGCAGCTAAGCTGTCAACGCAGGACTGCTGAGTGCGTCTTGCTGATGCCAAATAAAACTGTACTTTAAAAAAACCACCTCGAATAGATGAATAAACCCTAAATGCACCTGTGTTTCTATGACAAATGTGATTTTTCAAAATATCTGCTTTCCGCTGGCTTCTTCTGCCGTGTCTCAGACATTTTTTCTTTGAAACGCCTTTCTTTTTTCCTCCTCAAAGACCGAGAAAGAGAGGAAATTCTACAGACATCCTTCTGGGGTCCAGAGAGGGCTCTTTCGTGTTTGACCTCAGGAGTTGTCCAAGGGCTAATCAATGACTTGACCAGAGATGGTTTTTCTTCCTGCTTCTTCCAAATTGCTCCCTCGTGGGCTGCTTGTCCTTCCATGCTCTTGTGCATTCTGCTCACATCCCCACGGAATTCTGAGTTAGAAAGAAGGATACTGCTGCCCTCTTCCAATATTTGAGGGGCCGCCCACAAAGAAGAGGAGGGGTCAACCTATTCTCCAAAGCAAATTGAAGGCAGGCCAAGAAGCAATGGATGGAAACTGAGCAAAGAAGCGACCTAACAGATTAACAGAATAAGAGAGTCGGAAGGGACCTTGTTGGTCATCTAGTCCAACCCCCCACCCAAGCAGACCCTACACCATTTCTGACAGATGGCAGTCCTGTCTCTTCTTGAAAGCCTCCAGTGATGAAGCTCCCACAACTTCTGAAGGCAACTTCTGTTCCATTGGTTGATTGTTCTCACTGTCAGAAAATTCCTCCTTATTTCTATATCGAATCCCTCCTTGGTCAGTGTCACGGTGTGATTTATTGCCTGTTACATGTATATGCAGGGAGATGCATCCCTATCTAATATAATGGTTTATTCCTGAGCACGTGATTGATATGTTCTTGTATGCATGTGTGCATTCCTGAATCTCCGCTCTTCCCTTCTTCTTCTGGCTTCCAATGGAGGAAGTCGCATTTTATATCAGACATGTAAACAAATGAGATTTTATTGTTTTTGTACCGAAATAAATATTTTAATTAGAACTTTAAACTACGGTTTCTTTTCTAATGTCTGAATTCCGGGGAAAAGATCAAACATCACCTCTGTGAGATTTATTCTCACTTCGTCAGTTTCCATCCACTATTCCTTGTCCTTCAGGTGCTTTGGCGCTTCAGGTGCTTGACCCCCTCCTCTCTGTGACAGCCCTTCAGGTATTGGAAGACTGCTACCATGTCTCCCCTGGCCCTTCTCTTCATTAGACTAGCCATGCCCAGTTCCTGCAACCGTTCATCGTATGTTTTAACCTAGAACTAAGGAGAAATTACCTGACAGTTAGAACAATCAATCAGTGGAAGGACTTGCCTCCAGAAGTTGTGGGTGCTTCAACACTGGAGGTTTTTAAGAAGAGATTGGACAGGCCTTCCTACCTGAGCAGGGGATTGGATTAGAAGACCTCAAGGTCCCTTCCAACTCTGTTACTCTGTTAGTATCCTTAGGACAGAGTTGTCAACCATTGGTGAAAAAGTCACGTCCAGCCTCGAAGAACCTTTGCATGACCTTCAAGTTAATTTTAAAAGGACATGGAAAGCAACCTCTTTTATGGAAGAGAGAAATGATGAGAGGATGAGTGATGAGAGAGGTAAAAAAAGAAAGGGAGAGGGAAGGAAAGAAACATTAAGATACAATTTACTCTGTCCTCAGATTATAGCAAATGAAATTGGATGTAATCCAAAGTTTTTTCCATCCCTAAATTTTTTCTATTTCAGACACAGCGTTGTTCAATTTCTTCTTAAAAACCTGACAGTTAAAACAACCTAGAATTGAGTTGGGTGCACCAAAACTGGAGGATTTTAAGAAGATATTGGACAACCATTTTTCTGAAGTGGTATAGGATCTCCTACTTGGGCAGGGGGTTGGACTAGAAGACCTCCAAGGTCCCTTCCAACTCTGTTATTTTGATATCGTTTCTCTTCCCATGATCCTCTTTGCTCTTCTTGTCATTCATTCCAAGTTCAGACAACCAGCTCCTTCTTACCCAAATTCATATCTTTGCTTTCCCCGACACACCTGTACGAACTGGAATCAAATTAATTTCTCAATTTACTTGAGAAATTCTGGGTTGCATTAGGAATTTCTGGGTTGCATTAATTGCAGGAGAGTGAAAAATTAGAAAGGGTGCATCAAACCTGGAGGTAAACTTACACAAAGTAGTGTTGGAAGGAAAATCCATCTGGTTCAGTTGCAATCCAGGAGAAAGGCAGTGGAAACAACATGGAGGCTGATTGGAAAGATGGTTTATTGAACAGAACCACAAAGATAGTTCTGGGTCAGCTGAAGAAAATGGAGTTGAGAGCAGGTGGGTTTTTATACCTTCTTTGGGCTTTGTATTTGAGCTTCCTGCTCCTGTGGAAGAACATGTCCTTCAATATTCTATTGGCTGTGGTCACATTCCTATCAGGTCATGGCTGGCTCTATAGGCAAAAGAGGAAATGCAAATCCTAGGTGTTTGAGCTAATCTTGTCAATCTTTGGCTTGTTGCTATCTGGAGTTTTTGTCTGACCCAGTCTTTCTGAATGGATTACCAAATCTGCATTTCTAAAAGCTTGGCCTCCTCAGTTTCTGCTTGGGGGCAGGGAAACTGGGGTTGGTTTCTGCCTCCCTTAAGATTTTTTTTATTTCTCCTTTAGGGGAAATATTCTATCCTGCCTTTTTTTTAAAAAAAAATTCCCAAAATATTTCATTCTTCCGGGGTGAGCGGGGCTTCCAACACTAGGAAAGCTGTAGCTGCAAAATGAAGATGATTCGCAAGGGGCTACATATGGAAGAAAAATAAAAGAAAACTGGATTGATAAAAACTGAGCCGCCCAGGAATTTAAAAGCTGTTAATATTATCATAATGAAAAATGGGTAGCCCATTCTGCACTTTTTTCTTCCTTTCATCTACTCACCTTTTAGCTCCTCCATATTAATCCTGAAATACTGTTGATGATGCAACTAACCGTTTTCCGGTAAGTGACCCAATTCCAAACACATTAACTCAAGCAGAAACTGCCTTTCTGGAGTCTCTGCTTTCTAAAAGATTTACAGATTGTAAACATTTTCCTGATGTATTAAGTGGGCCATTGGCTCTCTTTCTGCTCTATGCACAAGTCTCCGAAGCAAGATAGGATAATCTTCTAAACATGCTGTTTGCTCAAAGGATGAGTCACATCCGATAGAATTCAACCCCGGGAGCAAAAAGCCAAATTTCTCTTTCTTTCCTATATTAATCTGGTGTTTAAAATGTTCTTGAGAAGGTTAAGGAACCAGATTGCTTTCTGGGAATACACTTTTTTAGAATTTTCATGATAGCTGTTGCACGTAGATCATAAAAGATTGTGTGAAGTAGCTCAAAATTCAGAGTCAACTAGTCAATGAAACGTGCCTGCAATGATTCTGGTCATGTTGATACATTACTAATGGAAGATCTTCTATCTTGTACTTGGAGTTCAGTAAGGCATTTGACAAAGTAGACCATAACCTACTACTTGATTAAATAGAAAAATGTGGGTTAGATAGCATCACAACCAGATGGATTCATAACTGGCTGATCAACCACACTCAACATACAGTCTTCAATGGAACTGCATCTACAACATGGAGGGAAGTATGCAGTGGAGTACCCCAAGGCTCTGTTTTAGGCCCAGTACTCTTCAACATATTCATCAATGATTTGGACGAGGGGATTGTCATGCAGTGATTATTGCCTGTTATATGTATATGCAGGGAGCTGCATCCCTATCTAATATAATGGTTTATTCCTGTGATTGATATGTTCCTAGTACGCATGTGTACATTCCTTTTCTTTGATCAGTCCTTCTGTTCCTAGCTTCTGTGGAACAAGACGTGTTTTTATATCAAGATGTAATTAATGAGAATTTATTGTTTTTGTACCAAAATAAATATTTCTACTTAGAACTTTAAACTGCGGTTTCATTTCTAATGTCAGCGTTCCAGGAAAAGACCTATTTTTGCCTCTAATGAGAGTTATTCTCATCCTGACAGGGATATATGGGGAACTCATCAATTTGCAGATGACACCAAACTGGCAGGAATAGCCAACACTCCGGAAGATAGGCTTAGGATACAGAAGGATCTTGACAGACTTGAACATTGGGCGCTATCTAACAAAATGAAATTCAATGGTGAAAAAAAGTAAGATTCTACATTTAGGCAAGAAAAACAAAATGCACAGGTACAGTAAATGTGGTACCTTGCTCAATAGTGGTGACTGTGAGAGGGATCTTGGAGTCCTAGTGGACAATCACTTAAGTATGAGCCAGCAGTGTGCTGCAGCTGCCAAAAAAGCCAAAACAGTTCTAGGCTGCATAAACAGAGGGATAGAATCAAGATCACGTGAAGTGTTAATATCACTTTATAATGCCTTGGTAAGGCCACACTTGGAATACTGTATCCAGTTTTGGTTGTCATGATGTAAAAAAGATGTTCAGACTCTAGAAAGAGTGCAGAGAAGAGCAACAAAGGTGATTAGGGGACTGGAGGCTCAAACATATGAAGAACGGATGCAGGAACTGGATATATCTAGTCTTATGAAAAGAAGGTCTAGGGATGACATGATAGCAGTGTTCTGATATCTCAGGGGTTGCTACAAAGAAGAGGGAGTCTAAATCTATTCTCCAAAGCACCTGAGGATAGAACAAGAAGCAATGGGTAGAAACTAATTAAGGAGAGAAGCATCTTAGAACTAAGGAGAAATTTCTTGACAGTTAGAACAATTAATCAGTGGAACAACTTGCCTCCAGAAGTTGTGAATGCTCCAACACTGGAAGTTTTTAAGATGATGTTGGATAACCATTTGTCTGAAGTGGTGTAGGGTTTCCTGCCTAAGCAGGAGGTTGGACTAGAAGACCTCCAAGGTCCCTTCCAACTCTTGTTATTCTATTCTATTCTATTCTATTCTATTCTATTCTATTCTATTCTATTCTATTCTATTCTATTCTATTCTATTCTATTCTATTCTATTCTATTCTATTCTATTCTATTCTATTCATTGATTCACTTAACAGTGGCTAGAAAGTTAAAATAGAGCAAAATTCACTGAACGGATGTTCACCCTCCAGAGGACTTTTCCACGAGGAACAGTATGGAATAGAAGCCCTGACCCCGCTGGTCCTCCGGCACCCGCTTGATGGCATCAATGTCCAGAAGGTGCTGGATGGCGGTCAGCATGAGCGACCGTTTCTGGGGATTAGAGGACTGGGGGCACCTCAGAAAAAATCCCGGGGGGGGGTGGAGATGAAGTCCAGGGCGAGACCAGATGTTACGGTCTCGCGAACCCAAGCATCGGTGGTAGTGTCCTCCCATCGCCCAGCAAAGAAGCGTAGGTGACCCCCAATGGGAGGACCGGGCTCATTTATTTGTAGCGGCGGTAGGGGCGACCACCTGCCCCCCGAAAAGGCCGCTTGGTGTTGTCCCTACGCCTATCCTGGTTCTGGTTCTGCCTCCCGCCATATCGATTCCTGCCTGGATTATAGGCGGGGGCCTGGTAGGGCCGCCGTGGTGCGGAAGGCGCCGCGGTAGCCACAGTGGCGGCGGTCTTGTTCTGCCCCTTGCGTGTACAATTAGGCAGAATCTTTCTTTTATCTTTTGACTCCACCAGATAAGGTTCCAGGGCATCCCCGAAGAGGGACTGACCCTTCACCGGTGCGATGGCGAGGCGCCATTTGTGGCGAGTATCCGCTGGCCAGCTCCGGAGCCAATGCATACGGCGTGCCACGATGGACGCCCCCATGGATCTGGCCGCGAAACGCGCCGCCTGAAGGGTCGCATCTGATGTGAATTGCGATGCCGCCATCAGCTTGTTGATATCTTGTCTTGCACGGACGTCCGATGATGGAAGATGGTCCTGAAGCGCGTTCAGCCAACGAATGGACGTCCGGCAAAAAAATGACGCGGTGGCTGAGGCCCGAAGCGCCCAGGCGGCCGCCTGGTGCGCGCGTTGGAGGGCCTGTTCTGTACGACGGTCCTCCGGCCGTAGGAGCTCCTCCGAATCTCCCGGCATCTGGGCCATGGTGTACAGCGCCTTAATCGGAGGATCGACCGGCGGAATCGGCAGGTGGTCAGCCAAGGCCTGGGCAACGTTAAAATACCTCTTGTCGAGGGAAGATGGAACAGCGCCCGCTTGAGGTGTTTGCCACTGTTTAACCACCGAGTCCACGAACAGCCTGGGGGCCGGAATAATTTCGGCCTGGGAGGTGGTTTCCTCAAAGAGAGGGTCAGCCTCCTCATCAGTTGGTGTTGGGGCGGAGGCCGGAGCAATCTTGGCCGCTGCCCGCACCTTGTGCAGTAACGATTTGAAATGGTTGGGGTTGAAGAGGCCAGTTGTGACGGGAATCTCAGGGGCCAGGTCCTCGTCTTCCGAGAAGTCAAGCTCCTGCGCCCGATCCTCAGCGTCGTGAAGGGAATCAAGGGAGTCCAGAGACGCTTCCAACCCCCCTTCCGCCAGTTGTTGACCCGTCGCTGGGGTGGCACCAGCGCGATCCGAGCGTGGGGTCTTGCCCGCAGCCGGGGTGGAGGCGGTTGCACGTTTGAGCCCCGCCTCTATCCCCTTTTCAATGGCGGCCTGGATTAGTGACTGGACCTCAGGGCAGGCAAACTGGGCCAGGGCCGCAGGTGAGGGTGTAGCTGGGGCGACGCTCCTAGACGGGCCTGGGTCCTCCCAGATATCCCCTGCTCCAAGCCGGAGATCAGGGTTGTCCAGGGAGAAGGCCCCCGAGGACTGGCGGGACCTGGGCAGCGAACCCCCAGCTTCCCTGGGGGGACGTGTGTCCAGCTGTGGCCGGGTCCCTGAGGAAGGCTCTGCCGCCGGCCTGTCAGTCACCTTTGAACGCTGGCGGTCCTCCGATGGCCTGGAGGAAGAGGAAGCCCGTTTTGACCTCTCCGCAGAGGTCCGCCGTTCCGCTGAGGGACGCCTGATTGGGGAGCGGTCCCTGCGGTCGGAAGGGGGGGTAGAGGCCCTCTTGGCCTTCCCCTCATTGTCCTGCCCACCCTTGGGCTTAGAACGGCTCTTGCTGCCTTTGCTCGTGTCCGCCATCGCCGCTTTTACGGGCTACAGGAGGCAGAGAAAAAGCCGCTTTTACGGGCTATTTGAGCGAATTGCAAGTGCCGGCCGCGAAACAGCTGCTGCTTGAGGGAGCCTGTGCGCACGCGTGCACTCGTCCAAGTCAAGGAGGTCGGCTCGTGCGGCAGCGGCGAAGCGGCGGAAAGAGGCGCAGCCGAGCGCACCGCCGGAGCGGAAAGAGGCCGGAACCAACAGGCAGCCGGAGACAAGTGACAGTGCTCCGGTGCGGCCCTGCGCCTGTGTTACCCGATGGGCCGGTCTGGCAGCCACGGCAGGAAACCTTGAGGGCGTTGCTGGGCAGATAACGATGACGTCAGCTGTGTGGGCGGACCTGGATCTGCGCGCATGCACGGTTCAGTCACAACGAGGCAGCCGGCTGGTGAAGAGCTCCTCGCTGGCGATGACAGTTGGCGGCAAAATGGCCGATGGCCCCGACTCCACTGACAGCCAGGCCGCAGGTTTCGCCCTCGAAACGCCCAGAGTCGCCGCGATAGGTATCCCCTGTCGGCTAACGTAGTATCCTCCTCAAAATAGGCCGACGTGGAGAGAGAGCCACAACCGCCCAAGCGCTAGGCTTCTGCGGTCAGCGATGGTAACCTCTCTTGGACAGCTGGGCAAGCAGTCTCTCCAGGCGGACGTGGCACAGGCCACCCTGGTCGGCGGTCACGAAAGCGCGAGGCTTGTGTGACGTATAGTTGAAGAAGACCAGGCCGCAGGGGGATCGCCGATGGCCAGCCCCTCAGGGAGGCTAATTAGGCCAATAGCGGGGCCAAAGCCCACCCGAACGCTTCCACCCTCCGACAATCACACCGATGGTAGATGAGTGGGGGGGGAAGACAAACTCACGTATGACAGTTGAAGTGAAGGAACTAGACCTGCAATGTTGGGGAGACACAATCCTTTTGGCCAAGGACTGAGTCGAAAGAGGGGGTGCAATTGAGCAGCACAGTTTTTATATGTCAGACTCAGTCCTGATTGGCTGATGGATTGTATCATCCCATTCTTGGAGGCTAGCTCCGCCCACTATGGAGAACAATTAATCAGTGGAACAACTTGCCACCAGAAGTTGTAAATGCTCCAACTCTGGAAGTTTTTAAGAAGAGATTAGATTTACCATTTGTCTGAAATGGTGTAGGGCAGTGATGGCGAACCTTTTTTGGTTCGCTTGCCAAAAGGGGGAGAATGCGGGGGATCACGTGTGTGCGTGCCCACACTCATAATTCCATGCAACCCCGCACATGCACGCATGACCCCCCCCTGCTCCCAGCATGCAATGGCACGCCCTTTTTTCACTCTCCTCAGGCTTCAGAGCCTTTCTAGGAGCTCTGGAGGCTGGAAACAACCTGTTTCCCGACTCCCAGTGGGCCCAGAAGGCCCGAAAATCAGCCGGCTGGTGCACACATGCACGCCAGACCTGAGCTCGCGTGCCCACCGATATGGCTCCGCGTGCCACTTGTGGCACCTGTGCCATAGGTTCGCCATCACGGGTGTAGGGTTTCCTGCCTAAGCAGGGGGTTGGACCAGAAGACCTCCAAGGTCCCTTCCAACTCTGTTATTCTATTCTATCTGAGTCATTTGAGGAATCTTTGGTGGTCTCTGAGCTTGGTTGTTTTCTTGCAGACATTTCATGACCAAACTAGGTAACATCATCAATGCTGCCCCATAGATTGTAAACCACTGGATAAGAGAGAGAGAGAGAGAGAGAGAGAGAGAGAGAGAGAGAGAGAGAGAGAGAGAGAGAGAGAGAGAGAGAGAGAGAGAGAGAGAGAGAGAGAGAGAGAGAGAGAGAGAGAGAGAGGTTACACCATTTTGAAAAGCTAAATTGATGGGTTTTTTAGATTTATTATTAGAGTTGGAAGGGACCTTGTAGGTCATCTAGTCCAACCCCCTGCTCAAGCAGGAGTTCCTACACCATTTGAGACAGATGGCAGTCCAGTTTCCCCTTGAAGGTCTCAAGTGTTGGAGCTCTCACAATCTCCGCTGGCAAGCTGTTCCACTGGTTGATCGCTCTCACCGTCAGAAAGTTTCTCCTCACTTCCAGGTTGAATCTCTCCTTGGTCACCAACCTCTCCTTGGTGAATTAATTCTTATCCAAACCTAGTCCAAGAAACCCAGTATAGGAAGTCTCTGACATTTCTGACTAAATGGGCTTCAGAACATAGACAAGAAAGATGAAGATTTTTGACTGCTTCTGGCAGGGTAGATAATATGGAATCCTGGAATCATTAACTTAGATTGGTAGAAGTCAGATTTATGCTCTGCTGAGGTTCTAAGACACGGGTGTCGAAACTGGGCAACCTTTAAGAACTGTGGACTTCAATTCCCAGAATTCCCCAGCCAGAACATTCTGGAATAGGAAGATCCAACCTTGCCAACTTTAAGACCTGTGGGCTTGGCAGGCTTGGGAATTCTGGGAGTTGAAGGCCATAGGTCTTAAAGTTGCCAAGGTTCTAGAATGTTCCTGAAGTAAAATCTTCTCTTGTATAGGCTAGATTGATTTTACAACTGGTTAATATTAGGCACTTAATATTATTTCCTCCTTTATGGCCCATCGAATATCGCAATATACTGTTGGAAAAAATTCAGAAGATTTCTGAGGAATGCCTGAGGCTTACGGATGTCGGCCTCAATGCAAGCTTTTAATCCTGGCCTTCCATCTGCATTATAGGGGTAATAATACTTGCAATAGTTACGTTATAACTCTTAAAAATGAAGTTCTTGGAACTATAAATACATGATGGTTAAAGCTCATATATCATGGATGCTTAGCATAGGGGAGAAAAAAAAAGAAACAGATCAGAATTTTGAACCTAGCTTGATTTAATCATTTTTGCTATGTCGATTATGGTCAGTTGTGATCTCACCATTAACTGCGAAGGAAAGGAAATAAATATGACATTTATGAGCTTGCCAGTGTTTTTCTGGCAAGCCTCGGCTTCCCGTACATTTACCTACAGATAAATTAGACAAATCAGGGGAATTAAGAGAAGTTAAGCAAATTAAAGCAAATGGCAAGAATCTGTGACTTAAATGAAGTTCAAATCTAATTAACGCAAATGATGTTGTTGCAAAGTGATGGGAGAAACCCGGCTCAGGCTGCTCAAATATTTGTCAGCGGAGCCTTGGAAAGCCTCGGTTTGCGGTACAACGGTGGCCTTTGTAACTGCTGCAACGTGTAATCTGCAATTATCAATTAACAGGACCACCAATTAACACGGATGGTGCCACCGCAGACAGAAAGGAAGGGTTTACAAGCTGGGAGAATTGCAGAGACCAAAGGAAGATGTCACGGGGAGAGATGTCAAAGATGACACGGGCAATTAAAATCGACAATTGTTGGAAGTTATACCATCAAATACTAGGGCTCTACAAGACCTTGGGCTAAATGTCAAAGAGCAGTGTGCAAAAAAAGAGAAGGTTTAACATATCAACAAGAGCAAACGAATGAAAACAGGTAGAACAGCCAGCCTTAGAACTGACGGTGAAGTCACAAAGAAGAGGGGGTCAACCTATTCTCCAAAGCACCTGAGGGCAGGACAAGAAGCAATGGATGGAAACTAACCCAGGAGTGAAGCAACCTAGAAAGAAGGAGAAACTTCCTAAAAGTGAGGACAATTAAGCAGTGGAACAGTTTGCCTTCAGAAGTCGTGGGTGCTCCAACACTGGAGGTTTTTAAGAAGAGATTGGACAGCCATTTGTCCAGAATGGTATAGGGCTGTGATGGCGAACCCTATGGCACGCGTGCCACAGCTGGCACGCAGAGCCCTCTCTGCGGGCATGCAAGCCGTCGCCCAGCTCAGCTCCACCGCGCATGTGCATGGGCGCCTCCCGCCGGCCAGCTGATTTTTGGGATGCAGAGGGGCGGGGCGCATGCGGGAGATGCACGTGCATGCGCAGGGGAAAGGGGAATGTGGTGGTGGGTCGTGTGCGCATGCGTGGGGGGGAGCGTGGGGGGTCGTGCATGCATATGCAGGGGGCACATTACATTATGGGTGCCAGCACACATGTGTGCTGTCCTGCGCGTGTGCTTTCAGCACACAACGAGAAAAAGGTTAGCCATCACTGGTATAGGGTCTCCTGCTTGAACAGGGGGTTGGACTGGAAGACTAAATCCAGGAGAGAACCAACCTAGAATTAAGGAGAAATTTCCTGACAGTGAGAACAATTAATCAGTGGAATGGCTTATCTTCAGAAGTTGTGGGTGCCCCATTACTGGAGGTGTTTAAAGAAGAGATTATAATAAAATTGCCATTATAACTTCAAACGGTCACTGAACCATTGAGAGTCATGGTGGCACAATGGTTAGAATGCAGGATTGCCAGCTGACTCTGCCCACTGCCAGGAGTTCAATTCTGATGGGCTCAAGGTTGACTCAGCCTTCCGAGGTCGGCAAAATGAGCACCCAGATTGTTGGGGGCAATATGCTGAACTCTGTAAACCGCTTAGAGAGGGCTGTAAAGTACTGCAAAGTGGTATGTAAGTTCTAAATGCTATTGCTATTGCCCTTCCTTCCTTCCTTCCTTCCTTCCTTCCTTCCTTCCTTCCTTCCTTCCTTCCTTCCTTCCTTCCTTCCTTCCTTCCTTCCTTCCTTCCTTCCTTCCTTCCTTGTTAGGATGAAAATAAAATCTCATAGAGGCGACGTTTTGGATCTTTACTTGGAATTCAGACATTTAGAAATAAAACCGAGATTAAATGTATAATAGAAAATGTTTATTTTAGTACAAAAACATTAAATCCTGAATAATTACATCTTTGCTAAGAAACACGACTGTTCAGGTCAAGAGCTAAGGCAGAAGAAAATTAATGGTGGATTAGGAATGTAGACATGCGTACACATCGTATCACATGTTCTGCTTGTGTTGGAATATACCATAATATTTAGGATAGGGGTGTATCACCCTGCATAGACATACAACTGACAATATTCACATCATGACATTCCTTCCTTCCTTCCTTCCTTCCTTCCTTCCTTCCTTCCTTCCTTCCTTCCTTCCTTCCTTCCTTCTGTCTCTCTCCTTCCTTCCTTCCTTCCTTCCTTCCTTCCTTCCTTCCTTCCTTCCTTCCTTCCTTCCTTCCTTCCTTCCTTCTTTTTCATTTCCTTCCTTCCTTCTTTCTTGTAGACTAACTCTACCGACTGCCAGGAGTTTGATCCTGACAGGCTCAAGGTTGACTCAGTTTTCCATCCTTCCAAGGTCGGCAAAATGAGGACCCAGATTGTTGGGGGCAATATGCTGGCTGTGTAAATCCACTTAGAGAGGGCTGTAAAGCACTGCGAAGCGATATGTAAGTTCCAAGTGCTATTGCTATTGTTAAAGGAATGGGTGTAATCCCAGGACCTGTACCGTATCCCCCTTCTAACCAAATAAAGTTCCTTTCTTATTCAGATTCATCTTTCTTCTCCTTGGTGGCCCTCAAAAGTTCCCTGTAGAAGTTTCATAGCAAGTTACATCTCTCTGGGTTCAATTCCCACGGCTAACATTTACTTCCTTGGCCTTTGGCGGACCAAATGAAAGTAACGGGTTCATATTTTTCACTCTCAGCGCTGCGCCAAAGCAAGCAGGATAAAAGAAACTCTGGAAATGATGCCATTTGCCATAAAATACTGAACCTGCCATCGCAGCCCAAGTGCATCTGAAATGAAAATATTGGCCTGTCTGGACAGAAGCTGTATTTTTTCCCCTCCCTTGTCAGGCCCATACTCTATAAGATAATGACCTTAACCTTGCATTATCCCATTACTCACTCTGAATGCTAGCCAGAAATGATAGTTTGGCTTGCTATTCTTGCTGCTGGCAGGGCCTAAATTTCTCAGGCCACGTTGATGGATGTCCAAAGCTGCTTCTATGAAAATTGATTCTCCTTTTGGAGTCTTTTTGTGGGTGCCTGGTGGCGGAGTAAATGGTGGAGCATATCTCTAGCTTTAGTGATCATTAGGAAGCATTTTCCACTGCCTGCCCAGCAGTTCTGTTGCTACACTATTTACAGAATGCAGAAAAACAGAGTTGGAAGGGACCTTGGAGGTCTTCTAGTCCAACCCCCTGCTCGAACAGGAGACCCTATGTCATTCTGGACAAAGGGCTGTCCAATCCAGTGGTGGGTTCCTACCAGTGCGGTCCACTCTATAGCACCGGTAGCGGCCCGCTGGTGATGTCATAGTACCGGTGCGGTCGGTTGCCAGTGCCTGGGCGCCGCGATTTTTTTGAAAAAAATTCTCCTTCGCATGCCCAGAAACCGAGTTTCCGGCACTGCTCATGCGCTGCCTTCCTACCCCACAGTGAGTCCAAGCAGGGGAGGATGGCTGAGGGAATGCGTGAGATGCTGAAAGAACGGGTGGCAGGAGCTATCTCCATTCCCCTCCCTTCAGCAGTCCGAGAAGCCACGAATACGCGGTGATGATCCTAGGCATTTTCGCACGTTCAAGCTGCTGAGGGGAGGGGGAATGGGCAGCAGGACCTATCTCAGTTCCCCTCCCTTCAGCAGTCCGAGAAGCCACGCCCACCCAGTCACATGGCTGGCAAGCCACACCCACAAAATAAGCCACGCCCACAGAGTGGCAGTAAAAAAATTAGGAACCCGCCCCTGGTCCAATCACTTCTGGAAAACCTCCAGTGTTTTGGATCCCAAAGATACTTTTTCTTTTTTTTTTTTTATTCAAAAAAGTTTTATTAGTACAAACTTACATAAGTAGTAGCAAAATATTAAATATAAAGTACAAACATTTTTGTTTTTTTCTCCCCCCCCCCAAACCCACCCCCTTCCCTCCCCACCTCCCCCCCGGACTTCCCAGAGATAATACAGGGCATAATAATAAATTTAAATTGTTAATAAAAAGAGAAAGAAAAAAGGAAAAAAAAGAACACTATTTTTAAAAAACTTCAACTCCAAATTATACAGTGCTAATATATCGCATTTGTATACAATAGTAAAGATACAAAAAAGAGAGAAAAAAAAAAGAAAGAAAGAAAGAAAGAGAAAACTCTTTAACAATACAAACAAACAAACCTCCTACCTCCTCCCTTCAGTCCTCTATCTTATACAAGGTAAATGTTACATAAGTAATAACTAAATATAAAATACACAAATCTTAAACTAATATTATTGACATTAAAAATAACCTCTAAGATAAAAACTTAACTAAATGTTACATAAGTGATCATCAAATATTAAATTTCATCATGATATTAATAAGATAATATTATTCTAAATTAATTCACTAACTTCAATAAACAAAAAAAGAAAATGAAAGAAGAATAAACAATAAACAAATCTTCAACAAACTATATATATCTAATATTATCAACATTAAAAATAACCTCAAAATTATATAAAACTTAACTAAATATTGCATAAGTAATCATTAGATAGGGTAAAGATAAAATACAATCATATTAGTCTCTATCCATCCAATATATTTCAACATCACATCGTTTTGTATCTTGATAGTTCATCTTTTAATAGTTCAATAAATTCAAATTTGTCGAGTCGTCTCCCGTCTACTCCCAAACCTCCATCTCCTTTTCCCCAGCTATCTGATTCAGGCACTCCTTTTGGATTTTTGAATCTATTTCCTTTTGATCCATCAAAGATGGCTTCCCCTCCTCCTCCTCTTTTATTTTCATACATCCTTCCTCTGGAATCTTGGATATATCAGCCTTTAGAACGTTGACATAAAATTCAGTAGCTTTTTTTATCGTGTTGAGCCGATATCTTTTTCCAGAAAATTTCACTGCTACTCCAACTGGTGCTTCCCATTTATATTGTAAATTTAATCTCTTAAATTCATCAATCAAAAAAGTATAGCTTTTTCTGGCTTTAAGCATTTTAGAGGGGATTTCTTTCCAAATCTTTAGTTCCTGACCATTCACCATAAGATTATTGTTAAACGTTGCTTGTATAATTCTGTTCCGTAGAGCTCTTGTGGTAAAATATATGACAATATCCCTTGGTAAATGCTTTTGTTTAGCATACCACGAGTTGATTCTGTATATTTTGTCGATTTGTGTAGCCAATTCCGCTTTAGAAATTCCAGACACCTGATCCAATATGTCGACCATCCTGCCTTTTAAATTTTCATATAATCCTTCTTTCAAACCTCTAATCCTTATAGCAACTTCCATGGATCTGAACTGAGTCATTAAGACCTCTTTTTCAAAATTTGCAATATCATTTTGGATTTTATCTATGTAATTCACCGAAGTTGCCAAAGCTTGTTTATTTGTTTCAATACGTTCTGCCAAAACTTCAATATTTGTTGCTAAGCCTTTGCAAACCTCTAACACATCAAATCTTAGTTGTTGATTCATATTCTTCAAAGCAGCCTGCATCTTTTTGTCTATCTCACTTATTTTCTGGTTAAATTCCAAAGTAAGTTCATGTTTCATAATCTTTAAATTATTTAATAAATTTTCAGGTGTCAAAAGCTGTGGAGGTGTTAGCTCAGTGTTAAGTTGCATTTTAGAAATATATCCAGATGAATAGTCATTTCTTTTAGTCAAAACAATCTTTCCAGACTTTGAAGCCATTGGTGTTTCAAAAGAGTACAAAAAAGAAAGAAAGCCAGATGCCTGATTAAAGTTCTTTCCAGTTTAAAAATCAGATAGTCTTTTATTATTGGAAATATTTCTATTATAACTTTAATCCAGAGTTAGGAGACAGAGAGAGAAAAAACCATTTTTCCAAGTTAAAAGTTTCCATAAGAGAGAGAGAGGAAAAAAAAAAGCCTCTGGGAAAACGAAAGTCACTTTCACTTCTCAATCGCCATATTGTTACTCTGTTTCCTTTGTTCCTTTGCCGAAGTGAAAGCTAGCCCAGGAGTTGAAAAAAAAAGGAAAAAAGAGGTTTCAGTACTTGCCCATCTCACGCCTGTTTCTCTCTGTCTGCTTCTGTAGTTTAAATATAATTATAAATCCCATTCTTGAAGCAGCGGCTGGTCACGACATCTAGCTCTGCAAAAGCAGAGGTTTCCTGATCTTCGGAGCTGGAGACAGGCTGCATGGGGAGCTCTCCCTTCGCGCCCTACCAGATGGCTCCTAGGGCGCTGGGGGGGCTCTACCCCACCTGTCAGGCTCTCATCTCTCCCCTTTGCCCGGGGAAGAGATTTTAAAGCCGCCAGACAGCTGTTCTGGCGGCTTTTAACAAAGATCGGAAAGGCATCCAACGAGGGATGTCTGCGATGAAGCGCTCCAAACCGGAAGTTCCCAAAGATACTTTTTCAAGAGGCAACGGGGCTTTCTTTGTTGTTTTTTCTTGAAGGTATTTTCGCTTCTCATCCAAGAAACTTCTTCAATTATGACTTCAGTTAGAAGCTTCTTGAATGAGAAGCGAAGCATCTTCAAGGAAAAATGAATAAAGTCCAGTTGACTCTTGAAAAAGCACCTTTGGGACAACCGTGATCCCGATGACTGAAAATCTCCATAAACATCCAGCGTTAGAGCACCCACAACTTCTGGATTTAATTGCAAACAAGATAAAGAAATAAGATTGACAATCATTATGGTATCACTTTGCACTGCAAAACCATTTGGAACTGAGTAATAATGTACCAAGAGAGGAGAGAATATTTGAAGCTCAAAATTGAACAGTGGGGTTCAAGTGTGTGGGTATGACTCTGAGTTTGGTTGATTGAGTTCTTGCAGACGTTTGCAATATATATATATATATATGTCCAAGTTCAGAGAACATCAAGGACCTCACAGCAATAATGTAATTAAATGGGGTTGTTTGGGAGAATAACAAGCAACGGTACATGGCTAAATGTCTATGGAGATTCTCAGTCATCCAGGTCATGGTTGTCCCAAAGGTGCTTGTTAAGGAGTGTGCAGAGCGACCCCTGCGTTATCAGGGACATGCACGTAGAAACGGGGTATTTCAGCTTGGTAACCAGTGGATAGGAGTAATGATCCAGTCACAAACAGATTCGTTAAAGTGTATAAAATAGTTTACTTTTAGATAAATAGCACAGTCCAATTAAACAGTCCAGGTCATACACATTCAGTCAGTCAATATCAAGAAGTACAATAATCTTCTTACCCGCCTGTCTTTGTCTTAAACATCAAACCAAGATATTACAGCTTACAAACACTTCAATACTATCAAAGAGTAACAGATCTTCACACAGAGCTCACTATCAGACACAAAGTCAATCACGAATGAATCAGCAGAGAGAACGAACCCGAAACCACGATCTCTAGCTCCCTCTTATGGCAATCTTGAAACATTACAGCCAATCAGAATACTGCAATACATTTAAAGTTATATTACTTAAATATATACAAACATAGATTGGTGGCTTGTTTATATATTAACAACCCAACCGTTTGGACAGAGTCCTAACAGTGCTTTTTCAAGAGGCAACTGGACTTTCTGTTTTTTCTTGGAAGATGTTTCGCTTCTCATCCAAGAAGCTTCCTCAGCTCTGGAGAATCTCATTATCTTACAGAGCTGAAGAAGCTTCTTGGATGAGAAGCGAAAACATCTTGAAAAAGCATCTTTGAGACACCCAACAGTACAGTTTTGTCCTAGGGAGATATGAGTTCCTTTTCTTTCCAAAAGAGTGGCAGCATCAGGGGAGGACTTTGGGGCCCAAATCGCGTGTCCCACTAAGCCAAATAATCAAAGGACCCTTACTTGGATCAAGAAGTATTATGTTAGCCACTAAAGAAAAGTATCTTTTATGACTCTTCTTCTTCCTAGCCTATTCCCGCAGGTGCAGGGTTCACTTTTCAGATCATTGAATGCCACTTTGCCCAGTCAGCTGCGTCTCCAGGGCGCAGGCCCATGGCTTGGATATCTTTGTTGATCATGTCTTGCCATCTCTGTTTTGAATGCCCGCAAGGTTGCCAGCCATTGACTTCTAGTTGGTTTAGCAGTCTTGGCCACAGCGGAAGGTGCTCCTCTCTGAACATGTCCATACCAGCGGAGTCGGCCTTCTCTCATCTTCTCTATAATTGGTGCCACACCAAAATGTTGTCGAATGGTGTCATTTGGGATGTGGTCAAGAAGGAAGATGCCCAATATCCAAAGCAGCATTCACATTTCCATGGCATGGAGATACCTGTATTTTTCGGCGTATAAGACACACCTTAGTTTTTGGGGAGGAAAATAGGGAAAAATTCTACCTACCAGGTATTCATCTGGTAGCGTCCTTAGTCTGGTCAGATTCAGCACATTATTTTATCCCCTGGTTAGGGCTGAAAAAAAACCTTTTTCGGAGGGAATAGCAATGAAAACAAGCCTGCAAAGACTTAGGGCTGAAAAAAAACTTCTTCGGAGGGAGTAGCAATGAAAACAAGCCTGCAAAGACTTAGGACTGGGGAAAAACTTCAGAGTAGCAATGAAAAAATCCTGCAAGCCGGGAAGATCATTAGCACCTCGTTAGGGCTGAAAAAACCTTTTTCGGAGGGAATAGCAATGAAAACAAGCCTGCAAAGACTTAGGGCTGGAAAAAAAAACTTCTTTGGAGGCAGTAGCAATGAAAAATGCAAGCTGTGAAGATCGTTAGCACCTCGTTAGGGCTGGGGAAAAAAGCTTTGGAAAAGCTACATTTGGAGTATAAGACGCACCCAAATTTTCAGCCTCTTTTGGGGGGGGGGGAAAGGTGCGTCTTACACTCCAAAAAATACAGTAGCTTTCAGTCCCTGTTGTTGCTGCCCTGCATTCAGGGCCATACAGTCCAACAGGGCAGATGGTTGTCTTGTAAATTTTAGATATAAGACGGGTTGGCATTCGTCTGTCACATAACACACCAGCGAGTTCTCGCCAACGCATCCAGGCTGCATTCACCTTTGCTCGCACCTCGTTTAGTCTCTTGTAATCCTTAACAGATTAACAGAGTTGGAAGGGACCTTGCAGGTCATCTAATCTAACCCCCTGCCCAAGCAGGAGACCCTACTTCTGCCTCTACCTAGGATCAAACTCACAACCTCCTGATTGTGAGGCAAGAGCTCCACCTCTAGGCCACAGCAGCTGGAGAAGAATCCCTTCACCATTGATGTCGCCATTGCCTTGGAGGTAATGCCCAGATACCGAAAAAAATATCTTTTATGACTACTGCTTTGAATATCGTTGAGCCACATAGCTTGGCTTTGAAAATAAAGCTCATAATATGTAAAATAATTATTCTTGAGTTTACCCCATGAAAGACAGACCGTTTCGACGTCACCTTGCTGGCTTTGTGTCTAAGGAGGGACTAGAACTCAGAGTTTCCTGGTGATTAAAACATCAGGCTACAAACCAGGAGACCATGAGTTCTAGTCCTGCCTTAGGCACGAAACCAGCTGGGTGATTTTGAGCCAATCATCAGGAGATGGTGAGTTCTAGTTCTGCATTAGGCACGAAAGCTGACTGGGTGACTTTGGGCCAATCGCCAGAGGATGTTGAGTTCTAGTTCTGCATTAGCATGAAAACCAACTGGGTGAGTTTGGGCCAATCACCAGGAGATGGTGAGTTCTAGTTCTGCATTCAGCACAAAAGCTGGCTGGGCAACTTTCGGCCAATCACCGGAGGATAGTGAGTTCTAGTTCTGCATTAGGCATGAAAACCAACTGGATGAGTTTGGGACAATCAGCAGGAGATGGTGAGTTCTAGTTCTGCATTCAGCATGAAAGTTGACTGGGTGACTTTGGTCCAGTTTCTCTTTCTCAGCCCAACCCACCTCACAAGATTATTATTGTGGTGAAAATAAAATGTTTTATAGATGGCATTTAGCTCCATCAAGATTGGCCAAAATATACCCAAAAATGAATTCGGCTTGCTGGAAATGCAAAAAAGACGTAGGTACCTTCTTTCATGCGTGGTGGTTGTGTCCCGAAGCAAAGGGCTATTGGAAAAAGGTGCAAGGCTTGGTTACAAGAAATTACAGAGAGAACAATGGAATACACCCCAGAATTTTTCCTGCTGGGGATAATGAAAAAACAACATCCAAAAACCATACAATATTTAATGCTACATATTACAACTGTGGCAAGAATAACATATGCACAATTTGGAAAGATAATCAAACCCCACCAGAAAATATACTAATGGACAAAATATATAGATGTGCTGAAATGGACATGCTGACTATTCAACTTAAAGGACAATACAACTCAGAATACTACAAAACATGGACTAGACGGTACAACTGGAATAAAAAAAGAGGAAAGACTGTGTGACGTGAGAAGAAAATGAAGACAGGAGAGACTGTAAATTTATGATTTATTGTGCATAATCGAGAAATAACAATGCTGTAAAAACGGGTGTAGATCTGCATTAAAATATTTAGATGTTTAATGAAGAAAAATAATAATAAAAAATTAAAAAAAAGAAAGTTGACTGGGTGACTTTGGTCCAGTTTCTCTTTCTCAACCCAACCCACCTCACAAGATTATTATCGTGGTGAAAACAGGAGGAGGAAAGATATATGTTCCTCATATAAGTTATAAATAAAAATGATAAAGGCAGGTTAATCTAATAAAAATAAATCAATAAATTGAAGGGAGAAAAGTAGATGGGTAAAGCATGTGGAAACTAAGACACAAGCGACAGATGTAACAGAAACTGAGCATAATTGATTAACTGCTGGGAAATTAAGACACAATTTTAATTAAGAATGACAGGGTTATAATATAGTTTTAATTAAGAATGACAGGGTTATAATATGTGCCAATACTGTAGGTGTGAACGCGTGTCATTCATGGTGTTGAGGGTATATAGGAAATTTGAAATATATAGATTGGTAATAGCTGCATGTTACACTCTGTGAATATTGATAACTAGTAGCTGGATACCTGTGCTGCGCTACAAAACTATGTGATCGGGCTTGATAAATTGACAGTCAAAGCTTGAAAATTAATGAGTAGTTACGATCGGGCTTGATACATCGACACTTAAAGCTTGAAAATGTATGTAGAATGTGTAACTCCTTAGCATCAGAGCGTGTTCAGAGTTCTTTTCAGGTGGAGAGGGGGGAATAGAATGTCTAAACTCACAGCCCGCAGGCCAGATGTGTCACGCGCTGGCCACGGCCACGCCCGGTTTAGCGAAGGGGTAGCATCAGAGCGTGTTAATTTAAGGCAACTGGCAGTTGGAACAGAGTTCTTTTCAGGTGGGGAGGGGGAGTAGAACGTCTAACTCTGTAGCATCAGAGCGTGCTAATTAATATAATACTGTATAAGAAATACTAATGATCTGATGGTCATTTCAAAAAATCCTTTCTTAGCGAGCACCTAGAAGCCAAGAGGAACATACATGCCAAGTTTCAAGTTTGTAGGCTTTACAGTTCTGGAGATTTTGTGATGAGTGAGTGGTATTTGGCTTTTATATAGAGAGATAGAAGAACTAGGTATGGTTTTTTTGACAGAAAATGTGCCATATTCAGAATGCATGTGGCCCAAGGGGAAACAAATTATTCTATTAGGACATGTAAAAATAGGGAGGAATGAGATAAAAGTGTACAGGAAAAGTGATTTACGAGATGAAAGAATGGGAATAGTGACTGGTGGGTAATTGCCTAGGAAGAGTTCAGTTAAATACATGGTTTAAGCAGATGTCTATTCATACATTCCTGATAGCAAAGGGTACAAATATGAACCTAGAAGCCTGATTAATTTAATTGTTCACAGAGGTGGGTTCCTCCCGGTTCACACCGGTTCGCCCGAACCGGCAGCAAGCCGCTAGTGATCTCACGGTGATGTCACGGAACCGGTTCTGTCGGTGCCAGTCTGTGGACGCCATCTTTTTTTTTTTTTTTGAATTTTTTTTAAAAAAAATTCCGGGTTTTTTTTCTTCTGCGCATGCGCAGAAACCGAGTTTTCGGCACTGCGTATATGTTGCCATCTTGTTTTCAGCTTTTGGGGGTTTTTTTTGGCACTGCGCATGCTCGCGTGCGCCCACGTGGTGCGGGAGGAAACGAACCGGCAGAGAGGTACGTTAGAACCCACCCCTGATTGTTCAGGATGAAAGAGGGAGAGAATTAGTGAAGGATTTAAGAGTGATAAGAAGCTCGGAATGCAAAAACAAGGCAGGCTGATAGGAAGCCCTTTCATGTGTATCTAAAATATGTTTCCAGGGAGTCCTTGACTAACAACGGTTTGTTCAGTGACCATTCAGAATTACAAAGGGCACTGAAAATAGTGACTTCTGACCGTTTTTCAGACAAACATTGCAGCACCTCCATGGTCAGGTGATCAAAATTCAGACGTTTGGCAACTGGCTCATATTTATGACGGTCACAGTGTCCCGGGGGACCCTTTTGGGACCCTCTGACAAGCAAAGTCAATGGGGAAGCCAGATTCACTTAACAACCGGCTTACTAACTTCACAACTGCAGTGGCTCACTTAACAACTGCGGCAAAAAAGGTCATAAAATGGGGCCAAAGTCACTTAACAACTGTCTCGCTCAACAACAGGAATTCTGGGCTCAATTGCGGCCGTAAGTCGAGGACTACCTGTAGAAGGTGTGCAGGTAGAAAAAGGACACTAGTGAAGGTTGGTCCATAAGAAAGCAAAAAATCCTAAAGATTAAAAGAGGCAGAAAAATGCAGAATAGTTTTGCTCTAGATTTTTGCCATGGAACTGGGTGAAGATGGCTAAAGAAGGAACTCAAAAACTAGATGGAATTGAATACAAACTTCTTCCAGTGCCTTTTTGTTTTTATAAAGATATATATTGCTTTCCTTGGTTGCAAGCCATCAGGAGTTTGGTATTCGAGGAGTGGCTGGTAGAGATGTTTTAAAGTTAAACACATGAAAGAAATGGTGGGGTCCTTTGTGCTCTGTGAGTTTAGTGGTTTTCTTGCAGACGTTTCATTACCCAACTAAGTAACATCATCAGTGCTAGAAGGGAGTGGGGTTTGTGGAGAGGAGGAGGAGGAGGAGGAGGAGGACTGTGGGGTCATTGGTGCTCTCTGATCATGGTGGTTTTCTTGTGGATGTTTCATTACCCAACTAGGTAACATCATCAGTGCTAGAAGGGAGTGGGGTTTGTGGAGAGGAGGAGGAGGAGGAGGAGGAGGACTGTGGGGTCATTGGTGCTCTCTGATCGTGGTGGTTTTCTTGTGGATGTTTCATTACCCAACTAGGTAACATCATTAGTGCTAGAAGGGAGTGGGGTTTGTGGAGAGGAGGAGGGGGGGTGAGGAGGAGGAGGGGGAGGACAACTATGGGGTCCTTGGTGCTCTCTGAGCTTGGTGGTTTTCTTGCAGACATTTCATTACCCAACTAGGTAACATCATCAGATCTAGTCAATAAAAGAAAGTTGTAAAAACATTTAAGATAAAACTGAAGTGAGGGGACATGGGAAGATTTTTTTTCTTTTAGAGATCTTGAAGGGAAGGAGTGAAACATATTAAAGGAATGAAAGTGACATCTTTTACCTCAGAGGAAAAATAATAAAGAGGATATCATATTTCTTGTGAGATAGAGTAAGACTGCAGGTATAAGTGTGTGCTTGAAGAACTGTTAAAATATAAATGGGTTTTACTCATGAAGAAGTTTGTGGAATTGCTTTAAATTGATGTGAAGACTTCGCCTTTTTTTGAACAATAAGAAGAATTAACGCTGGCTGGGGAATTCTGGGAGCTGAAGTCCATCCATCTTAAAGTCGCCAAAATTGACAAACGCTCTTCTGTTCAAAGGGAAAAATAGCAACACAATCACAGGGAGATGAGTTTATTAAGCATACCTGGAAAAGTGTCTGAATTCTGAATTCTGCCTGAAATGTTATGAAAGGGAATGACATCTAGGCCTCCTCCATGACTCCTAAAAAGTCAAAAGGATCAACATTTTTCTGGTGGAGGAGGGTCAAGCTATTTTCCAAAGCATTTGAAGGCCAGACAAGGAATAATGGTTGGAAACTGATCAAGGAGAGATTCAACCTAGAAATAAGGAGAAATTTTCTGACAGTAAGGACAATCAACCAATGGAACAGAAGTTGCCTTCAGAAGTTGTGAGAGCTTCATCACTTGAGACTTTCAAGAAGAGATTGGACTGCCATTTGTCAGAAATGGTGTAGGGTCTCCTGCTTGAGCAGGGGGGTTGGACTAGATGACCTACAAGGTCCATTCCAACTCTGTTAATCTGTTAATAAAACACAATATGACAAAGACGTTGAGACTTTGGAAAAAGTGCAAAGAATAGCAATAGCAATAGCACTTAGACTTATATACCGCTTCATAGTGCTTTACAGCCCTCTCTAAGCGGTTTACAGAGTTCAGCATATTGCCCCCAACAATCTGGGTCCTCATTTTACCCACCTCAGAAGGATGGAAGGCTGAGTCAACCTTGAGCCAGTGAGATTTGAACAGCTGAACTGCTGAACTAGCAGTAGCCTGCAGTGCTGCATTTAACCACTGCGCCACCTCAGCTCTAGAAGAGCAACTAAAATAATTAAAGGCCTGGAGACTAAAAAATATGAAGAAGGGTTGCAGGATTTGGATTTGGCCAGTCTAGAGAAAAGAAGGACTAGGGGGGCCATGAGAGCAGTATTCCAATATCTAAGGGGAAGCCACAAAGAGGAGGAGGGCAATTTATTTTTCAAAGCAGCAGAAGGCAGGACAAGAAGCAATGGATGGAAATGGATCAAGGAGAGAAGCAAGCTAGAACTAAGGAGAAAATTCCTGACAGTGAGAAACAATTACCGGTAATCAGTGGAACAATTTGTCTACAGAAGTTATGGGTGCTTCAACACTGGAGTTTTTAAAGAAGAGATTGGACAACCATTTGGGATAGTATTTTCCTGCTTGTTGGACTAGAAGACCTCTAAGGTCCCTTTCCAACTCTGTTATTCCATTCCATTCCATATTTAGAATAGAATAGAATAGAATTCTTTATTGGCCAAGTGTGATTGGACACACAAGGAATTTGTCTTTGGTGCATATGCTCTCAGTGTACATAAAAGAAAAGATACATTTGTCAAGAATGGTTGTCATAGGGTTCAAGTAAGCAATCAGGAAACAATCAATGTTAATATAAATTGTAAGGATACAAGCAACAAGTTACAGTCATAAGTGGGAGGAGATGGGTGATAGGAACAATGAGAAAAAACTAATAGTAATAGTAATGCAGCCTAGTGAATAGTTTGACAGTGGTGAGGGAATTATTTGTTTAGCAGAGTGATGGCGTTCGGGAAAAAACTGTTCTTGTGTCTAGTTGTCTTGGTGTGCAGTGTTCTATAGTGACGTTTTGAGGGTAGGAGTTGAAGCAATTTATGTCCGGGATGTGAGGGGTCAGTAAGTATTTTCACGCCCTCTTTTTGACTCGTGCAGTATACAGGTCCTCAATGGAAGGCAGGGTAGGTAGCAATTGTTTTTTCTGCAGTTCTGATTATCCTCTGAAGTCTGTGTCTGTCTTGTTGGGTTGCAGAACCAAACCAGACAGTTATAGAGGTGCAGATGACAGACTCAATAATTCCTCTTTAGAACTGTATCAGCAGCTCCTTGGGCAGTTTGAGCTTCCTGAGTTGGCGCAGAAAGAACATTCTTTGTTGTGCTTTTTTGATGACATTTTTGATGTTAGATGACCATTTTAGGTCTTGAGATATGATAGAACCTAGAAATTTGAAGGTCTCTACTGTTGATACTGTGTTGTCTAGTATTGTAAGAGGTGGTAGGATGGGAGGGTTTCTCCTAAAGTCTACCACCATTTCTACAGTTTTGTTCCGGTCGCACCATGAGGCTAGTTGTTCAACCTCCCGTCTGTTATGCGGTTTCATCATTGTCTCGAATGAGGGCCAATCACTGTTGTATCATCTGCAAACTTCAGTAGTTTAACAGATGAATCGTTTGAGATGCAGTCATTGGTATATAGAGAGAAGAGAAGTGGTGAGAGTACACAGCCTTGGGGGGGGCCCTGTGCTAATTTAATAATTTAATTTAATAATTTAATATTTTATCCTATCATTATTGGAGGTTTTTTAAGAAGAGACTGGACAACCACTTGTCTGAAATGGGATAGTGTTTCCTGCTCAAGCAGGGGGTTGGACTAGAAGACCTCCAAGGTCCCTTCCAACTCTGTTATTCTGTTATTCTATTAGGTGCCATGACCGAGAAAACAAAGTATGCCAAAGGAAAGGTCTAAATGTGGTCTAGTGTAAAAGCCAAATATTTTTTTAAAGGATAGAAAGAACTGTGCTGCCTGCTCTACTAGCGGAAGAAAGAATTGCCTGGGCCAGAAAAAATAAAATTAAAAATGTGAATGCCAATGAGAACAGGTCACATAAGAAGAAAAGAGTGAAGAATGAATAGCTGCTGAAGGAAAGTGGGCTGAATACAGATAAGGGTATGGAAAAAATATAGTGAGCTGAACTGGCCCTACAGATATGATCAATGAGGAATGAATACAGTAGAAGAGAAATTTGGTAGCTCAGGGTTGAATTGTGGAGTCCTTGGTGCTCTCTGAGCTTGGTTATTTGCTTGCAGATATTTCATCCATCTATCCATCCATCCATCCATCCATCCATCCATCCATTCATTCATTCATTCATTCATTCATTCATTCATTCATTCATTCATTCATTCATTCATTCATTCATTCATTCATTCATATCTCACCTTTATTGTTTTTACTAAATAACTCAAGGCAGGAAATATGTCCAACACACCTTCCTCTTCTTGCTTTCCTCATAACAACAACCCACTGAGGTGGGGTGGACTGAGAAAGAGTGAATGGCCCAAAGTCACCCAGCAGGCTCTCATGGCTAAGGCAGGACTAGAACTCAGAATAACCTGGTGATTGGCCCAAAGTCACCCAGGCAGCTTTCATGCTTAAGGCAAGATTAGAATTTACTGTCTCCTGGTGATTGGCCCAAAATCACCCAAATGGCTTTCATGGCTAAAGTGGGATTAGAATTTACTGTTTCCTGGTGATTGGCCCAAAGTCACCCAATTGGCTTTCATGGCTAAGGTGGGATTAGAACTCACTGTCTCCTGGTGATTGGCCCAAAGTCACCCAATTGGCTTTCATGGCTAAGGTGGAATTAGAACTCACTGTTTCCTGGTGATTGGCCGAAAGTCACCCAGCCAGCTTTAATGCTTAAGGCAGAACTACAACTCACTGTCTCCTAGTGACTGGCCCAGAGTCACCCAGCTGGCTTTCTTGGCTAAAGCAGGACTCGAATTCACTATCTCCTGGTGATTGGCCCAAAGTCACCCAATTGGCTTTCATGGCTAAGGTGGGATTAGAACTCACTGTTTCCTGGTGATTGGCCGAAAGTCACCCAGCCAGCTTTCATGCTTAAGGCAGAACTACAACTCACTGTCTCCTAGTGACTGGCCCAGAGTCACCCAGCTGGCTTTCTTGGCTAAAGCAGGACTCGAATTCACTATCTCCTGGTGATTGGCCCAAAGTCACCCAATTGGCTTTCATGGCTAAGGCGGGACTTGAACTCAACATCTCCAGGAGCATCACTGATCACGTCACCTAGTTTGGGGATGAAATATCTGCATGCTCGGAGAGCACAAGGACTCGAAAGTTGTTGTTGTTGTTGTTGTTGTTCTCCTCCTCCTCCTCCTCCTCCTCCTCCTCCTCCTCCTCCTCCTCCTCCTCCTCCTCCCACCCCCAAACTCCACTCCTTCAAGCACTGACGATGTTCCTTAGTTGGGTCATGAAACATCTGTGAGAAAACCACCCAGCTCAGAGAGCCTTGTTGACCCCACCTTGCAACTTCGAATGATCACTCGACAAATGGTTGTAACTCGAACACTACCTTCATCTCCAGCGTGTGTTGTGCTTCTGCACACCAGTTGCCAACCAGGGAGCCTTCATTAGCAGCTTCCTAATCTATTTCCGGAGAGATTCCTTCTTGTCCTAATTGGTCTTCTCCTTTGTAAGACTCCTGCAAGTTGTTCTTTTCAAAGTGCAAACTGTTGGAGGCGCAAAGGCTCGTTTGAATTCTCTCTGGAGTCCTGAAGTTTTAAGATAGTGAAGGAAACCGAATGCCCCTGGATCTGGTTCTCCTTGTGCTTGCTCGACAACCATTAGCTGTTTATATGTGTGTATATTTCCTTGGGTGACTGTGTGGAGTAGTTCCCATCCGAGAAAAGACTTCTGGGGAAGTGGGTGGTGGAAGGAGGATTGAAGTTGATGAGGCTTTAATTTTAGAGCTTTATTTTCCGTATTTGGAGTTCTCCCCATCAGGAGGTTCATTCAGCCTGGAGAAGAAAACGAGGCACTTGATATTTATTTACAAGCTTTTTAAAGAAAGCAATTACCGTAAGCTGTTAATGCAGAGCTATCTCCCTTCCTCCCAAATTGCTTGCGGGGCCACCATTAGGCTCCTCCGAGGGAGGAGGGGCCCGCCGGAGGATCAATGAAGGAAATGGCGAGGCTAATTTAATTTGGAATTAGAAATGGTTTCTTCTGGCAGATGCTCGGGGATTTTTATGACGAATGGTCAGCGGAACAGGAGGAACAGCGGAACAGGACCCTTTCTCCTGAAGAGTTGTTGATTCACAAGGAAAATTAATCAGGGGTAGAGATGGGGGTAGATCCAGTCAGGATGGGGTAATTAGTGGTAGGGTTAGTGATAATGGTTGGTGGACATCTAAACTCTCTCTGTGCTGATTCCTTTCCGCTCTCATCACACCTCATCACACAAAAACATGCATACAGATGGACACACACATACAAACATCCAGAGACAGAAGAGGAAATTATTTCTAAATTTATAGGGATTCGAATTTGGGTAAATTTTAGCAAGTCTAATTGGGCTAAGTGCCATCTATAACTCATTTTATAAAAAATTTCTTTATATGCTATTGATTTAGATATTTTAAGTTTCTAGTCCATATCTGTTCCCAATCTGCCAGGTGAATATTGTGTCCTATATTCTGGGCCCATGCTATCATTCTAAGCACTGTGCCACCACAGCTTCCCTTCTTCTTGTTTTCCTTCCTTCCTTCCTTCCTCCCCTCCCTCCCTCCTCCCTCCCTCCCTCCCTCCCTTCCTTCTCATCTTCCTTCCTTCCATCTCATCTCATCTCATCTCTCCTTCCTTCCTTCCTTCCTTCCTTCCTTCCTTCCTTCCTTCCTTCCTTCCTTCCTTCCTTCCTTCCTTCCTTCCTTCCTTCCTTCCATCTCATCTCATCTCATCTCATCTCATCTCATCTCATCTCATCTCTCCTTCCTTCCTTCCTTCCTTCCTTCCTTCCTTCCTTCCTTCCTTCTTCCCTCCCTCCCTCCCTCCCTCCCTCCCTCCCTCCCTCCCTTCCTAGCACTTAGACTTATATACTGCTTCACAGTGCTTTTACAGCCTCCTCTAAGCGGGTCTACAGAGTCAGCATCTTGCCTACAACAATCTGGGTCCTCATTTTAACCGACCTTGGAAGGATGGAAGCCTGAGTCAACCAGCAAGTCAGCCTGGTGAGATTTGAACTACCAAATTGCAGTCAGCCGGCAGTCAGCAGAAGTAGCCTGCAGTACTGCATTCTAACCACTGCACCACTGCGACTCTTATGGTGGAAATCAGGAGCTACACAATGAATACTGGCTGGTGAAGTCTCTCTGGAAAAAGGAGAAAATCGTGGGATTGCCCACTTGCACTCCCGACAGCTGCTCTTCATAAGTAGATGGCAGGAACTGAGGTTTTTACAGTCATCACCATTGTAAAGTAGTCAATCCACCTTGCTGCTTCTCCTCTTCTTCTCTGTCCTTCTAAAAGTCTGTAGATATTCTCAGTCCTGCAGGTCATGGTTGTTCCTAAGGTGCTTTTTCAGGAAGCAACTGGACTTTCTTGTTTTTTCTTTTTCTTTTGAAGACGTTTCGCTTCTTCAGAAGCTTCTTCAGCTCTGACTGGATGGTGGGGAATGGAAAGATTTATATTCTTCTACTTCTACTTTTTCCTTCTACTTTTCCCAACATCAGAACTTTCTCCCGAATCTTTGCATAATGCGTCTGAAGTAGGAAAATTTGAAACTTGTCATTTGTCCTCGAGAGAGAGAGGGCTCTTAAGTTAATTTGTTCGATCATCCAGTGGTTTGTTGCCTGTCCAGAGTATTATAAAATCCACCCAAATTTGTTGGAATTGTGCTCCCTGCTTAAGGTATTTTATTATTTTATCTCTCTCTCTCTCTCTCTCTCTCTCTCTCTCTCTCTCTCTCTCTCTCTCCCTCTCTCTCTCTCTCTCTCCTCTCTCTCTCTCTCTCTCTCTCTCTCTCGTGTGTGTGTGTGTGTGTGTGTGTGTGTGTGT
>JALIGW010000094.1:214165-336147 GCA_023053685.1 Diadophis punctatus similis
TCTGATGGATGATCTCTGGCGGGCCCGGGATGGGGGTAATTCCTCCATCCTGGTGCTACTTGACCTCTCAGCGGCGTTCGATACCATCGACCATGGTATCCTTCTGCATCGTCATCGGTGAGTTTGGGGGTGGGAGGCACCGTTTTACGGTGGTTCTCCTCTTATCTCACCGACAGGATGCAGTCGGTGTTAACAAGAGGGCAGAGATCGTTCCCTAGGCCCCTATTATGTGGGGTGCCTCAGGGGTCGGTTCTCTCGCCCATCCTGTTTAACATTTACATGAAACCGCTGGGTGAGATCATCCGCAGGCATGGGGTGCGTTTCCACCAGTACGCTGACGATACCCAGCTGTACATCACCACCCCGTCTGATTTCAGAGAGGCAGTTGATGTAATGTGCCGGTGCCTGGATGACGTTAGGATCTGGATGGGGAGGAACAGACTCAGACTTAATCCCGACAAGACTGAGTGGCTTTGGATATTGCCTCCTAAGGACCATGACAACTGTCCCTCCTTGGTCTTCGAGGGTGCGAAACTGACTCCCTCAGACCAGGTCCGCAACTTGGGGGTCCTCCTAGACCCACAGCTAAAATTAGACCATCATCTCTCTGCTGTGGCTAGGGGGGCCTTTGCACAGGTTCGCCTGGTGCACCAGCTGCGGCCATATTTGGAGAAGGAGGCTCTACTCACGGTCACTCATGCCCTTGTCACCTCCTGTCTGGACTACTGCAACGCGCTCTACATGGGGCCTACCCTTGAAGAGTATCCAGAGACTTCAGTTGGTGCAAAATGCGGCTGCGCGTGCTGTGGTGGGTGTGCCAAGGTACACCCACGTGACACCGATACTCCGCCAGCTGCATTGGTTGCCCATCGGTCTCCGGGTCCAATTCAAGGTGTTGATCACCATCTTTAAAGCCCTTCATGGCTTAGGACCAGGATATCTCCGGGACCGCATTCTGCCTCATACTTCCCTTCGACCGGTTAGGGCCCACAGAGTTGGCCTCCTCCGGGTCCCGTCAGCCAAGCAATGCCGGCTGGCGGGCCCCAGGGGGAGAGCCTTCTCTGTGGCTGGCCCCGTGCTCTGGAACCAACTACCCCCAGAGACCCGAACTATCCCCACTCTGCTGGCCTTCCGAAAAGCCGTTAAGACATGGCTCTTCCTGCAGGTGGGGGGGACAGCTTAATCCACTCGAGCTTACCCCCCAAGTATGTATGTTGCTGAATGGATGTTGCTGTTTTTTACATTGTCTTTAAATTTTGTATTGTTTTTAATTATTTGAAATTTTGATTATTCTTGTATTGTTTCTTCATTGTACGCCGCCCTGAGTCCTTCGGGAGTTGGGCGGCATATAAGAATAACAAAATAACAAAATAACAAAATAACAAAATAACAAAATAACAAAATAAATAAATAAATAAATAAATAAATAAATAAATAAATAAATAAATAAATAAATAAATAAATAAATAAATAAATAAATAAATAAATAAATAAATAAATAAATAATAAATAAATAAATAAATTCTGAATTAGCCAGCAATGCAAGAGTTTCAGAAAACAAGGGCTAACTTAGTTTCTGATCCCAGATCAAATGAGGGAAACCACTGACAATTAAATCCTGTCCAAGTCATCCAATTGGCTTTCATGCCTAAGGAGGGAGTAGAACTCACTGTCTCCTGGCGATTGGCCCCAAGTCACCCAGCCAGATTTCATGCCTAAGGAGGGACTAGAACTCACTGTCTCCTGGCGATTGGCCCAAAGTCACCCAACCAGATTTCATGCCTATGGTGGGATTAGAACTCACTGTCTCCTGGCGATTGGCCCCAAGTCACCCAGCTGGCTTTCATGCGTAAGATGGGACTAGAACTCACTGTCTCCTGGTGATTGGCCCAAAGTCATCCAATTGGCTTTCATGACTAAGGAGGGACTAGAACTCACTGTCTCCTGGCGATTGGCCCCAAGTCACCCAGCCAGATTTCATACCTATGGTGGGATTAGAACTCACTATCTCCTGGCGATTGGCCCCAAGTCACCCAGCTGGCTTTCATGCCTAAGGTGGGACTAGGACTCACTGTCTCCTGGTGATTGGCTTAAAGTCACCCAATTGGCTTTCATGCCTAAGGAGGGACTAGGACTCACTGTCTCCTGGTGATTGGCTTAAAGTCACCCAATTGGCTTTCATGCCTAAGGAGGGACTAGAACTCACCATCTCCTGGTGATTGGCCCAAAGTCACCCAGCCAGATTTCATGCCTATGGTGGGATTAGAACTCACTGTCTCCTGGTGATTGGCCTCAAGTCACCCAACTCTTCTAGCATGGTGCCTTAACCACTAGGTCAAACTAGCTAATAGGCCACTATTGGGAAACTTCTATCATCTTGACAGCGCACAATTATACATTGTGTTTGGGAAAGTTTGCAGATTGTAAATTCTTTGAAGAAAGATGCAGGATCCTTCGATTAGACTTTCCAATTACATGTCCCCTATAACATTAATTCCCAAAGCACTCAGCAATCTCAGATGTGAAACCTGCCCAAATTTTAATCGGTGTCACATTTCCATTTTAAGCTTGGGTTTCCTGTAACATCTCCAGCTTTAGAATTGTTCTAGCCCCAGTATGTGCTGATCCAACATTTTAAGCATATACATAATTCACCAAGTGTTCTCCTCCCTGGTGAACATTAAGATGATGTACCAGTTGATCTCATGACACATGGAAGGACTTTCAGGCTGACCTGATGAGCTGTTTACATCTTAGGGCGGCTGACCTATGTTGAGACTCTAAACAGAGACCCTCTGTGGCTGATATCTGAGAATATTCTCTGCTGGCTGAAAGAGGCAGAGTGAATGCATACAGAGCACATCTCCAAACAAACTTCTCTTCCATTTGGGGGCAAGGGAAGGGGAGGGGAGGGGAAAGGGGAAGGGAGAAGGAGAGAGGAAGGGGAAGAAAAGGAAAGGAAAGGAAAGGATAGGGAAGGAAAGGAAAGGAAAGGAAAGGAAAGGGAAAGAAGGAAAGGAAAGGAAAGGAAAGGAAAGAAAAGGAAGAAGTGAAGAGAGAGGGGACAGGAAGGTACAGGAAGGGAAGGAGAGAGGAGAGGAGAGGGAGAGGGAGGAGGGGAGAGGAGGGAGGGAGAGAGGGAGAAAGGAAGGAAGATAGGAGGAGAGGTGAGGGAGTGAAGGAGTGAAGGAAGGGGGACAGGGAGGAAAGGGAGGAAGGTAAGGAAGGAAGGAAGGAAGAGAGGAGAGGGAGTGAAGGAGTGAAGGAAGGTGGACAGAAAGGGAAGGGAGGAAGGGAAGGCAGGAAGGAAGGAAGGAAAGAAAGAAAGAAGGAAGGAAGGTAGGAAGGAAGGAAGAGAGGAAGAGAGGAGAGGGAGGGAAGGAGTGAAAGAAGGGGGACAGGAAGGGAAGGGAAGAGAGGAAGGGAAGGAAGGAAGGAACAAAGAAAGAGAGGAGAGGGACTGAAGGAGTGAAGGAAGGGGGACAGAAAGGGAAGGGAAGAGAGGAAGGGAAGGAAGGAAGGAACAAAGAAAGAGAGGAGAGGGAGTGAAGGAGCGAAGGAAGGGAGACAGAAAGGGAAGGGAGGAAGGGAAGGGAGGAAGAGAAGGCAGGAAGGAAGGAAAGAAAGAAGGAAGGTAGGTAGGTAGGAAGGAAGGAAGAGAGGAGAGGGAGGGAAGGAGTGAAGGACAGGAAGGGAAGGGAAGGGAAGGGAAGGGAGAAAGGAAGGGAGGGAGGGAGAGAGGGAGGAGAGGAAGGGAAGGAGTGAAGGAAGGGGGATAGGAAGGGAAGGGAAGGGAGAAAGGAAGGAAGGAAGGAGCTAGGGAGAGGAAAGGGAAGGGCATAAAAGGGAAGGAAGAGATTGTGTTTTACAGCTACTTCCAATTGTGACTTCCTTAAACCTTCTGAGAACCCCTTTCCTTCTCCCCTCTCTTTCTCTCTCTCTCTTTCTCTCCCAAACACGAGCACGGAGAACTCCAATAAACAAATCTCCATAGTGGCCCATCCACCAAGAGCTCAGTCCAGCCTTTTGAATCAGATGCTTTTCCTGCCAGGCCGTAACCAGAGCTGTGACTTCTTCCTCCATCTGCGGCTCTCATGCAGAACCAGAAAGTTTCTGGTTCTACAGCTTCTCATTCCATTTGCAAATTTCCCAGGGGTACCTAATGGGGTGTCAAGGGAAGATCGCGGCACGCTGGACTAAATGTACCATTGGTTCAAGCTTGGGGTGGGCAGAGTGAAATCGTGTTTGAGATTTAGCTTAGCACAGCTTCTCCCTTTATTCCTCTCCTTCAACCTTAGAAAGGGGCTGAAGTCACCTAGCTTTTTATTGAGAGAGGCTGTTGCACTCTGGACAAGCGGAAACATCCTAATTGTGGGGCTGTTGGTGCTGTCTGAGCTGGGCTGTTTTCTTGCAGACGTTTCATTACCCAACTAGCTAACAACATCAGTGTTTGAAGAACTGTAAGGGCTATTAGCAGTGCTAGAAACTAAAGTCCACTCTCTTCTATCACTGATGATGTTACTTAGTTGGGTAATGCGATATTTTCAAGAAACCCACCAAGCCCAGAGAGCACCAGGGATCCCAAAGCCATTGTCCTCCTCCTCCTCCTCTCCACAAACCCTACTCCCTTCTAGAACTGATGAAATTACATACCATATTTTTTGGAGTATAAAATGCACCTTTTTCCTCCTAAAAGTGGCTGAAATTTGGGTGCGTCTTATACTCTGAATGTAGCTTTTTCAGAGCTTTTTTTCCAGCCCTAACTAGGTGCTAACGATCTTCCCAGCTCTTACTGGCTTGCAGGCTCTTTCATTGTTACTCTCTCCGAAGAATGTTTTTCCAGCACTAAGTCTTTGCAGGGTTTTTTTCATTGCTCTGCTTGCTCCGAATAAGTTTTTTTTCTAGCCCTAACCAGGTGCTAATGATAGCAATAGCAATAGCACTTTTCTTATATACCGCTTCATAGTGCTTTACAGCCCTCTCTAAGCGGTTTACAGAGTTCAGCATATTGCCCCCAACAATCTGGGTCCTCATTTTACCCACCTCGGAAGGATGGAAGGCTGAGTCAACCTTGAGCCTAGTGAGATTTGAACAGCTGAACTGTTGAACTAGCAGTCAGCCTGCAATGGCTGCATTGCAACCAGCTCTTACTGCTCTTCCCAGCTCTTACTGGCTTGCAGGCTCTTTCATTGTTACTCTCTCCGAAGAAGGTTTTTCCAGCCCTAAGTCTTTGCAGATTTTTTTTCATTGCTCTGCTTGCTCCGAATAAGTTTTTTTCCAGCCCTAACAAGGTGCTAATGATCTTCCCAGCTCTTACTGGCTTGCAGGCTCTTTCATTGTTATTCTCTCAGAAGAAGGTTTTTTTTAAGTCCTAACCAGGGATAAAATAATGTGCTGAAACTGACCAGACTAAGGACGCTAGCCAGATGAATACCTGGTAGGCAGACTGTTTTTCCCCTATTTTCCTCCCCAAAAACTAAGGTGCGTCTTATACTCCGGTGCGTCTTATACTCTGAAAAATACGGTAGTTGGGTAATGAAACTTCTGCAAGAAAACAGCCAAGCTCATAGAGCACCAAGGATCCTACAGTTCTCCTCCTCCTCCTCCTCCTCCTCCTCCTCCTCCTCCTCCTCCTCCTCCTCCTCCTCCTCCTCCTCCTCCTCCTCCTCCTCTCCGCAAACCCCACTCCCTTCTAGCACTGATGATGTCACATAGTTGGGTGATGAATCGTCAGACTCCATTACGGTTGTCAATCAAGGCGTACCTGTACAGAAAAATCAAGACCCACTCCAAAAATATTCCTATTTTTCTACGGGTCCTAGATGTGGTGGAAGCTAGGATGATTTGCACTGATCCTAAGATGTGGAGCATTAGAATGAAGGGCACTGCTGCACACTAGATTTCCTTAGATTTCCTTCCTTCGTTTCTTTTAGCTGTTACGCTTAATTCTGTTGGCTTCCTATTTCTTATTCTCTTTTCTGTGGAGGCACAACCTTCCACACCCTAAAAGGAAATAGTGTGATGGGCTTGCATGCATGCAGGTAGATAAACACACACCATTGGAAAGTGAGTCTGTAAAACAAAATGTTAGGTCGTAGATCTTTGTCTGCCTTCCAGCCTGTGTTTCCACTCTCTGGATCTGGATGCTTATCACCTAATAAAATAGCTCTTATCTCTGCAATGCAATTTACTATCTCTGTTAAAATAAGGGATGTAATGGCAGAAGTGAGTATGGGTTCTCCCCCAGCCCAGTGCAACATTCCATCCAGGATCTCATGAAGGTGAACAAAAAAAAGGATGACCTTTTAACTTATAGTATATGGTGATGTCTGGCATCACCTTTTCAGATGAACAAATTGCATTCGAGGTCATAAGCTTTTGTGAACTGTTGTGGAAGAGAGCTGATTGGTTTATTACTTGATCATGTGCCATCAAGAAGTTCTGGATTCTTAGTGACCTCGTGTTCTCCAGGAGGATATTAACCCAACCGGGTCCTTCAAGAACTTCCAATGGTCTACTCTTCTCTATTGTAACTGACTCCATCCATCTGGGTGCTTCTCCTTCTCCTCCTGCACTCCGCACATCCTATTCCATTCCAGCCCTGATCATGTGACCTAGTTGGGTCATGAAACAACCAAGCTCAGAGAGCACCAAGGACCCTCAAATCCTCCTCCTCCTCCTCCTCCTCCTCCTCCTCCTCCTCCTCCTCCTCCTCCTCCTCCTCCTCCTCCTCCTCTCTGCAAATCCTACTCCATTCCAGCCCTGATGATGTGACCTAGTTGGGTCATGAAACAACCAAGCTCAGAGAGCACCAAGGACCCTCAAATCCTCCTCCTCCTCCTCCTCCTCCTCTCCTCCTCCTCCTCCTCCTCCTCCTCTCTGCAAATCCTACTCCATTCCAGCCCTGATGATGTGACCTAGTTGGGTCATGAAACAACCAAGCTCAGAGAGCACCAAGGACCCTCAAATCCTCCTCCTCCTCCTCCTCCTCCTCTTCCTCCTCTCTGCAAATCCTACCCCCTTCCAGCCCTGATGATGTGACCTTGTTGGGTCATGAAACGTCTGCAAGAAACCTACCAGGATCAGAGAGCACCAACGACCCCACAGTTCAACCCCGAGCTTCAGATACCCTCTTCTACTGATAAATCAAAATAAATAAACAAATAATTGATCTGGTGTGACACCAGGGAGGGTCCAGCTGATCCTAAAAAAAAAAACCCAGAAAAAAGCCTTGAAGCAGAGTGGTGGTTTTTTTTACTTCATTGAGCATTTGAGACAACCAAGAACGGAGACAGAGAAATTTCCATCCTGCTCACTTTGCATCCTCCGAGTTTGTTTCCTTCCCACCCCTTGGCAGAAGATGGGAATGTTATTATTATCCAACTACCAAGGGAGTTGGTAGCATCTGGTAGGTGAGCTCTACCTTTTTAGGATACAGATTCAAGGAGAGGGAAGGAAGGAGGGAGGGAGGGTGGGAAATCTAATGTGCAGCAGTGCCCTTCATTCTAATGCTCCACATCTTAGGATCAGTGCAAATCATCCTAGCTTCCAACACATCTAGGACCCGTAGACAAATAGGAATATTTTTGGAGTCGGTCTTGATTTTTCTGTACAGGTACACCTTGATTGACAACCGTAATGGAGTCTGATGTTTCATCACCCAACTATGTGACATCATCAGTGCTAGAAGGGAGTGGGGTTTGCGGAGAGGAGGAGGAGTAAGAGGAGAAGGAGGAGGAGGAGGAGGAGGAGGAGGAGGAGGAGGAGGAGGAGAACTGTGGGATCCTTGGTGCTCTATGAGCTTGGCTGTTTTCTTGCAGAAATTTCATTACCCAACTATGTAACTTCATCAGTTCTAGAAGGGAGTAGGGTTTGTGGAGAGGAGGAGGAGGATGACGACGACTTTGGGATCCCTGGTGCTCTCTGAGCTTGGTGGATTTCTTGCAAATATCGCATTACCCAACTAAGTAACATCATCAGTGATAGAGGAGAGTGGACTTTAGTTTTTAGCACTGTTAATAGCCCTTACAGTTCTTCAAACACTGATGTTGTTAGCTAGTTGGGTAATGAAACGTCTGCAAGAAAACAGCCCAGCTCAGACAGCACCAACAGCCCCACAATTAGGATGTTTCCGCTTGTCCAGAGTGCAACGGCCTCTCTCAATAAAAAGCTAGGTGACTTCAGCCCCTTTCTAAAGTTGAAGGAGAGGAATAAAGTGAGAAGCTGTGCTAAGCTAAATCTCAAAGACGATTTTACTCTGCCCATCCCACCGCAGGAGGGAAGGAGGGAGGGAGGGAGGGAGGGAGGGAAGATGCAACATTGTGAAGCCTTTTTTTCAGCGGTGAAATCTACTTACCTTCCCTACTGATTGGGAAGCGCGCGCCACCGCCGTGCGTGCTTTTTCACCCTCTGTGCATGCGCAGAAGGCTTTGTGCATGCGCAGAGGGTTAAAAAAAGAAAATGGCGACATCTGGGTGGGTAGGCAGAGCCTCATGCTGCCGCCACTACCGGTTCTCCGAACCACCAGCGGCCACCACTACCAATAAGTCCGAACCGGGCCGAACCGGTAGCATTTCACCCCTGCAAGTTTCTTTCATTTTTACCAGTAATTAGATCCTTCTCCATAAAGTGTCCAAAGTAGAATAGAATAGAATAGAATAGAATAGAATAGAATAGAATAGAATAGAATAGAATAGAATAGAATAGAATAGAATAGAATATCAGAGTTGGAAGGGACCTTGGAGGTCTTCCAGTCCAACCCCCTGCTTAGGCAGGAAACCCTACAGGATAATTTGAGCCTGATAATTTGTGCCTCAACTGAAAACTCTGGATTGATTTCTCCATGGAGATTCTCCATCATCCAGGTCACGGTTGTCCCAAAAGTGCTTTTCCAAAAAGCAACTGGATTTTCTGGGTTTATTTTCTTCACTTTTTTTTTTTTTTGCTTTTCATCCAAGAAGCTTCTTCGGTTCTGGATTGATTTGTTCAATGATCCGTTGGTTTGGGTTTTTTTGGTTGTCCCAGGACTTTTCTCCAACACCAAAATTCAAAAATCTCAATGCTCTTCTTCTTCCTCTACTTTAAAGATTTTCACTGATCCACAGTTCAGAAGTCAAACACCGTTCACAAAAGTTAATATAACTTCATGCAATGTTTTAGTCTGAAAAGATGCAACCAGGTTCTTGATTTTTGGGCTGCTAGAGACTAACATGCCTCTCCTCCTACAATACGGTACAGGAACTCCTTGGCTTATGACCACAATTGCTGTTGCTAAGCAAGACAGTTGCTAAGTGAGTTTTTGCCCCATTTTACCACCTTCCTTGCTTCAGTTGTTAAGTGAATCAGTGTGGTTATTAAGCTAGTCACGTGGTTGTTAAATGAATCTGGCTTCCCCATCGATTCTCAGAAGATCTCAAAAGGGGATCACATGACCCCGGGACGCTACAACCGTCATAAATATGAATTAGTTGACAAGCGTCCGAGTTTTGATCACATGACCATGGGGAGGCTGCAATGGTCGTAAGTGTGAACATAGTCATAGATTGCCTTTCTCAGTGCTGCTGTAACTTCAAAGGGTCACTAAATGATGATCCGAGGTGGCACAGCGGTTAGAGGCAGGTACTGCAGGCCACTTTAGTTGACTGTGATCTGCAGGTCAGCGGTTCAAATCTCACCAGGCTCAAGGTTGACTCAGCCTTCCATCCTTCCGAGGTAGGTAAAATGAGGACCCAGATTGTTGGGGGCAATATAAATATACATTGCTTAATGGTGTAAACCGCTTAGAGAGTGCTTGCACTGTGAGGCGGCATATAAATCTAATAAATAAATAAATAAATAAATAAATAAATAAATAAATAAATAAATAAATAAATAAATAAATAAATAAATAAATAAATAAATAAATGGTTGTAAGTCATATTTGCAATATGATAGTTTCACAATGCAAACATCTGACATATTGCATGAGAGATTATTATAATTCTTCCTCGAGAAGAGAAATTGTTCAAGGAGAGATTCAACCTGGAAATGAGGAGAAATTTTCTGACAGTGAGAACAACCAACCCATGGAACTTGCCTTCGGAAGTTGTGGGAGTTTCATCCCTGGAGGCTTTCAAGAAGAGATTGGACTGCCATCTGTCAGAAATGGTGTAGGGTCTCCTGCTTGAGCGGGGGGTTGGACTAGATGACCTCCAAGGTCCCTTCCAACTCTTGTCATTCTGTTATTCTTACTGTCAGAAAGTTTCTCCTCACTTCCAGGTTGAATCTCTCCTTGGTCAGCTTCCATCCGTTATTCCTTGTTTGGCTTTCTGGTGCCATAGAGTAGCAGCCCCCAACCTTTTTGGCACCAGGGACCGGGTTCTCTGGAGGGAGGCTTTTCAATGGACCGGAGGGGGCGTGGTTTTGCCTGCTGCCTGCATTCCTTGGATGGGGCTTCACCTGTTTGCACGGACCGGTTTCTGGCATGTCGTGGCCCGGTGCCGGTCCACGGACCGGGGGTTGAGGACCTCTGCCATAGAGAACAGCCTGACCCCCTCCTCTCTGTGGCAGCCCCTCAAGTATTGGAAGACTGCTATCATGTCTCCCCTGGTCCTTCTCTTCGCTAGACCAGCCATGCCCAGTTCCTGCAACCGTTCATCGCATGTTTTAGCCTCCAAGTCCAACCCCCTAATCATCTTTGTTGCTCTTCTTTGCACTCTTTCTAGAGTCTCAGCATGACAGCAGTGTTCCAATATTTGAGGGGCTGCCACAGAGAGGAGGGGGTCAACTTATTTTCCAAAGCACCCGAAAGCCAGACAAAACATAATGGATGGAAACTCATCAAGGAGAGATTCAACCTAGAAATAAGGAGAAATTTTCTGACAGTGAGGACAATCAACCAATGGAACACAAGTTGCCTTCCGAAGTTGTGGGAGCTTCATCACTGGAAGCTTTCAAGAAGAGACTGGACTGCCATTTGTCAGAAATGGTGTAAGGTCTCCTGTTTGGTCGGGGGGTTGGACTAGATGACCTACAAGGACCCTTCCAACTCTGTTACTCTGAGAAAGTTTACATTAAGGATTATTCCTTATATAACAGGACTTTAGCTTTGGAAGATCTTGATACATCCAGGAGAAACAGAGATTGACAAATATTTGGTACACAATAGAAGGTAATGTGAGGCTCTGGTATAAATTCGTTTCTTAGGATTTAGATTGGAAGCTTACGCATATTTTGCAAGGCAAAATATTTTTTGCTCAAAGACGCTCACTTCTGAGTAGGCTATGAACACATCCGAGCTGTCAATCTAGCCCCAGTAACTTGCATTTTTAAGGCGATTAAATTAGAACATTTCATTCCGAGCGAAAGTTGAAGTGACATCAATTCAAAGGGTGAGTGTGCTACGTGTGCTGGATGGCAGAGGAAGGGTGGAGAACAACCTACATAATTCTGGATTTCGCGCACAATCTGGGATTTCCTTCAAATCTTTGAGAACATCAAAGATCTGTTCAAACGGCATCAAAATGTGCACAGATGGACATATTGCTTCTTGCTTGAGTCTGTCAAAGCCGGCTTGTACGTTGGCTGTTTTCTAGCAATGTCTTGTGCGTGTTAATATACAACAGTGTTTAGCCCTGAAATGCCAATAAACGAGAAAGCTTGCTGTCTTAGTAGCCACATTTTTCTGCAATAGAGCTTCAGAATTTTTAATGGAATGCTGTGTTAAAGTATTGCTTGGTCAAGATTACCTCTAATTATGGGGAACATTTTGCTTTCATTCAAACCAAAGAAGGACTTTTGTCCAGAAATTGGCATTAACAAAATAACAGTAGGAGATTACCAGGCTGAGCCTGAGTGAGGGGTCAAATATGTCATTAGTCTGGAGTCACAAGAGATTTAAGTCCAGCCCATATTGAATTCTCTTGACTATTGTCTACCGCTAATTTGATTTAACTCTTAATGGTTCAGATTCTAGAATAAGAGACTAACAGAGTTGGAAGGGACCTTGGAGGTCTTCTAGTCCAACCCCCTGCTTAGGCAGGAAACCTTACACCACTTCAGACAAATGGTTGTCCAACATCTTCTTTAAAACTTCCAGTGTTGGAGCATTCACAACCCCTGGAGGCAAGCTGTTCCACTGATTAATTGTTCTCACTGTCAGGAAATGTCTCCTTAGTTCTAGGTTGCTTCTCTCCCCTACCTCATTTCAGACAAATGGTTGTTCAGTCTCTTTTTGAAAGCCTCCAGTGATGGAGCACGTACAACTTCTGGAAGCAAGCTATTCAATCAGAATAGAGCTGGAGGGACCTTGGAGGTCTTCTAGTCCAACCCTTTGCTCAAGCAGTCTCTTCTTGAAAACCTTCTAGTGATGGAGCAACCACAACTTCTGGAGGAAGCTGTTCCACGGATTAATTGTTCTCACTGTCAAGAAATTTCCCCTTAGTTCTAGGTTGCTTCTCTCCTTGATTAGTTTCCATCCGTTGCTTCTTGTTCTGCCTTCTGGTCCTTTGGAGAATAGGTTGACTCCCTCTTCTTTGTGGCAACCCCTGAGATGTTGGAAGACTGCTATCATGTCACCCCTGATCCTTCTTTTCATTAAACTAGACATACCCAGTTCCTGCAACCGTTCTTCATATGTTTTAGCCTCCAGTCCCCTAATCATCTTTGTTGCTCTTCTCTGCACTCTTTCAAGAGTCTCAATTTCTTCTTCTTTTTTCATAATTCTGTAGGGGATAATTAGGTTGTGATGAGGTAAAGCTACTGTTAGCCCCCTGCCCCCAAACCACAAATGACCTACGTCCACAGCCTGCCGTAAAAATTTAAATTCTCATTACACAAGCTCCATTATAGATTCCTAAATGAAACCAATGACATGTATTATCCACATTCTTGCATCTGATTTCAGCACGCATGATATCACTACATGATTTCATTTTACAACCCTTCGTTTAGCAACCATTTGAAATCCCGAGATCCGTATTGCCCCCACCTTACTGGCCTTCTGGAGAGCCGTTAAGAGCTGGCTTTTCCGGCAGGCCTGGGGCCAATGACCCTTCGACGAGGTTTTTTTTTTAGATCGGCCCATGTATGCATGTGTGATTGAAAGCTCTTTTTTAGATATTGATTGTATTTTAATGTGTTTTTAAATTATTATTTTATTTGATTATATGTTTTTTTTTACTTGTTGTTAACCGCCCAGAGTCCCCTGGGAGTTGGGCGGCATAGAAATTCTATTATTAAATTAAATTAAATTAAATTACAGCGGCGGAGATAAAAGTGACGTGACCGTGTTTCACACTTACGACCGTTGCAGCATCCCTACGGTCACAGATTCGGATGCTCAGCAACTGACTCACCTTTACGAGGGCTGCAGTGTCCCAGTGTCGTGTGATCCCCTTTTGAGACCCTCCGACGAAGCCAGATTCGCTTAACGACCATGTCCCTAACTTAACAACTGCAGCGATTCACTTAACAACTGAAGAAGAAGAAGATCAGATTCCCCCATGAATGAATGGTTTTTAACATTATGTCATGTTTTTAAATTGTCTTGTATTATTGTATTGTTCTTATACCTATTGTACACCGCCCTGAGTCCTACGGGATTGGTCGGCCTATAAGAACTTTTAATTAAATTAGTTAAATTAAATTACACTGCGACAGGAAAGGTCATAAAAACGAGGCAAAACTCCCTTAACAACCGTCTCGCTCAGCAAGAGAAACGTGGTGCTCAATTCTGGTCATAGATTGAGGACTACCTGTGATATCAGCAAGTGAGGACAATGTCTTTGACGCTCAACTTTGATTTCTGACTGTTTTTGCTGCTGAGTTCATAATTTCACAGGTTATTTCATTTGTAGCGATTCAGTTCTCAGCTTTGATGGAGCTCACCCAACGAGGGAAAAGGATGCTAGATTTCCCTTCCCATGTTAGACATTTCCAACTGTTTCTGGACGGCTGCTGCATCTTTTAATACTTCTAAATATTTCATCTTCTTCATACTGTTTTATTTATTATTGATACGTTATAATCGTTGACATCTCCCGCCGGCCATCGTAAGAAAATTATTTCTCCCCCTAGAAAATAAATTGCTTAGATCTATGGATTTCTCTCTCCTCTCTGAGGAGCTGGGATACAAATAAAAATTGGCTTTTCAGACCAGTCACAGATCACAGCCTGATAAATCGCTATTCCGGGTTCCTGCTGGGTTTGCCCCAAATCTACACAATTTGATGATACACATAGATCATTAAACAGTCTGATTTTTTTTTACAAATCAGATCACTTTTAAGGGCAGGTCTCTTCTGGATGTAAACATTACCCTAACACTGGGACATTGCAAAGTGACATGTGGACCAGTAATGGGTTTCACTTACCTTCGCCAGTGGTGGGTTCCTACCGGTGCTGCCCAGTGCACCGTTCCGGTAGGGACCTGCTGATTGCGCAATTTGTGCCCGATGGCTCCGGTGCCGTCTTCGCCAGTTTGTCGTGCGGCACCATCTTTCTTCTGAATTTTTGGCCTTTTGTTTGCTTCCTGCGCATGCATGGAAGCAAAATCTCGCGAGGGGACGCTCGCGCTTGTGAGATTTCAGTGATTTTTTGCTTTCGCGCATGCACAGAAGCAAAAAATCGCTGAAATCACGTGCACGCGCATGTCCCCTCATGAGATTTCAGTGATTTTTTGCTTCCTGCATATGCGCAGAAGCAAAATCACGTGAGGGGACGCGCACACGTGAAATGTGATGATGCGCGTGCAGCGCACCGGTAGCCAGGTAAGAGGAACCTGCCCCTGACCTTCGCTACTGGTTCGGAATTGTGAACGCTCGTGCAGCGCTTCTGCGCATGCACAGATCATCCGTAATGACATCCGGATGGGTGGGCGGAGCCTCCCACCGCTGCCGCTACCGGTTTGCCCGAACCGGGGCGAACCGGTAGCAACCCACCACTGATGTGAGTATGAGATGAAGGAACATGCACCCTCATAAAGATACTTAGAATGGTTCGCCAGATATTAGGAGCTTTGTGAGATAAGCTCTAAGGCTTCACTTGGTCACTAAAGATATGACATATATGTCTCTGGCAAACATTGAATGATCTGTGGGGTCCTTGGTGGTCTCTGGGCTTGGTTGTTTTCCTGCAGACGTTCCATGGCCAAAGTAAGTAAAATCATCAGTGCCAGGCAGTCCTAGTACTGATGATGTTATTTAGCTGGATCATGAAATGTCTGCAAGAAAGCAACCAAGCTCAGAGAGGACCAAGGACCCCACAGTCATCATCGTCCTCCTCCTCCTCCTCCTCCTCCTCCTCCTCCTCCTCCTCCTCCTCCTCCTCCTCCTCCTCCTCCTCCTCCTCCTCCTCCTCCCCCTCCTCCTCATTTTCCTTTTGGAAGACTGGAAAGAATTGGAAAGCAATCAATCAATCAATCAATTCCATTTTCTGCTTCTTGCATTTCTTTTATCAAGCGTGGCTGTCACTGCATTACAATAGACTGTTCTGTCGAAATGCTAGGGATTGTCAGATTGTCAGTCACTTAATTGCGTGAAATTTGTACGGTTCGGGAGAAGAGGGCTAGGAAGAGGAGAAAGTTTGTTTCCTTCACTTTACAATATGTACTTGTTGAGTCCTGGGACTGAAGAGGCTTGAGACAGGTTAAGACAAACAGCTCTTTATTGTAACTGTGTAAGATCCAGCAACTAGCCAGGCTGACAGCTTCCCCTTTTATAGGGAGCTGTCAGATGGCTCAACAAATCAACAGTCTCAATTTTCCCGCTTGAATAGCGGACTTTGGAGTAGACCAGTGGTTCCCAAAGTGGGCGGTACCGCCCCCTGGCGGGGTGGGAACCCTTAGGGGGGCAGTGAGAGGCAAGGGTGGTGACAGGGGGGGCGGTGAGAGGGGCCAGGGGGGCAGTAGGTGGTTCGCCATGCTTTTGCACTTGAAGCTCTCTCGCGTTCCTCGCTCTTGTGTGCAGGGCAGCCCATTCTGAAAGAAAACGCGAGATGTTTTCTTTCAGAATGGGCTGCCCTGCACACAAGAGCATGGAATGCGATGGAATTACAAGTGCTAGGTCTGATGCCCGTCTTGCGGCCCACCCAGCCCCCGTCCATCCCCCGCCCAGGCTCCGCTCCGCTCACCCCAAACTGCGTCTCACCGCGCGACGGGCGTCCTACCTAGCACTTGAAGCTCTCTCGCGTTCCTCGCTCTTGTGTGCAGGGCAGCCCATTCTGAAAGAAAACGCGAGATGTTTTCTTTCAGAATGGGCTGCCCTGCACACAAGGGCGTGGAATGCGACGGAGTTACAAGTGCTAGGTATGATGCCCACCCAGACCCCACCCAGACCCCACCCCGCATGACTGGTCACCCCAAACTGCATCCCACCGCGCGATGGGCATCCTACCTAGCACTTGAAGCTCTTTCGCGTTCCTCGCTCTTGTGTGCAGGGCAGCCCATTCTGAAAGAAAACGCGAGATGTTTTCTTTCAGAATGGGCTGCCCTGCACACAAGAGCATGGAATGCAATGGAGTTACAAGTGCTAGGTATGATGCCCGTCTCGCTGCCCGCCCAGCCCCCGCCCAGGCTCTGCTCCGCTCCGCCCCGCCCCGCACGACTGGTCACCCCAAACTGCGTCGCACCGCGCGACGGATGTCCTACCTAGCAATTGAAGCTCTCTCGCGTTCCTCGCTCTTGTGTGCAGGGCAGCCCATTCTGAAAGAAAGCGCGAGATGTTTTCTTTCAGAATGGGCTGCCCTGCACCCAAGAGTGTGAAATGTGACGGAGTTACAAGTGCTAGGTACTGAGTGCGGCACAGCGACGAGGGAAGCCGACTGCTCCCGAAGCTGCTCAGGCGAGTGCTCGCAAACCCGCGGGAAGGCCCTGCCGCAGAACCTGCGTATGCATGGACTTTCCCTGAGGGGGTGGGGTGGGGGGGCAGTGAGGATGAGTTTGTAGCACCAAGAGGGCGGTGGACTGAAAAAGAACCACTGGTATAAATGGTTAGAAGGTAGGAATAATAAGTAAAAAAATATATAATAGTGATGATTTTGAAATTAGGAATATTAGCAAAAATGGTATTAAATATACAATGTATGTAAAGTAATAAATTGACACAAATAATAAAACACAACATGTAAGTAGTAGTATAAAGAATATGTAAGGAACAAGGGAACCGTAAATATACATATGTGAATAATAATACATATTATATAATAATACATATTATATAATAATATATATTATATGCGAATAATAATACATATGTGAATAATAAGAGCCAAGGTGGCGCAGGGGTTAGAGGCAGGTACTGCAGGCCACTTTCGCTGACACTGATCCGCAGGTCAGCTGTTCAAATCTCACCGGCTCAAGGTTGACTCAGCCTTCCATCCTTCCGAGGTAGGTAAAATGAGGACCTGGATTGTTGGGGGCAATGTAAATATATACATTGCCTACTGGTGTAAACCGCTTAGAGAGTGCTTGCACTGTGAGGCGGTATATAAATCTCACAAATAAATAAATAAATAAATAAATAAATAAATAAATAAATAAATAAATAAATAAATAAATAAATAAATAAATAAATAAAGAAATAAAGAAATAAATAAATAAATAAATAAATGAATAAATAAATAAATAAATAAATAAATAAATAAATAAATAAATAAATAAATAAATAAATAAATAAAGGGGAGAAAATGTAAAACATGGATATACACTGATACAGAACTGTTGTAAAATGGGGAAAAAATCTTGTATGTTTGTTTTAGTTTTAGTTTTTAAAGATAAAAATTATCAAAATTATCAAAAAAAAGAAAGAAAGTAAAATAAAAGAAACCCTCGGATTTCCTATACTGTACCTATGAAAGTTATATATCGAAGAGAAATCTTGGATGAAGGGTTTGCTTTCCCATCGACAGTCAGTGAGACAGGAAGGCTTCGATCGATTTGCAACCTGAGCAAGTTACAAGACCGAAGCACTTGCTAAATAATGCAGAAAAGATTCTGCTCAACCCAGCACAGCAATTAAAAGCTGATATTCCATCTTTCTTGCTGAGAAGTCATGGAGGTTATCTACTCTTCTGTGGAAGGAATCTTTTTGTTGTTGTTGTTGATACTTGAGAAGACCAGGGCAAATGTGGAACCTCAGCAAGTGTCACATTTCTTCTCTCTTCTGAGAAGTCTTAAAAGACGGAAGAGATATCAGAACTCACTGGAAAATCTCAGTTACATTCTGTATCTCTCCTTAAAAAGGATGTTACCCAGAGCATAGAATCATAGGGCTGGAAGGGTCCTCAAGAGATCTTCTAGTCTAACCCCTTGCTCAAGGCAGGAGACTTTATGCCATTGTGGTTAAATGGCAACCAAGATAGTTAGTCAATTGGTTACCTGGACAGAAAGGGGGAAAATCCCCATAAGTGTTGGCAACATTCAAATATTCGAATATTTGAATTGAGAATTGTGGGGTCCTTGGTGTTCTCTGAGTGTGGTTGTTTTCTTGCAGACATTTCGTCACCCAGCTAGGTGATATCATCAGTGCTAGAAGGGAGCGGGGTTTCCTCTTTGTTTCTATAGGAACCACCTACGGTTGCCAAGTCATTAATCCTTATTTCACTCTGAGCAGTCCGCTAATAGGGCAAGCCACGTGTATAAACGAAGAGCAAACTCCATACCCTTCTAGCACTGATGATGTAATCTAGATGGGTAATGAAACATCTGCAAAAAAACAACCAAGCTCAGAGAGCATCAAGAACCCCACAGTCATCCTCCTCCTCCTCCTCCTCCTCCTCCTCCTCCTCCTCCTCCTCCTCCTCCTCCTCCTCCTCCTCCTCCTCCTCTCCACAAATCCCACTCCATTCTATAACTGATGATTAACTGCATGTCCTGCAGAATCTGTTCACATCCCAGTGATCTACCTTCCAGGACTCAGGAGTTCCAGCATGTGAAGTTAAATTCAGGCCCCTATTGAATTGGTCTAAATAGGATAAGCCTCCATTGCCTTAAAAGACAATATCTATCCTGCAAAAAGAATGGTTGCATAAGCAGCTCCCTATAGCTGCGGAATTTGTTACAATCCATCAACGTCTGATGTCTTGTCTATCAAGGAAAGGGACATTTTAAAGAAAATATGGCCATAGAATTAAATGCTACTCCCACAGAACTTAGCCGAGGTCCATCATTTTATTTGTGGCAAAGAAAGATGGGGAAGAAGGGAAGAAGAAAATGTCGTTCTGAAATCATGAAAATACAGATAATGCAACACCGAAGCAACAACAAATATACAATTGGGGTGGGGTGGGGGAAATGCCTCCATCATTGAACTATTCAGGAAGAAGCTACATTCCTACCAAGACTGTAAGCTATTGTCTATAAACAGGGAGGACAACTCCACTCTCACCAGTCCTGATGATGTTATCTAGTTGGGCAATGAAATGTCTGCAAGTAAACAACCAAGCTCAGAGAACACCAAGGGCCCCACACTCCTCCCATTCCTCCTCCTCCTCCTCCTCCTCCTCCTCCTCCTCCTCCTCCTCCTCCTCCTCCTCCTCTTCTTCTTCTTCTTCTTCTTCTTCTTCTTCTTCTTCTTCTTCTTCTTCTTCTTCTTCTTCTTCCTCCTCCTCCTCCTCCTCCTCCTCCTCCTCCTCCTCCTCCTCCTCTTCTTCTTCTTCTTCCTCCTCCTCCTCCTCCTCCTCCTCCTCCTCCTCCTCCTCCTCCTCCTCTTTCTCTTTCTCATCCTCCTCCTCTTCCTCTTCCCTTTATCCTTCCCCTCCTCCTCCTCCTCCTCCTCCTCCTCCTCCTCTTTCTCTTTCTCATCCTCCTCCTCTTCCTCTTCCCTTTATCCTCTCCCTCTTCCTCCTCCTCCATCATTCCACAATTCCCACTCTCTTCTAGCACGGATGATGTTATCTAGTTGGGTAATGTAATGTCTGCAAGAAAACAACCAAGGACCGCACAATTCTCCACCTCCTCCTCCTCCTCCTCCTCCTCCTCCTCCTCCTCCTCCTCCTCCTCCTCCTCCTCCTCCCTGCAAATCCCTGGGATCTGTTGGAGTCACTCCACCAGCTTAGGAGCCACTATGGGACACTTTAGCCTTGACTTTCCACATCCTCTCCAGTTCTACCTTCAGGCCGTGGGCTGGCAATGTTCCAGGCCTACAGGCCTACAAAAGTTATATAGTTGGATCAGCTCATCTAAAAACAGAGAGCGTTAAAGTTGTCTGCAGGATTAATTGAAGGTGGCAACAATTTAGCCAATGCTCTCCTGTTTGCAGAACACTTAATTGTCTTTTTAAGTCTATATACCACTCTTGTTCCAAGGTCTGTGTATAATAAATATTGCTATCTGACTAGCAGATCATTAAAAGTTTTTAGCAGCATTTGGCCCCTTGTCGATCTCCCACCATCACCCCAGAATAATTTCTAAATATTTTTTTCTAGTAATTAGCCTTGCCCCTACTTAAGTGGGTCTCATTTGCAAATCTTTAGCAGCAGTGTGCCATTATCATGTAAAAGATTGCATTTGATAATTTTTAATTACAGGTAAATATGTTAATTAATTTGCACTTGTCAGAAAGAGGAAGGAAGGAAGGAATGTGGGAGGGACTGAGGAAGGAAGGAAGGAAGGAAGGAAGGAAGGAAGGAAGGAAGGAAGGAAGGAAGGAAGGAAGGAAGGAAGGAAGGAAGGAAGGAAGGAGATTGATGAAAGAATGGATGGATGGATGGATGGATGGATGATAGGGAGAAGAGAAGATAGGGGTGAGTAGGTAAGATGAAGAAAGGAAGAATAGAATTTATTGAATTTTTGTCTACATTTTAGCTTATTGGTTTCTTTCTGGTTAAATAAACAATTAAAGATTGGTAAAAGGAAGGAAAAAGTGGGAATTGTTTTTCTGGTAGTGTTTCAGATCTATAGGTGCATAAGTTGGTTTTCCTAAAATTCAAATTAGATCTGAATTGCTACTTCTCACATCTAAAACATGGTGTTGATCCCACTGATCAGAAATGTCCTTGCTCTGGGTCAGCCATCAGAGCCCCAGAACCAAGAGATTTCAGAGCTGCAGTGGCGCAGTGGTTAGAGTGCAGTACTGCAGGCTACTTCTGCTGATCACCGGCTGCCAGCAGTTTGGCAGTTCGAATCTCACCAGGCTCAAGGTTGACTCAGCCTTCCATCCTTCCGGGGTGGGTAAAATGAGGACCCAGATTGTTGGGGGCAAGAGGTTGACTCTGTAAACCGCTTAGAGGGGGCTGTAAAGCACTGAAGCAGTATATAAGTCTAAGTGCTATTGCTGTAATCAACCTAATGCTTGCCTTAAATATTTTTACACAGACTTTCGTCTTACACTATTAGCATAAGGGCAGGGGGAATGGGATGCTCAACTTCTTGTGACTTCATAGATTTTTTCACACTTTTTTTTGGCAAAAATAGAAAATCACATTGAACTGGTCTTTATTTTTTCAACTAGGGCTGTAGTCTAGTATAGCCCAGGGGTCTCCAACCTTGGCAACTTTAAGACTTGTGAACTTCAACTTCAGCCAGCTGGCTGTGGAATTCTGGGAGTTGAAGTCCACAAGTCTTAAAGTTGCCAAGGTTGGAGCCCCCTGCTAGCCAACAGCTCTAGAACTTCCTGGTGACGGAACTGGATCAGCAATGGATCTCACAAACTTTGATAAAACTACTTTGATAGCAATTCCATAACAATGGGCTCTATACATCTATGGAGATTCTCTGTCATCCAGGTCATGGTTGTCTCAAAGGTGCTTTTTCGAAAGGCAAAAATTGGACTTTTTTTTCGAAGACATTTTGCTTCTCATTCCAAGAAGCTTCTTCAGTTCTGACTGAATGGTGGAGGAGGGAAGAATTTATATCCCTTGCAGTCATCTGGTCGCTGGTGTTCTGTCCCTACGAAGCACACAGCCACACGAACAGGTTTAAAGCAATACTTTTACTAATAAAACTGTTATCAGTAAAGAATGCACACACCAATATTACAAACAGCTTGGTAAACAACCAGCTACTAATTACTTCATTAGTAGCCGGGATTAGTTCAAAGAGTTCTCAAACAATGACGAGCCAATTAAGTCCAGTTAGCTTACGGAGCTTCTTAGCATTGGCAAAGTTCCTAGAGTCCAGTCTCTGATAACAAGACGCCGACAGAGAAACACAAAACGGGTATCACAAAAACAAACTATGATTCAGACGGATTTTTCCCAAGTTGTTCTCTGCAGCTTCCCAGCTGCATCGACCCTTCTTAAATAGACTAGGGGAGTGGCCAATTAGCCCCAAGTCTTACTCTCGAGTAGACCTCCTCTCGAGTAGACCTTTCTGCCTCTTGGCAGCCCTGCGTGATCTTGCATTCAGGAAAGGAGTAGTAGCCCCTCCTTTCTCAGCACTGCCAAGAGGCACTGAAGGTTCCAAAGGCCCAGGCTGCACACGCTGTGGATGGGCCACAACAGCTAGCACCAATGGTGGGTTTCACTTACTGTACCTTTGCTACCGGTTCAGGAACGGGAGCGCGTGGGAGCACAGAAGCTCTGTGATGATGTTCGGCCGGGTGGGTGGAGCCTCCGCTGCTACCGGTTTCCCCGAACCAGGCCGAACTGGTAGGAACCCACCACTGGTTAGCACTCTTTCCGAGAGCTGTTGAGACCATTTGGAGGTTCATCTATGCCCCTGAATAGTGCAAATGGGTGTGGAGCCTTCTTGGACCACGTGGCCCATGGGGTTGCTGCAATTATTCTAAGTATGAAAACAGTCATAAGAATGTTTTGTTCAGTGCTGTTATAACTTCAAACGGTCATTAAACGAATTGTTGTAAGTCAAGGATTACTTGTATTCCAATTTTATCCGCTTTTGAGCCAAAATGATTGTTCATTTGGGGCTCAGAGCTAGCGAAAATTTCTCTAAGTTCACCTAATTTTTCATTCCCCCCCAACTTGATATTTGTTCCATTCTTTCCAGGACATCTACATGGGATCAAAGAAGTGAAGATGGTAGCTTATGAAGAAGGGTGAGGTTTAATTGAACAGTTGCAGACGCCATCTTGATTTTGGGTGTCCCGGAGTGGATATCCCTGCAACCTACTGTTACTTATCAATTATTATTACTGTTATTTCAGCATAAAAGCTCTGTAACGATTCTCAGTCATCCAGGTCATGGTTGTCCCAAAGGTGCCTTTTTTGAAGAGGCAACAGGACTTTCTATTTTTTTCTTTCAAGATGTTTCGCTTCTCGTCCAAGAAGCTTCTTCAGCTCTGACTGGATGGTGGGGAATAGAAGGATTGATATTCCTTGCAGGCAGCTGATCATTTGCATCCTTTTAGAGAGTCGTTGAGGCCACTTGGAGGTTTATCTGCATCATCAGGGTAACCTGAGGAACCAGGAGCACCACTCAGGTGACCCTGAAAACACAGATAAACCTCCAAGTGGCCTCAATGACCCTCTAAAAGGATGCAAATTTATTTATTTGTTTGTTTGTTTGTTTGTTTGTTTGTTTGTTTGTTTGTTTGTCTGTCTGTCTGTCTGTCTATCTATCTATCTATCTATCTATCTATCTATCTATCTATCTATCTATCTATCTATCTATCTATCTATCTATCTATCTATCTATCTAGTCAAGTACGTGTTGGTAATATACATAGATATAACATTGTTTATATACATAAGATGGGTACTGATAAGAGGGAACATTAGGACAGGGACGGTAGGCACGCTGGTGCACTTATGTACGCCCCTTACTGACCTCTTAGGAATTGGGTGAGGTCAACAGTGGACAGTCTAAGGGTAAAGTTTTGGGGGTTTGGTGACAAAACCACAGAGTCAGGTAGTGAGTTCCAGGCATTTATCACTCTGTTGCTAAAGTTGCATTTTCTACAGTCAAGTTTGGAGCGGTTCACTTTGAGTTTGTATCTGTTATGTACTCGTGTATTGTTGTGGTTGATGCTGAAGTAGTCGTTGACAGGAAGGACGTTGTAGCAGATAATTTTATGAGCTATGCTTAGGTCGTGCCAAAGACGACGTAGTTCTAAGCTTTCTAATGACCAGCTGTCTGCAAGGAATATAAATCCTTCCATTCCCAACCATCCAGTCAGAGCTAAAGAAGCTTCTTGGACGAGAAGCGAAACATCTTCAAAAGAAAAAACAAGAAAAAAAAAACAGTTTCCTCCTGAAAAAGCATCTTTGGGACGTTATTTCAGCTTGCAGTTCTAAAACTGCAACTTACATTCCTGCACCCTTTCGCTTGATATACGCATTCTCACGTTGCCTTCTGCACATATGCGAATGCCGATTTTGTTGGCAACCTGCGTCAGCATTGGAAAAGTGTTAACGCTGATGATGAATCAAATTTTATTTCATGTGCGGATCTGGGCAACACAAACACAGAAACTCATATTGCAGTGTGACTTCAAATCTTCTAATCCATCCTCCACTTGCTCTTCTTTGAAAAGGAGATTTTAATTATCACACTTGAGCTGCCACCAAAATGAAAAATACATGACATGACACTAACTTAACCACCCACCACAATCTGTACCCGAGAAACAGGAACAGGGAGAGGTGGAAATTCAAAACACAATGACGATAGAAATGGTCAATAAAATCCGAGTTTATTCCGTTGGTATATGTCACCAGAGAAATTGTCTCGAATGTAGAAATGCGCTTTCAAATCTATGCTGGAAATGTAAATGACCAGAAGGGACATTTGATCATGCTTTGCGTAAAAAAGCTAGAAAATTCTACATTCAAATACAGACACTGATTCACAGGACTTTTTAAGATTAAAATACAGGACGTCCTTGACTTATGACCACAATTTAGCCCAACATTTCTGTTGCTCAGTATTGTGTAGTGGGCTTCAGTAGGCAAGAAGCAGACCAGCATGGGCTCCCAACACCCCCTCTCCGCTTCGAAATCAAGCTTGTCCCACCACCCTGAATAGCAGGAGAACTAACCAAATTTGCAGACGATACCAAGCTGGCGGGAGTAGCAAACACCCCAGAGGACAGACTCAAAATCAAGAGGGGCCTCGACAGACTCAAACACTGGGCCGAAACCAATAAAATGAAATTTAACACGGAGAAAAGTAAAATGCTACACCTAGGTAAGAAGAATCAAAAATACACATACAAACTGGGTGAAACCACACTCAATAGCAGCGATTGGGAGAGGGATCTTGGAGTCTTGGTAGACAGCCAACTAAATATGAGCCAGCAGTGTGCAGCAGCAGCCAAAAAGGCCAACACAGTCCTGAGCTGCATAAATAGAGGGATACAATCAAGGACCAGAGAGGTACTAGTACCACTCTATAAAGCCTTGGTCAGACCACACCTAGAGTACTGCATCCAGTTTTGGTCACCACACTACAAAAAAGACATTGAAACCCTAGAGAAAGTGCAGAAGAGAGCAACCAGGATGATAAAGGGTCTGGAAAATAAAACATACAAAGAGCGGTTGCAGGAACTGAGCTTGGCCAGTCTGGCGAAGAGAAGGACCAGGGGTGACATGATAGCAGTCTTCCAATACTTGAGGGGATGCCACAGAGAGAAGGGGGTCAGGCTGTTCTCTATGGCACCAGAAAGCCAAACAAGGAATAATGGATGGAAGCTGACCAAGGAGAGATTCAACCTGGAAGTGAGGAGAAACTTTCTGATGGTGAGAGCGATCAACCAGTGGAACAGCTTGCCAGCAGAGGTTGTGAGAGCCCCAACACTTGCGACCTTCAAGGAGAGACTGGACTGCCATCTGTCTCAAAGGGTGTAGGAACTCCTGCTTGAGCAGGGGGTTGGGCTAGATGACCTACAAGGTCCCTTCCAACTCTAATAATAAATCTAAACCCAGTTGGAAGACGGTGCTGCTTCATCTTAATTCATTCATAGGAGCTGAGATAGCGCAGTGGTTAAAAGCAGCATTGCGACCTTCAGCTGATTGCTAGTTCAGCAGTTCAGCTGTTCAAATCTCACCAGGCTCAAGGTTGACTCAGCCTTCCATCCTTCCGAGGTGGGTAAAATGAGGACCCAGATTGTTGGGGGAAATATGCTGAACTCTGTAAACCGCTTAGAGAGTGCTGTAAAGCACTATGAAGCGGTATATAAGTAAAGTGCTATTGCTATTGCTATTTGCAGCAACCAATCCGCCTGAGCGCGACCCCCCCTCACCCCCCGCCAGCTCGAGTTTGTTTTTGCTTCGTTTTCTCCCCAGAAAGCAAGTTTTTTTCCCCCTCTATTAACCTGTTACTTGAAATCGCGCCTTTCCCCTGCCCGGGTTGTCTGTCTGGCAGGTGCCTGCTTTCCCTGTCAGTGTGGGGGGGAGGAGGGGGGACCTCAGGCACTCTCCTCCTCCTCCCCCCACCTCCGTCTTCCTAGAGGAGACGGGGGTCTCCCCCCTTGGTTTACGAATGTCAGATGTTTTTTAATTTTTATAATTTTTTAATTAGATGTTTTTATGTAACAATGATTTTATATGTTGTTAGCCGCCCAGAGTCCCTCGGGAATTGGGCGGCATACAAATCTATTAAATTAAATTAAATTAAATTAATTTAGTTTTGCTAGAAAGCTTTTCAACCGCTCTGAAAGACAAGTGCAAAGCGCCCCCCCCCGCCCCAGTGTTTGCTCTGCCCCACCCCATGCCGGCCTGTGAATGCAGGGCGCTGAATCGGAAGCCTGTCGCTCGGGCGCGCGTCTGGCTGGAGGAAGAAGCGGGGGCTGATTAGACGGAGCTCGTCCCGACATGGCTGGCTTAAAACTCCCCGAGTTTTAACTCCCCCCCAATCTCGCACGCCCCCCTTTCAGGCCGATTTTTGGAAAGAATGCCCTAGCTTGTCGTGCATTCTTTCCAAAAATCGGGAGTTTTTAGAAATGCCGCGGGACGCGGGACAAATGTTTAAAAAGCGGGACTGTCCCGCCAAAAGCGGGACGTCTCTGGTCACACTATGTTAAACAGTAGCCCAGTCAAGGAACCTCTAAGGAGAAAACTATTGTGTAGTGGGCTTCAGTAGACAAGAAGCAGACCAGCATAGCTACAACAGCATTTATTGACTCAAAACTGGAACTGAGAAACTGCAGGCAAATCCCTGTAATTTATACTCTGGGCCCCCACAGGGCCTTAACCAATCATAATACTTGAAAAAGCCGGCCCAAATATGAATGTTCTAAGTTTCCCTCCAAAACAGTTGGAGTTAACGGTTAGCGTCATCTAAAGGTTAGTTTCACTTTAGCTTTGCTTAACACAACTATATATATTCAACACATAACACCAAGCTTTTGCCCCATTTGATGACCTTTCTTGCCGCAGTTGTTAAGTGAATCACTGCAGTCGTTAAGTCAGTAGCACGGTTGTTAAGTGGATCTGGATTTCCCATTGACTTTGCTTGTCAGAAGGTTATATAAGGGGATCACATGACCCCGGGACACTGCAACCATCATAAGTACATGCCAGTTGCCAAGCTTCTGAATTTTGTTCACATGAACCACGAGAATGCTATATCGGTCATAAATGTAAAAAAGGGTCATAAATCTCTTTTTTCAGCGCCGTTGTAACTTTGAACGGTCACTAAACAAGTGGCTGTAAGTCAAGGACTACCTTCACTTAATTAATATCCCACCTTTATTATTTTTATGGGCAACTCCAGGTGGTGGACATATCTGTTATCTATGTTTATTGCCGATTGGAAACCCCTGATGGACTTTTTGCATGAAACAGAAGGAGAAAAAAAACTTAGAACGAATGATTTTGATGATTAGACAGGATCATCAAATTATAGAAAGAAGATAATTATGTTGTGATCATAGTGTCAACCCCGAGGCTGACCTGACCGAAACCATCTTGGAGCTTCAGGGTTGCCACACTGGAGCTGGGAGATAGGGAAGGGGGATTTGAGATAGCTGAGACTTTGTAGTCAAAACAAAATATTTCTCTTGGGAACCAAGGACGTTCTTCTCACACCTTGTCAGAGAAAGGAGGAGTGATGTCACCAGACAGAGCCGTGATTGGACCATGTGACTGATTGTTTTGAGAAAGTGACAAACATTTACTTTTAATTAGGTGAAAACCACGGGAACCTTCAGAGTCGGTTTTCACCAGATCTGTTCCAATATGATCTATCCAATAAAGCTATTCTTTGAGGAATCTACCTGCCTCAGAGTTTTGCTTGCTAGGGGTCTATTACTTGGAACCCCGACACATAAAGAAAGATGCAACTTTATAATTGGAAAGAATGCTGTAAAGATTAAAAGCCACTTCTTTGTATTATTTTTTTTTTAATTTTTGAGTTTGGTTGTTTTCTTGCAGACATTTCATTACCCAAATGGGTAACATCATCAAGGGCTAGGAAAGAGTGGGGTTTGCACTCTGTTTTTATATGGTGTATTGCCTGTCAGTGTTGATGGGAATGGTCTTGGTGGTCTCTTGATAATGCTGTTGTTTATTGTTTGCTTTTCTGAGTTGGCAGTTCTTTGACTGGGGTATTTTCCATGTAAAAAAGATGTTGAGACTCTAGAAAGAGTGCAGAGAAGAGCAACAAAGATGATTAGGGGACTGGAGGCTAAAACATATGAAAAACGACTTCAGGAACTGGGTATGTCTAGTTTAATGAAAAGAAGGATCAGGGGAGACATGATAGCAGTCTTCCAAAATCTCAGGGGCTGCCACAAAGAAGAGGGAATCAATCTATTCTCCAAAGGACCAGAAGGCAGAACAAGAAGCAATGGGTGGAAACTAAACAAGGAGAGAAGCAACTTAGAACTAAGGAGAAATTTCCTGACAGAACAATTAATCAGTGGAACAACTTGCCTCCAGAAGTTGTGGTTGCTCCAACACTGGAAGTTTTTAAGAAGATGTTGGATAACCATTTGTCTGAAGTGATGTAGGGTTTCCTGCCTGAGCAGGGGGTTGGACTAGAAGACCTCCAAGGTCCCTTCCAACTCTGTTATTCTGTGTTTTTTAATCTATTCTATGTACATTTGGGGTTGTGGTTATTTCTTCAGCCACTTCCAACTCTCTCTCAGTGGACATTATTTCACAGGTCTGTTAGCCGATTTTTGAGTTTTCCTAATTGGGTCAATGGTGATTTTAGCTAGTGTTGGTCTTTTTCTGATCTCTTCTTTGATTTTATTTTTCCCAGTGTTGAGGTCTTTTCCAATGAATCTGGCCTTTGCATTAAGTCTTAGCTTCATTATTTGGGCTTCCAATAAGCATTCTGTTTTATTTAATCTAGCATTAAATGGTTTGTTTTTCTCTACTCCAAGTTATTATCAATTATTTTCCCAGTGTCAACATTTAAATGAATATTTTTTTCCTTTCTTTCTGACAGGCCAGCTTTTACATCCACATGTTATAACTGGGGAGATCACAAACCCACATTAATATCTTGTCCAAATTTGTTATATCTCTATCTCTATCTCTATCTCTATCTCTATCTCTATCTCTATCTCTATCTCTATCTCTATCTCTATCTCCATCTCCATCTCTATCTCTATCTCTATCTCTATCTCTATCTCTATCTTTATCTATATCTATATGTATCTCTCTCTCTCTCTCTCTCTCTCTCTCTCTCTCTCTCTCTCTCTCTCTCTCTCTCTCTCCATCCATCCATCCATCCATCCATCCATCTCTATCTATCTATCTATCTATCTATCTATCTATCTATCTATCTATCTATCTATCTATCTATCTATCCATCCATCCATCCATCCATCCATCCATCCATCCATCCATCCATCCATCCATCCATCCATCCATCCATCCATCCATCCATATATATATATATATATATATATATATATATATATATATATATATATATATATATATATATATATATATATATATATATATATATCTTCTATCTATCTATCTATCTACCTACCCACCTACCTACCTACCTACCTACCTATCTATATCTATATCTATATCTATATCTATATCTATATCTATATCTATATCTATATCTATATCTATATCTGTCTGTCTGTCTGTCTGTCTGTCTGTCTATCTATCTATCTATCTATCTATCTATCTATCTATCTATCTATCTATCTATCTATCTATCTATATCTATCTATCTATCTATCTATCTATCTATCTATCTATCTATCTATCTATCTATCTATCTATCTATCTCTATCTCTATCTATCTATCTATCTATCTATCTATCTATCTATCTATCTATCTCTATCTCTATCTCTATCTCTATCTCTATCTCTATCTCTATCTATCTATCTATCTATCTATCTATCTATCTATCTATCTATCTATCTATCTATCTATCTATCTATCTCTATCTCTATCTCTATCTCTATCTCTATCTATCTATCTATCTATCTATCTATCTATCTATCTATCTATCTATCTATCTATCTATCTATCTATCTATCTATCTATCTCTATCTCTATCTCTATCTCTATCTATCTATCTATCTATCTATCTATCTATCTATCTATCTATCTATCTATCTATCTATCTATCTATATCTATATCTATATCTATCTATCTATCTATCTATCTATCTATCTATCTATCTATCTATCTATCTATCTATCTATCTATCTATCTATCTATCTATCTATCTATCTATGAAAAGTGTAAGGAAAGGAGGAAAAAGATAGAAAAAGCATTGACTTCTGACTCCATGTGGGGAAGTAAAATAAGATAATAGCACCAAAACTCAGCTTTTTGCTTTTATACAACAGTATAAACAAATGGCTGTCCAGTCTCTTCTTAAAAACTTCCAGTGTTGGAGCATTCACAACTTCTGGAGGCAAGCTGTTCCACTGATTAATTGTTCTAACTGTCAGGAAATTTCTCTTTAGTTCTAAGTTACTTCTCTCCTTGTTTAGTTTCCACCCATTGCTTCTTGTTCTACCCCCAGGTGCTTTGGAGAATAGTTTGACTCCCTCTTCTTTGTGGCAACCCCTGAGATATTGGAAGACTACTATCATGTCTCACCTAGTCCTTCTTTTCATTAAACTAGACATATTGTACCCAGTTCCGTTTTTCATGTTTTTGTCTCCAGGCGTTTATAATCATCTTTGTTGCACTTCTCTGATTTTTTTCCAAATCTTGTAGGACATTAGCACTCACCCCTCTCCTAGAAAAATGAAATATTCTAGGAAATATTAAAAAGGCATAATATTATATTTACCTGGATGAGAAATGGAGAAATATGTTTTTAAAGACCAAGCAGCTCCCTGCAGCTCCCTGCCCCCACATCAGCTCCAGGGTGATGGGATTAAGACATGGCCCTCAGGACATAGCAATAGCAATAGCACTTAGACTTATATACCGCTTCATAGTGCTTTACAGCTCTCTCTAAGCAGTTTACAGAGTTCAGCATATTGCCCCCAACAATCTGGGTCCTCATTTTACCCACCTCGGAAGGATGGAAGGCTGAGTCAACCTTGAGCCTAGTGAGATTTGAACAGCTGAACTGCTGAACTGCATTGCTGCATTTTAACCACTGCACCACCTCGGCTCTTTTAAGTATTAGAGGGCTAATACTATCGACATGATAGTATTAGCCCTCTACCCATCTCACCACATGGCACCTGGGAAGATTACATCACCCAGCAAGATTCAACCAAGCTTGGGACTCAAAACACAACCTACGAAGTTGCCCCTGCTTCAGAGGTGGGTTCCTGCCGGAGCTCTTCTGCACATGCGCAAAAGCAAAATCGCACCAAAATCTCATGCGGCACACGTCCCCTCGTGAGATTTTGGCGTGATTTGGCTTCCACGCATGCGCAGAAGCAAAATTGGGCAAGGGGGCATGTGCTCGTAGCGCGCGCGCGCGCGCCCAAAGCATGGAGATGCACGCGCAGCGCACTGGCACCAGTAAGGCAGCAACCCGCCGCTGCCCTGCATGGCCCCATGGGAGTCTGACAACCAATCAGAACACAAGCTCAAATTCAAAGCCCAACAGAGGGCATAAAACACAGGCGCTCCCAACACCTCTCCCCTTTTTCTGCCCAGGACCTCAAGCCATATGATCCTATTTGTATTTGTTTATTTGTCAAGCATAAATGATTATAAGCAAAGTACAAACAGTAAAACATGATTGAATATATATGTAATATTACAAGCATGAATAAGAGTAAAAGAGGTATGAATATATGGGTACATTAGGATAGGAACGATAGGCACGATTGTGCGCTTATGCACGCCCCTTACCGACCTCTTAGGAATGGGGTGAGGTCGATGGTAGATATTCTGAGGTTGAAGTTTTTGGGGTTTGGGGAAGAAACTACTGAGTCAGGTAAAGTGTTCCAGGCGTTGACCACTCTGTTGTTGAAGTCAAATTTTTTGCAATCAAGTCTGGAACGGTTTACATTAAGTTTGTATCTATTGTGAGCTCATGTATTATTGCGGTTGAAGCTGAAGTAGTCGTTAACAGGTAGGACATTGAGGCAGATGATTTTGTGAGCTACACTTAGGTCAGATCCTGTTCATCAATAAACCATCTTTCCAAGCAGCCTCCATGTTTCCAGTGTCTTTCTCCCCACTTGCAACTGAACCCAGATGGACATTTCTTCCAACAGTCTCAACATATTTTTTGCACCATGGTGACCAAAACTGGAGAGAGTATTCCAAGCGCGGCCTTACCAAGGCATTATATAGGGATACTTAACACTTTTCTGTGTTTCTGATGTCTCCTGCGCAGTTTCTTCAGGCGACTAATCTTCCAAGACTTTTCTTCCCCAAGGTCACCTTATCCGTACCTGCTTAAGCAGTGCTGAGAAATCCATTCGTGGCCTGAGGCCATCAAGGTTTTTCTTCCCTTCCTTGGCAGAGAAGGAGACCTGTTGGTGAAATTATTATGCTTCCAATAACAAGAGTGGCCAGCAGGTTTTTATTATGCTGGTAGCATGGCCCTTGGTGAAATAACAAGGCTGGTGGAGTCAACCTGCCTTTCATTAGCTTGGCAATCTGCCCTTTAATAAGGAAGACAAGAGGAAGACGAGAAAAAACATGAGTAGCATTCAGAGCCAACTCCCCTCCCTGTTCTGTTGTTCTACAGATCAGGGTGGGGACTTTTAACCGTAGGACTGTTTGACATAAGAACTCCCCCAAAGCTTTCTGACACATCTGTTTAAAATGGGTTTAGATTTATTATTAGAGTTGGAAGGGACCTTGTAGGTCATCTAGTCCAACCCCCTGCTCAAGCAGGAGTTCCTACACCATTTGAGACAGATGGCAGTCCAGTCTCCCCTTGAAGGTCGCAAGTGTTGGGGCTCTCACAACCTCCGCTGGCAAGCTGTTCCACTGGTTGATCGCTCTCACCGTCAGAAAGTTTCTCCTCACTTCCAGGTTGAATCTCTCCTTGGTCAGTTTCCATCCATTATTCCTTGTTTGGCTTTCTGGTGCCATAGAGAACAGCCTGACCCCCTCCTCTCTGTGGCATCCCCTCAAGTATTGGAACACTGCTATCATGTCACCCCTGGTCCTTCTCTTCGCCAGACTGGCCAAGCTCAGTTCCTGCAAGCGCTCTTTGTATGTTTTATTTTCCAGACCCTTTATCATCCTGGTTGCTCTCTCCTGCACTTTCTCTAGATTCTCAATGTCTTTTTTGTAGTGTGGTGACCAAAACTGGATGCACTACTCTAGGTGTGGTCTGACCAAGGCTTTATAGAGTGGTACTAGTACCTCTCTGGTCCTTGATTGTATCCCTCTATTTATGCAGCTCAGGACTGCGTTGGCCTTTTTGGCTGCTGCTGCACACTGCAGGTGATGTGAGTCTTCCTTATTTTGAATGAAGAAAAGGCACAAAAATGTAGCACACATTTTATAACAGCGGAGGGCATATAGTCCAGGGGTGAAATGCTACCGGTTCGGGCATACCAGTAGTGGCAGCCGCCAGTGGATGTCTCTGGCCACCTTTGTTAAGTGAATCACTGTAGTTGTTAAGTTTATTGCACAGTTGTTATGTGAATCTGGCATCTCCATTGTCAGAAGGTTGCAAAAAATGACATAAATATAGTTCCTTCTCACCTATCATGCCATACGCAGGGAGCAAAATGAGTCAAAATGGCAGCAAGACCATGTATTCACATATTTCCCCCCCCCCAGGAAAAGTTTATTGCAGTTCGCATTTCTTTGGCAAAGTTGTCTACACACACACACACACACACACACACACACACACACACACACACACACACACACAAAGAAGACCAACAACAAGAACAATTGGGGAATTGGGGGAGAAAAAAAACCAGGGGAAAACTTCTCAGTTACAGGTTCGTTCCATATGTTCCATCAAAAGAATGTGCAGAAAATCAAAGAGACATCTGTGCAAAATCCATACGATGACAGCTGCTGATTTTGACTCTTGTTTAAAAAGAATCTTTAAACGAATTGTTAGCATGAATTTTTTAAAAACTGAAGATGGTGTGGGAGCTGATGCAGTAGGATGCAACTTTGACTGTGATGTTAACGAAGAAACACAACTGCTGTCCATTCAAAAGGTGGTGCTGGAAATTCTCAAAACCCATTAACAGTCATGGGGGAAGGAACCAGGTTTAATATTTCTGAATATAAAACAAGAAGAACATTGAAAACATCCGTAAAAGCAGGGCTAGTTAAAAATGGAGGGTGTTCATCAGGAAGGGTGTCTGTCAAGGTATAATTTGGTCTTTGAAATAGTCCAATGATAGACTTCCGGTTTGGCGTTCGGCGCTGATGGCGTTCCTCTTTCAGGGCGCCTTTCCGACTCCCTGCCGGGCCGCCAGAACAGCTGTCTGGCGGCTTGGAATCTCTCTGCCCTGGACATAGGGGAGAGAGGAGAGCGTGGCAGGTGGGGTAGAGCCCCCCTAGCGCCCTAGGAGCCATCCAGGGGCGTGAAGGGAAGGCTCCCCAAGTAGCCTGCCCCCAGCTCCGGGAGCCTGGAAATCTCCGCTTTTGCGGAGCAAGACGCCGAAGCCGCTGCTGCTTCTAGAAGAGGATTTATAAAACTTTTTTTTGTGCATCTAAAGAGGCAGACAGAGAGAACCAGGGGCTTTGCTGGGCAAGTATGGATTTTTTTTCCCCTTTTTTAAACCCTCGGCTAACTTCTATTCGAAGAAACAAAGTAATATTTAACATGCAACAATATGGCGTTTGAAGGAGGAGAAGTGAAAGTGATTTTCGTTTTGCTTGTGGTCTTTTTTTTCTTATGGAAACTTTTTGTTCTGAAAACTGAAAACTGGCTGTCCTTCTTATATTCTCTGATAACTGATAATTTTTTTAAAAAAAAATAAGGACTATTTGCCTTTGAAAGTGGAAAGTATCTTTTTAGAGATCTGGCTTTTTAAGGCGTTTTGAAGAAGTTGGGAAGAGAAGTGAAGGTGATTTTTGCTTTGTTTGTTTGTGGCTCTTTTTCTTATGGAAAATTATAACTTTGAAGACTGATTTTTTTTTCTCTGTCTCCTGATTGTGGAAATTAAAAAACTCTCTATCCTTTACATTGGAAAGAATTTTATTTAGAGTTATGGCTTTTTTCTATACTTCTCTGGAAATATAAAAATGGTTTCAAGTTTGGAAAGATTGGGTTTTTTTTCTGGCTTTTCTCTTGTGGAAATTTTGAAAACTGATTTTTATTCTCTGCTCCGTGACTTTGGATTATAACAGTAACTGATAATTTTACTAAAATAAACAAATTATAAAAGACTATTTGCCCTGGAAATTGCAAGATTTTTTTTCACAGATTTGGCCCTTCTTTGCACTTCTTTGGAAGTATAATAAAGAAGAAGTGAAAGTTATTTGTGTTTTGTTTGTGGTCTTTGGACTTTGGGAAATTTTTGAACTTGAAAACTGGTTTTTATTTTTGATTCTCAATTTTGGATTATAACAACTGATAGTGATTTGGCGTTTTCAGTGTAATTTTTTTGGAACTATAACAATGGCTTCAAAGTATGGAATGATTGCCTTAAATAAAAGGCCTATTTACCCCTCTGCTTATACTCCTAAAATGCAACTTGCTACTGAACCAACACCTCCACAAGTTTTGACCTCGGAAAATTTATTAAATACTTTAAAGATTATGAAACAAGACTTAATTTTGGAATTTAATCAAAAAATTACTGAAATAGAAAAAAAAATGCAGGACGCTTTAAAGAATATGGAAAAGCAGCTACGGATGGACATGTTAGAGGTTTGCAAAGGTTTAGCAACAAATGTTGATTTTTTGGAGGACTGTATTGAAACAAATAAACAAGCGTTGGCAACCTCGCTGGAATATATAAATAAATTTTAAAAGGATATCGCAAATTTTGAAACAGAGGTGTTGATATCACAGTTTAGAAGAACGCAATTTGCTATTAGAGTAAGAGGGTTGAAAGAAGGTTTATATGATGATTTGAAAGGAAGAATGATTGAGGCCTTGGTACAGGTTTCTGGAATTTCTAAAGATGAGTTGGCTACACAAATTGAAAAGATATACAGGGTCAACTCGTGGCACGCAAAACAAAAACATTTACCAAGGGACATTGTTATATATTTTACCACAAGAGTCTTACGGAACAGAATTATTCAGGCGACATTTAAGAATAATCTTCAGGTGAATGGTCAGGAACTTAGGATTTGGAAAGAAATTCCCTTTAAAATGCTTAAAGCTAGAAAAGAATTTACTTTTTTGATTGATGAACTTAAAAGATTGAATTTACAATACAAATGGGAAGCACCAACAGGAGTCACGGTGAAATTTTTGGAGAAAAGATACCGGCTGAATACGATAAACAAAGCTACTGAATTTTATGTTAATATTTTAAAGGCTGATATATCTAAAATTCCAGAAGAAAGACGTATGAATGTAGAAGAAGACAAGGAGGAAAAGTCATCCTTATCGGATCAAAATGAAATAATCTCAAAGAGTCAAAGTGAATCGCAGAGCCAGAGAGATGTGAAAAAGGAGATGGAGTATTGGGATCAGATAGAAGAAGAGCTGATAAATTCAAAATCATCAAGATACAAAAGGAGGCAACCAATAAGATATAAAGAGAAGTAGTGTTGATATGTATTAGATGGATGGAGATAATATAATTGTATTTTCTTCTTCTCCTTTTTTTTATTGTTGTTTCTTCTTTTTTTCTTTCTTTTCTTAAAAGGAAGAATTTTTTTTTCTTTTTTCCTCTTTTTTAATAATTCTTTAAGAATTGGAATTTTTAATTTTTAATTAAAACTATTAAGTTATAAATTACTACAATTAGATTTTAAAATTTGTTTTAAAGGAAGGATTTTTTTTCATTTGTTTTAGGTTTTTGTTTTTCTCTCTCTCTTCTCTAGATTTTTACTATTATTATTATTATTATTATTATTATTATTATTATTATTATTATTATTATTATTATTATTATTATTATTATTATTATTATTATTATTATTATTATTATTATTATTATTATTATTATTATCATTATCATTATCATTATCGTTATCATTATCGTTATCATTACTATTGTTATTATTTTATTGTTATTATTATTATTATTATTATTAATATTAATATTACCTTTAAGGATATCTTTTTATTATGAACTAACAAGTTGTTGAACAATAATATTATGTGGTTACGATGAAATTCAAAAGCTTTATTATTTAATATGTAGACATGTAATATTTTTTTTATTTGAGCTAATAAGTTGTTGTATAATAATGTTGTTATGTGAAATTTAAAGGTATTATTATTTAATATTTTTTTATTATGAATCAAAGTTGTTGTATAATAATATTATGTTATGATGAAATTTAAAAGTTTTATTATTTAATATGTAGACATGTAATACTTTTTTAGTTTTACTTGAGTTAATAAGTTGCTTTAGAATAATATGTTGTTACGATGAAATTTAAAGGTATTATTATTTAATATCTTGATATTAGCTATGTAAAATTTTCTTGGTTTTAGTTAATCATGAGATTATTATTATCATTAACGTTTTTTTTTAAAGATTTAGTATTATTAATAATTTTCATAGATCTAGAAAGTTGATTGAAAGGAGGAGGGAGAAACTGTTTCCCTTCCTTTGTATAACCCAGATTATATATATTAATATATTCTTATTTTTTATTTTTTATTTTTTAGAATTATATGGGAAATAATATAAAATATAGAAATTTAATGATGTTAGCAATGTGTAATTTGGAGTTGAGGGGTTTTTCTTTTTCCTTTTTTCTTCTGTAATTACTGATATTATGCCCTGTGTTCTCTCTGGGAAGTCCGGGGGGGAGGGGGGGAGGGAAAGGGGTGGGGGTGGGGAGAAAAATTAAAAAATGTTTGTACTCTGTACTAATAAAACTTTTTCAATAATAAAAAAAAAAGAAATAGTCCAATGATCCATGTTTCTCATCTAGGTTAGCCAAACGCCTCCAATGTATAACAGAACAGAATAAAAAAGTTGGAAGTGATTTTGGAGGTCTTCTAGATTCAGCCCCCTGCTCCAGCAGGAGACTCTGTAACATTTCAGACAAGTGGCTGTCCAGTCTCTTCTTCAAAACCTCCAGTGATGGAGCACCCACAACGTCCGGTGGCAAACCATTCCACTGGTTAATTGTTCTCACTGTCAAGAAATTTCCCCTTAGTTCTAGGTTGCTTCTCTCCTTGATTAGTTTCCATCCGTTGCTTCTTGTTCTGCCTTCTGGTCCTTTGGAGAATAGGTTGACTCCCTCTTCTTTGTGGCAACCCCTGAGATGTTGGAAGACTGCTATCATGTCACCCCTGATCCTTCTTTTCATTAAACTAGACATACCCAGTTCCTGCAACCGTTCTTCATATGTTTTGGCCTCCAGTCCCCTAATCATCTTTGTTGCTCTTCTCTGCACTCTTTCTAGAGTTTCCACATCCTTTTTACATTGTGGTGACCAAAACTGAATGCAGTATTCCAAATGTGGCCTTACCAAGGAATTATAAAGTGGTACTAACACTTCACGTGATCTTCATTCTATCCCTTTGTTATCCCTAGTTGGATAATGAAAAACAACCAAGCTCTGAGAGCACTAAGGAGCCCAAAGTCGTTGTTGTTGTTGTTGTTGTTGCTGTTGTTGTTGTTGTCTCCTCCTCCTCCTCCTCCTCTCCCTCTTCCCTTTCTCCTTCCCTTCTCCTCCAACTCCTTCTCCTCCTCCTCTCCCTTTCCCTCCTCCTACTCCCTTTCTTCTTCTCCTTCTCTCCCTCTTCCTCTTCCCTTTCTCCTTCCCTTCTCCTCCTTCTCCTTCTTCTCCTCCTCCTCCTCCTCTCCCTCTCCCTCCTCCTACTCCCTTTCTTCTTGTTGTTCTCTCCCTCTTCCTCTTCCCTTTCTCCTTCCCCTTTTCCTGCTCCTCCTCTTCCTCCTCCTCCCCTTTCTCCTCCTCTTCCTCCTTCTTCTTGTTGCCCTTGCCCTCCTCCTCCTCCTCCTCCCCCTCCCTCCCTCCCCCTCTTTTTTCTCCTAAAGACTAAGCTACAGGTTTCTTTTCCTGAAATCTTTTCCTTTAACCCACCATGGCTTCTATCATCACAACTTCCCTATTCGGACCATTAACTGGGCTTTCTAAAGGGAGAATTTTTTCTAAAAGACTCTCAAACAAGACATCGAATGGGGGGGGGGAATGGGCTTTCCTTTCCTGTCTCCTCCCCCTCTTCTCCAACATTGCCGCAGGTCACAAAATACCTCCATTAGATGGCGGTCTTACAGAAATAATCTCTCTGCAGTGATTGCTCTTGGTGTGTATGTGTGTGTGAGTGTGAGTGTGTGTGTGTGTGTGTTTGCATGCTGTGTGTGTTTGATATTTGCCTGCCACAAACACAGCTTTACATTTTGCTTGCTTCTTTAATGCCACGGTGCTTGGCTATATTTAGCAGGGGCTATTGATTTTATCTGAATTCAAAAAACAGAAAACTCAGAGGAGTGGGCAGAATTGATTTTGGTCTGCATCAAGGATTGGTTTAAGTCCAGGAGATATTCTGGGAACAGGCAACTCTAACCACCCCCAGTTCTGGACCTCAGATCTCACACACACACACACACACACACACACACACACACACGAGTCCATTGTCCAGCACAGAATAACCAAGTTGGAAGGGACCTTGGAGGTCTTCTAGTCCAACCCCCTGCTCAAGCAGGAGACCCTATACAATTTCAGACAAATGGTTGTCCAATCTCTTCTTGAAAACCTCCAGTGATGGAGCACCCACAACTTCTGGAGGCAACTTGTTCCACTGGTTAATTGTTCTAACTGTGAAGAAATTTCTCCTTAGTTCTAGGTTGCTTCTCTCCTGTGTTGGTTTCCATTTGTTGCTTCTTGTCCTGCCCTCAGGTGCTTTGGAGAATAGATTTAGACTCCCTCTTCTTTGTGGGAGTCCCTGAGATATTGGAACACTGCTATCATGTCTCCCCTAATCCTTCTTTTCATTAAACTAGATATATCCAATTCCAGCAACCGTTCTTCATGTTTTAGCCTTCAGTTCCCTAATCATCTTCGTTGCTCTTCTCTGCACTCTTTCTAGAGTCTCAACAATTCATTGTTCTCACTGTCAGGAAATTTCTCCTTTGTTCTGGGTTGCTCAGTTTGTCTAGAAAACCTTGATGATGATGAAAGACAATCAGAAAAGGGGGGATTATGATGTCACTCAAGGCAGCCTATTTTTCATGCTTCCCCAGAAATAAGATTTTTTTTAAAAAACCTCTCTTCCTGTACTAATTACTGAAAGAGCCCTATCTGTGCAATGGCGCCCATTGCACATACAGTTAAATCAGTGGTGAGATTCAAATAATTTAACAACTGGTTTGCCCAGGGTCAGGTTGGCTGTCGTGGGAGGTGTGGCCTGTCCCCGTCCTCCAGCTCTGCCACACATGTGGGACGAGCCTCCCACGATGGCTAACCTGACCTTGGGCGAACCGGTTGTTAAATTACCACCACCAGTGGTGGGTTCCTACCAGTGCGGTCCACTCTATAGCACCGGTAGTGGCCTGCTGGTGATGTCACAGTACCGGTGCGGTCAGTTGCTGGTGGCTGGGCACTGCCATTTTAAAAAAAAATTTTTTTTTTACATTTCTTCTGCGCATGCCCAGAAGCTGAACTTCCGGCACTGCACATGCGCTGCCTTCCTACCCCACAGTGAGCCCAAGCAGGGGAGGATGGCTGAGGGAGCACGTGAGACACTGAAAGAACGAGCAGCAAGAGCTATCTCCATTCCCCTCCCTTCAGCAGTCTGAGAAGCCACGAATGCGCGGTGATGATCCTAGGCATTTTTGCACGTTCGAGGCTTCTCGAGCTGTGAGGGGAGGGAGAATGGGCAGCAGGACCTATCTCAGTTCCCCTCCCTTAAGCAGTCCGAGAAGCCACGCCCACCCAGTCACATGGCTGACAAGCCACACCCACAAAATAAGCCACGCCCACGGAGTGGTAGTAAAAAAATTAGGAACCCGCCCCTGCCACCACCCCACTATCAATGTGGATCCTGAGTGCTGTGCTGCAATGGAGGAATGGGCAATGGAGCAGCCAGCATGAGGGAAGGAGGAGGAGCAGGGAGAAAAAAGAGGGAAAGCGGCCTTCTCCTTCCCTCATGCCAGCCACGCCATTGCCCGTTTCTCCATTGCAGTGCAGCGACCAGGATTCACTTTGATAGTGGGGATGTGTTTGCAATTTAACAAGCGGTTCGCTTGAACCGATGCAAACCGGCTGAATCCCACCACTGAGTTAAACAATGTTTACCTGCCATTCAAAAGACACAGTCAAAAAGCTAAAAACCCACAGCATCTTCTGACCAGCAATCAACATCCAGGTAAGCAGAGATTAACACCCAGCAGTAAACAATATTCAAATCAAGGAAGTACAAACTCAGCAAAGAAGCAAATCAAGCAACCTCAAGAATACTTTCACCAACACTTGTATATAAACAGAGAGTAAACCCACTTCTTTCTAGTACAGATGATGTTACCTAGTTGGGTCATTAAATGTCTTCAAGAAAACAACCACGATTATTGAGCACCAAGGACCAAACCATCCTCCTCCTCCTGCTCCCCTCCTCTCCACAAACCCCACTCCCTTCTAGCATTGATGATGTTCCTAGTTGGGTAATGAAACATCTGCAAGAAAACATCCAAGCTCATTGAGCACCAACCACAGTTCAGCCCTAAGCTACAAATATTCTCTTCCACTGGCTTCAATATGAACGAATGAATGAATGGACCCCTCTAGAGATGGTCAAGTACAATGAATGCCTCATCTTGAATACTCTTTAGCACCCCCGTTTCCTAGCCAGATGATTAGGCTAGTTGGGGTTCTAAGTCATGCAGACTATGGGAAAATCGAAGTTGAACATCTTTGAAGGGATGTTTCATTTATGGGACATCTGAAACATCATCTAGAAGAGACCTAAAGGAAAATGCCTTCCCAACTTTTAACAGTGCAGCAGAAGGTCAGCTGGAAGACTTCCTTCCTTCCTTCCTTCCTTCCTTCCTTCCTTCCTTCCTTCCTTCCTTCCTTCCTCCCTCCCTCCCTCCCTCCCTCCCTTCCTTCTTCCCTATTTCCTCCCTCCCTCCCTCCCTCCTTCCCTCCCTCCCTCCCTCCCTCCATCTTTCCTTCATTCTCCCCTCCCAATTTCCTTCCTTCCTCCTTCCCTTTCTCCCTCCCTATTTCCTCCCTCCCTTCCTCCTTCCCTCCATCCCTCCTTCCTTCATTCTTCCCTCGCTTCCTTGCTCCCTCCTCCCTCCCTCCTCCTTATTTCCTCCCTCCATCTCTCCCTCCCTAATTCCTTCCTTCCTTCCTCCCTCCCTCCTCCCTATTTCCTCCCTCCCTCCTTCCTTCCTCCCTCCTTCCCTATTTCCTCTCTCCCTTCCTTCCCTATTTCCTCCCTCCCTCTCTCCTCCTTATTTCCTCCCTCCATCTCTCCCTCCCTCCCTCCCTCCTCCCTATTTCCTCCCTCCCTCCCTCCTTCCTTCCTCCCTCCCTCCTTCCTTCCCTCCCTCCCTCCTTCCTCCCTCCCTCCCTCCCTCCCTCCTCCCTCCCTCCCTCCTTCCCTATTTCCTCCCTCCCTCCCTCCTTCCCTCCCTCCCTCCTCCCTCCCTCCTTCCCTATTTCCTCCCTCCCTCCCTTCCTCCTTCCCTCCCTCCCTCCCTCCCTCACTCCTTCCTTCATTCTTCCCTTGCTTCCTCCTCCCTATTTCCTCCCTCCCTATTTCCTTACTTTATTCCTCCTTCCCTTTCTCCCTCCCTCCCTATTTCCTCCCTCCCTCCCTCCTTCCACCTTTCATTCTTCCCTTGCTCCCTTGCTCCCTTGCTCCCTCCCTTCCTCCCTCCTTCCCTCCCTCCCTCCCTCCTTATTTCCTCCCTCCATCTCTCCCTCCCCAATTCCTTCCTTCCTCCCTCCCTCTCTCCTCCCTATTTCCTCCCTTCCTCCTTCCTTCCCTCCCTCCCTCCTCCCTCCCTCCTTCCTTCCCTATTTCCTCCCTCCCTCCCTCCTTCCTTCATTCTTCCCTTGCTTCCTCCTCCCTATTTCCTCCCCCCTCCCTCCCTCCCTCCCTCCCTATTTCCTTCCTTTATTCCTCCTTCCATTTCTCCCTCCCTCCCTTTCCTCCCTCCCTCCTTCCCTGCTTCATTCTTCCCTCGCTCCCTTGCTCCCTCCTCCCTCCTTCTCTCCTCCTTATTTCCTCCCTCCATCTCTCCCTCCCTCCCTCCCTCCTCCCTATTTCCTCCCTCCCTCCCTCCTCCCTATTTCCTCCCTCCCTCCCTCCCTCCTTCCTTCCTTCCTTCCTTCCTTCCTTCCTTCCTTCCTTCCTTCCTTCCTTCCTTCCTTCCTTCCTTCCTTCCTTCCTTCCTTCCTTCCTTCTCCACTCTTTCAATATAAATCAAATAGCCCAGGGCTGATGTGGGGTGTATGTGTGTGGTGAAGAGGTAATTTCTACCCGTAGATATTTTTGGCAGGTAAGGAATGTACTGTATTACTGGATGATAAATGAACCTTTCAGAAATCCCCCGTTCCTATAATTGCACATACAGACAAAACAATGAGTTGCTTATTAGTTCAAAGCAGAGTTGTGGGCAGCCGAGCAGAAAACAGCAACTGTGGCACTTTCTCCCGGGCTTCTGGGAGATTAGCGGGGGACAGTCTTGTTTCAGCCTGGTAAATTCTTGTTTCTTTGCTTTTTTAAATAGCAGTCAACTGTTTCCGTTGCTATTCTGTTAAAAAAACAAAACAAAAATGTGAACGGCAGGAGCTTTGGCAGTTCTTTTGATCTAGCTGGGGTTAAGTCAAGTTTGATTTGTGCCACACAATTACGGGAGACTTAATTTCCAAGAGAAGTGCACTTGAATTGATTGTGCATTGCAGAAACTGGCCCGATCCTGGCAACAGGTAACCCTTGGTTAGCATCACTCGTTCAGTGGTTGTTCCAAATTCCGATGGAGCTGAACGAGTGGTACTTATGATGAGTCCTCAAAGGACTGGCTGCCCCAGCACCCCAGCCTCATGGGATCATGACCTAGGAGCTCGGCAACTGGCTTGCACTTATGTCGGTTGCAGCATCCTACAGACACATGACTGCTTTTGGCGCTCTTATCTGACAGCTTTACCACAAGCAAAGTCAATTGGGAAGTCAGCAAGGAGGTTGCATGTCACTGCTGTCTCTTTCTTTCTTTCTTTCTTTCTTTCTTTCTTTCTTTCTTTCTTTCTTTCTTTCTTTCTTTCTTTCTTTCTTTCTTTCTCTCTCTCTCTTCTTCCTTCCTTCCTCTCTCTCTCTTTCTCTCTTTCTCTATTTCTTTTTTATTTTTCTTCTTCCTCCCTCCCTCCCTTCCCCACTTCCTTCCCCCGTCTCTCTCTGTCTCTCTGTCTCTGTCTCTCTCTTTCTCTTCTTCCTTCCTTCCTTCCTCTCTCTCTTTCTCTCTTTCTTTATTTCTTTTTGATTTTTCTTCTCCTTTCCTCCCTTCCTTCCCCCCTCCCTCCCTCCCCCTCCCTTTCTCTCTCTCTCTCTTCTTTCTTTCTTTCTTTCTTTCTTTCTTTCTTTCTTTCTTTCTTTCTTTCTTTCTTTCTTTCTTTTTCGTCCATCCACCAATCTCACTCTGCAGACCCATCCATTATGCTGAAAGTCAAAAAGCTGCTGGGTTCTGATTCTTCCCATTGGCTCCCCTTTGAATCCGTGTCATCTTTCAAGAAAGCGTTCCAAGCCATGGCATCCCGCAGAACCCACAACATTGTCACTCGCATCATGACATTGTTGTACACAATCGCCTCATGGCCTCCTTCGTATCCTTTGCGCAATCATGTCATGATGCCTGTGGCCTCTCTTGCCCCCTTCTTCAAAAACCTGGACAAAAATGGTTTTCAATTGCTTGGGATGTCAATCTGCTATTTTGCAAACATCTGTCATTTTTCTTAGGATTATGGACAGATAACCAGATTTTTTTTTAAGCCTCTATTTCTTTCCTTGGAATGTCAGACTCTTTTGCAGATTGGCAAATTGCTTCTGAAAGGCTCTGGAGTTATTTGCTAGACAGGTTCAGACCCTTGGGGTGAATTAGTGTCTCCCTTTGACTTTTTATTTTTTTCAATATCACCATTTTTTCATGTGCAAATTTACTCCGTTTCCACCAAGGAATCTTTTCTAAGCTCACCGAGAATATTGAGAGCCAGGCACTGTATACATTTAATAATGAATAAATAAATACATAAATAAATAAATCTTCAAACATGTTTTCGAATATGGTTTCCTTTGTCTTTCCCTAAGTGCTGTTTTGCACACACAATTTTCTCTGACGTCTGACTTCTTGAATTTAATTTCAGCTCATATTCCAGCATTCCGGGAAGAAAAGGGGGAGAAAGGAAGTGTCTTACTTGAGATATTAACTTGGGATAGTCAAATTAATCCTCAATGGAACTATGTCTACATGGAGAGAAACATGCTTTGGAATTCTGTAGAGATTCTCAGTCATCCAAGTCATGGTTGTCCCAAAGGTGCTTTTTTCAGGAGGCAACTGGACTTTCTTGTTTTTTTTCTTTTGAAGACGCTTCGCTTCTCCTCCAAGAAGCTTCTTCAGCTCTGACAGGATAGTGGGGGAACGGAAGGATTTATACTCCTTGCAGACAGCTGGTCATTTGTATCCTTTTAGCCAGTCGTTGAGGCACTTGGAAGTTTATCTGCATCTTCAGGGTCACCTGAGTAGTGCTAATAGTTCCGATAGACTGCAATTTTTTCCTCTGGAAATCCATTCCTGCTCCCACACCATTCAAAGGGTGTTCATCCCAAATTGTATAACTAAACGTCTGTAGAAATTCTCAGTCATCCAGTCACGGTTGTCCCAAAGGTGCTTTTTCAGGAGGCAACTGGACTTTCTGGTGTTTTTTTTGAAGGTGTTTCGCCGTGCAATAGCCCAAGGTTTTGCTTAGGCTCAGTACTCTTCAACATTTTCATAAATGATTTAGATGAGGAGATAGAAGGGGAACTTATCAAATTTGCAGATGACCCCAAGCTGGGGGGAATTTTCAACACTTTAGAACAGGGGCCTGCAACCTTAAACACTCAAAGAGCCATTTGGACCCGTTTCCCACAGAAAATAAAACACCGGGAGGCACAAAACTTGGTTGGGTGTGGCCAACTCAATGTCCCTCACTTCCACCAGTCACATGACCCTCCCAAGCCACGCCTACCCAGCTGGTCATTAGGGCAGAGAACCGGTTGTTAAAAAACACTGGGAACCACAAAACCCTTTTGACATTGCTCTCTCTCTGGATCTCTCTATGTCTCTCTCTTTCCCCCTCTCTGTATCTGTCTCTGCCCTGGCCACTACTCCATTCCCCACCATCACCCTTACCTTCTGAGGCCAGGTGAGGAGTGACTGGGAGGGGAGGATGAAGGGTGGGGCCAGCCAGTGATGGGATCACCCAACAGGGAGCCACAGCAGAGGGCCCAAAGAGCCGCATGTGGCTCCGGAGCCACAGGTTGCTGACACCTGTTTTAGAAAATAGCCTCAAGATCCAGAAGTATCTTGACAGACTTGAACACTGGACCCTATCCCCCCCAAAAATGCAGTACAGTGGTGAGAAAAGTAAGGTTTTACATTTAGGCAAGAAAAACCAAATGCACAGGTAGAGAATAGGTGCTACCTGGCTCAATAGCAGTAACTGCGAGAGGGATTTTGGAGTCCTAGTGGACAATCACTTAAGTATGAGCCAGCTCTGTGCTGCAGCAGCCAACAAAGTCAATGCAGTTCTAGGCTGCATCAACATAGGGATATCATTATGACCACATGAACTGTTAATATTGCTTTATACTGCACCGGTAAGACCACACTTGAAATATATACTGAATGCAGTTCTTTTTACAGACAATATCAAAAAGAGATTGAGACTCTAGAACGAGTGCAGAGAAGAGCAACAAAGATGATTAGGGGGCTGGAGGATAAAACATACAATGAACAGTTGTAGGAACTGGGTATGTCTAGTCCAGTGATGGCGAACCTATGGCACGCGTGCCACAGGTGGCACGCGGAGCCATATCTGCTGGCACACAAGCCGTTGCCCTAGCTTAGCTCCAGTGCATATGTGCGTGCCAGCCAGTTGATTTCCGGCTCACGCAGAAGCTCTGGGATGGCATTTTCAGCTTCCAGAGGGCCTCTGGGGAGCTGGGGAGGGCATTTTCGCTCACCCCAGGCTCTAGGGAAACCTCTGGAGCCTGGGGAGGGCAAAAAACTGGCCTACTGGGCCCACCAGAAGTCAGGAAATGCGCCATTTCCGGCCTCCAGAGGGCCCCTGGGGGGGGCGGGGAAAGCCATTTTCACCCTCCCCGAACATTGAATTATGGGTGTGGGCACTTGCGCATGTGCAATAGCGCACGCACACGCGCTTTCGGCACCTGAAGAAAAAAAGGTTCGCCATCACTGGTGTAGTCTAACAAAAGGGGCTGGGAGGGGTGTGTGATATGATAACAGTCTTCCAATATTTGAGAGGCTGTCACGGGGAAGTGGGGGTTGATCTATCGGCCAAAACACCTGAAGGCAGGACAAAAAGCAATGGATGGAAACCAATCAAGGAGAGAACCAAACTTAGAAATAAGGAGAAATTTTCTGACAGCGAGAACAATTATTCAGTGGAACGGATTCCCTCCAGAAGTTGTGGATGCTCCATCACTGGAGGTTTTCAAGGAGACTGGACAGCCAGTTGTCTGAAATAGTATAGGGTTTTTAGATTTAGATTTATTATTAGAGTTGGGACCTTGTAGGTCATCTAGTCCAACCCCCTGCTCAAGCAGGAGTTCCTACACCATTTTAAGACAGATGGCAGTCCAGTCTCCCCTTGAAGGTCGCAAGTGTTGGGGCTCTCACAACCTCTGCTGGCAAGCTGTTCCACTGGTTGATCGCTCTCACTGTCAGAAAGTTTCTCCTCACTTCCAGGTTGAATCTCTCCTTGGTCAACTTCCATCCGTTATTCCTTGTTTGGCTTTCTGGTACCATAGAGAACAGCCTGACCCCCTCCTCTCTGTGGCAGCCCCTCAAGTATTGGAACACTGCTATCATATCACCCCTGGTCCTTCTCTTCGCTAGACTGGCCAAGCTCAGTTCCTGCAACCTCAAGAAGGGTCTCCTTCTTGAGTAGGGGGTTGGAAGACCTCCAAGGTCCCTTCCAGCTCTTTTATTCTGTAAATGAAGTCAGTTCACATTAGAACATGAAAAAAAAATCCGATCTACTCCATTCCTACCTATAAACCCTTCCAATTTTGTTCTGGGTTTTGCAAATAACAGCATCTGTAGCTGGTGATTTCTTATCCCAACCCTTCCCTTTAATCAGACCAAGAGCTAAAAATGACATATGGCCATTTTTCACATTTACAACCTTTTTAGCATCCCCATGATCACGTGATCAAAATTCAGACACTTGGCAACTGACTCATGCTTATGACGGGGATCATGGGATCCCCTTTTGCAATCTTTCGACAAGCAAAATCAACGGGGAAGCTAGATTCACTTAACAACCATGTTACCAACCTGATTTGCTGCGGTGAGTCATTTAACAACTGTGGCAAGAAAGGTCATAAAATGGGACAAATCTCACTTGACAAATGTCTCACTTAGCAACAGAACTTTTGGCATCAGTTGTGGTCGTAAGTCAAGGACTACCTGCATTGCTTGGTTTGCATTTGCAATGTTCAACAGCCATCAGCATATTTGACCCTAATTTCTGATAACAAGTGGTACATTGTGCCATAATTAGTACATTAGCACCCCCAGGGTCCTCTTTTCATAAACTGTTGCCTTTGACGTATCTGCAAAATGTATATATTTGAGCAAAGCCACTCAGTTCTAAATGTATTTTAAGCACATCTGTTCCCTAGATTTCCTGTTCACACAGTCGCCTTGTCCCAGAAAAATCCAGTCCGGTTCCAAGCTGGGAGAAAGACGCTGGAAATAAAATGGAGGCTGATTGGAAAGAAGGACTCTGTTTATTGATGAGCAGAACCAACAACAGCATGCAGTTCTGGGACAGCTGACAAAACTGGGTTGGGAGAGGGGGGCTTTTATTAATTATTTGGGGATTTGTGTTTGAGATGCTCCAGGAAGTTGTGCAATGTAGTGAGCCTTGTGTCTTTTACTGTTTCAATGGTGTTGGGTTAATCCTATTATGTCCTAAAGGTTATATCCTGTCCTTATAATTTGGGTGGGGGAATGTAAAATTTAAGATGTCTGTGTTTTTCTACTTTTAATCCCTTTTGGGGGAGCTATTCTAATGGTGGTGGGTTAATCCTATTGCATCCTAAAAGTCATGCCCTGTCCTTCTTAATCCATCAACTGGAGCTGAAGGTGTTTTGTTTGTGAATAGGTTGGCCTGGATTTCTTAACCCTTAACCACAGACATACTATTTCGGCTACGCTATTACAGACGTGAGGTCATAATGACCGCTCTAGCTCCTGGCCATAGTCCAGGTAATTGAACTACAATATTGTGACTAGCGGTTTTGGATCTATTGCTTCCAAAAGGTGCAGAAGACCATTTGAATTTGTTCTTGCCATATAAATTATTGCACAACGTAGATTGTACCTGGTCATCAATTTCATCAGGAGCTTCATGATCGCTAATGTCAGAATCAGCGGTGGCGGTGGGTTCTCAGCATCCATTACAAAATTTTTGTCGCAATCCGCTTCCACTTCGCTCAGATCACTCTCTGCTTCTTCATACCATGTTAGAACAGTTTCTTAAAAGTTTGGATCAACAAATTGCACTCCTTTTGGCAGAAAACGTGACCCTGACATTATAAAAAAATATATACATTAACAAAGATCTGCGGTCAAAATGACCACAACTCAAATTCAAACACCAAATAACTCAATGCTGCATACACTCTTATTGGTGGGAAAACAAAAGCTATTTGCAACCGGAATGGTCCATTTCTAAAAATAGGGGTGTTCCAAACATTTTGGAAAACTGTTGGGGTCACTATGACCACGGGTCTGTGGTTATGTGATAATGGACCTAAAATATCCACCTCTAAAGATTTTAGGCATCTGCTGGATGCTGTTTTACTATGTATGAAGATGGGTGTTGCCTTTAAGAACATGTTTTCTCCATTTCTCCTTTGGGAAAATATAACGTTCTGCCTCTTTTAATATTCTCAAATTTTTTTCATTCTCTTTGGGGGGTGGGCAGTTCCTAAACCATGTCTACATTTGGGCTTCTGTTTTTAGCAAGCATTTACTGGGGATTTAGCAAGAAAAGTTGTTTCCATTCCTCTTTCCTCAAGCACTATTAGCTAACTTCCCTGCAGCGATAGCTATATCCACATGAAGGCCAAACAGAGGCCAAAGTTAAGAGGGAGTCTTAGATTATAGGATCTTCTGAACTTGACTTTACATGATCTGAACTTGATCTGTTCATAGAGCACAGAACATCTATCCCCGGCTGAGGTTGTCTGAGCTTGGAAGCTAAACTGGGCTGGATGATTTCACAGTTGGATGAAAGAGCTCTGCGAAGTTACCGAGATTGTAATTTAAACCGAAAAGTTAAAAAGAAAAGAAAAGAAACCAGAAACAAGCTGCCCACAAGCAAATTACTTGGAGATGTCCTTAAAATCACCGGGATTCAAGCTTGACTTGAAGGAGATAAGATTGTATCCTTTATCTCCACCAGAGAGAAGAATAAGCTAAGGATCAAGGATAGATTTATGAGAATTTGGAGAAGACTGACACTGTAGCTAGGAATATCGTTTATAAGTTCTTCTCCCTGCAGGAAAGCAGCCTCAACCCTATCATTAGGGAAGGAGGGAATGTACTTAACCACTCAGCATGCGGTGTTTATATATCAGTGTTGAATATGGAGCTGCTAAATCCTGATGCTTCTCTCCTTTCTTTGCTATTAAAAGTCCTTCCTTGCTTGCTTGCTTGCTTGCTCTTTCTTTGCTTTTCTTCCTTCCTTCCTTTCTTTCTTCCTTCCTTCCTTCCTTCCTTCCTTCCTTCCTTCCTTCCTTCCTTCCTTCCTTCCTTCCTTCCTCCCTCCCTCCCTCCCTCCCTCCCTCCCTCCCTCCCTCCCTTCCTTCCTTCCTTCCTTCCTTCCTTCCTTCCTGAAGTGGGAGTCAGCTGGTTTGGACCAGTTCGAGAGAACCGGTTGTTAAAATTCTGCCCAGTTGGGCAAACTGGCTAATCCCACCACTGGCTGGCCCCGCCCCCGCCTGTTTTTTGGGCCACTTTTTGGGCCATTTTCAACCATTTTCAGGCCATTTTTCTGGCCATTTTGGAGGTTCAATAGTAGTAAATAAATAGAGGGAAATTGTACCTTGTTGAGGCCTTTGAGGCGAGTGACTGGTAGGCGGGGCTGGGTGTGATGAGTGATGTCGAGTTGGCCCACCCAGTCACATGACCACCCAGCCATGCCTATCCAGCCAGTCATTAGGGCAGAGAACCGGTTGTTAAATTATTTGAATCCAGGATTGAAATGCTCCCGGTTTGGGCGGGTCGGGCGGTCGTCGTAGAGCCGATAGAGCCGATAGCGAACGCAGCGCGAGGCTTCCCCCACTTGCTTCCCCCACCCACCTGGATGCTGCCATTTGGGGAAGCAAAGAAAGAGCAGAAGGAAGGAAGGAAGGAAAAGCAAAGAAAGAGAGGAAGGAGCAGGGTGAGATTCTTTTACCCTCTGTGCATGTGCAGAACACTTTGCGCATGCGCAGAGGGTAAAAGAACCCAAATGGCGGCGTCCAGGTGGGTGGGGGAAGCGGGTGGGGGAAGCCTCGCGCTGCGATCGCTATCGGCTCTATTGGCTCTACGACGACCGACTGGCCCGCCCGAACCGGGAGCATTTCACCCCTGTTTGAAACACTGCTCTAGAGTCTCAACATCTTTTTTGGGATTGTGATGACAAGACCTGGATGCAAAGTATTCCAGGTATTTTCTATTGCAGTATAAAACAGCATTATCACTTCTCGTGATCTTGATTCCATCCCTCTATTAATGCAGCCTGGGATCGCATTGTGTTTTTTGGCAGCTGCAGCACATGGCTGGCTCATACTTAAGTGACTGTCCATTAGAACTCCTTGATTCCTCTCACGGTTACTACCATTGAACCAAGCACCACCTATTTTGTAATGATGCATTTGATTTTTCTTGCCTAAGTGGAGGACTTTCCTTTTTTTTTGATATCTGATTGGTTTTACCCTAACTCATTCTGCAAGTTCTTTGGTGATTTCTTGTTAAGGCATTTAAATTTAGTAGCTGGAGCAAATAATGGTTCAATGAGCCAGAACACACAGTTGTAGTTGATTGATTGGAGAGCGCTGGCTCCTCCGTGAGGCAATTTGCACTGTGATTGGTTGTTGTGGGTGTGGAGGGGGAGTTTCCCTTTTTTCCCGCCTTTTTCTTCTGTGTGCCTGTGTGCTCTATGATTTACCTCATGATGCTCCTGACTATCTAGTTTGCTGTATATATTGTTGTAAAATATATTTATTTATATTAAACTACAAGTTTGTGTCAGCATCTATGATGTCATTTGGACACCTGCTGCACAATTCTCTGACATTTCTTAATCAGGCCATTGTTTACTGTGGAGTCCTGCCATCAATTCTCTAGTATTTTTGGATTTGGCTTGGTCTAGGATGCTCACAGTTTCCCACCTGAAACTATGATGAAGTCCATCCATGTGTTGTGCAATTAAGAAGTTTTCATCGTGTCTTCTGTGGGAAGCCCCCCCCCCCAAGAATGAAATATTTTGGGGAATTTTGAAAGAAGCAGAATATTATATTTTCCCATGGGAGAAATAGAGAAACATGCTCTTAAAGACAGAAAGCAGACTCAGTCTTTCTTAATAGTCCCAGCAGATATTTTGTGCCCGTTAAGAAGTCCTGGGTTATCCTATTCACAAAACATCTTCACCTCCAGGTGATGGGATTAAGGACAGGACATGGAACAATACCTGTCCATTAAGAAAGGCAGGCTAGAGGCAATAGATAACAGGATAAAATCAATTACACATGCCTGACAGGATTAGGGCAAAGGAAGTGATCGGGAGCCTTTACGAAACAAGTAAAACCAATCAAATAATAAAAACACACAGAGCAAGCCTCTAGATTACAAAATGCTGTAAAAAAAAACCTGTATAAAAATCCTTGCACTCATCAAGCTAATTGGTCAGCTGTCCCAGAACCGCTCTCTGTGTGTGTTGGTTCTGCTCTCAATAAACAGAGTCTTTCCAATCAACCTCCATGTTATTTCAAGTGTCTTTCTCTCCCAGCTTGGAACTGAACCAGATGGATTTTCCTTCCAACACTTCTGACTCTGACATGGTGTTCATGGAAGTTCTCCGTTTGTTAGAAATTCTGTTTATATATGGTACCACAGAGCAAACAAAGAGCACAGTCATCATGTGCTTTACTGCTCAACTATGTTACTATTACAGCAAATTCTACTTAGAACAACAGAGCATAGAATACATACCATAGATCCAAACCTGTAAACACTGCCATCTACTGGCTGAATGCTACTATAGTTATTGCCTAAAAATACATTCCAAGAATGAATTCCAACAATGCTACATGTGGTGAGAAAACAAACAAGCTCACAGTTCAACCCTGAGCTACAAATCTTTTGGAATCCTGGCAGTTTTGGTTACTTTCCACTGTATTATTACACACATTCAGAGGACCAAGAGAGACACCAAACAAATAGATGAAGCAGGCAGAAATGGGAAGATGTCTAATTGGAGGAAGCAACAAAGCTGGAATAAGAAGGGCTATCCACCAAATGAGGTCTTGCATCTGTGTGAATAGTTATCATTCATCTGCAAAATGGAATGAAAATTGGAGTAGCTTTGCAGTAAATGGTCCAATTGTCCTCCGTAACTCAGCTGTGGCTGCTAACTACTCAGTAAAGGATGCAATCTATCACTCCTATTTTTTTCCACAATGGTATGTATTTCACTCTGTTTATTGGGAAAGAGAAGCAGTATAAAACTCTTCACCCTTCCAGTTTTGCTGTTACAAATACACCAATAATTTGAAGTTTGATAGCACAAAGGCGGAGAAGAAAATACCATCCAGATCATACTTGGCAACACTTCCTGAACTAAAATTAGGAAATAATTGCAGAATGTCAAAGGAATGACTTGCTGCTTTTGCTGATGGTACTTCAAAACACCCCGCTGAATAAAAATGACAATTCTCCTCCTTCTTGTTGAAACATTTATAAATATGGAGTAATAGAAGCATCTGTAGTCTTATCCAGATTGCCTGCTCTGCCTTCAGCAATGGTGCAGGAATACGGGCATCCAAGTGGGTGCATGGTTGACCCTAAAGCTTAAAGGAAGCCGGAGATACATTTGGGGCCCACATTCTTTGGTGAAGAATGTCAGTCCAAAGCTCAAATGATATTCTGAAAGCAACTAATTGCCTGGTTATTCTATCTGCTATTATTTAATAAATAATGGGAGGGAGGAAGGAAGGAAGGAAAAAATGAAATGAAATGAAATATCTTATATAATGTTATTTTTTGCCACTTACAAAATCTTCCCTGGAACATGCAAAGATGTTAATTCAGTGAAGAAGAGGAGGGAAGGAAGGAAGGGAGGGAGGGAGGGAGGAAAAAATGAAATAAAATGAAATATCTTATATAATGTCATTTTTTGCCAGTTACAAAGTCTTCCCTAGAACATCCCAAACTTATTAATTCAGTGAAGAAGAGGGAGGGAGGGAGGGAGGGAAGAAGGGAGGAAGGGAAGAAGGGAGGAGGAAAGAAAGAAAGAAAGAAAGAGAAGGAAGGAAGGAAGGAAGGAAGGAAGGAAGGAAGGAAGGAAGACAAATGGAATAAAGAAAGATGGAAGGAAGGAAGGTTAGAAAGGGTGTGTAACTCTCCAAAGTATTATCTTTGAATAATGTCAGTGGCGTGGAGGAAGGAGGCAGAATTGTAGGAGGCATTCCATTAAGACTTACCACTCCCCCCTCCCCCTGGAATTAAAAGCAGTGTAAAGTGAGAAATGTGATTACAGAAAAATATTAGTAAAGATCTGAAAACCCAAAGTGACATTTATAGAGGACCTGGTCACAAAGAAAGGCTACAGAGAGGTAGCCTAGAACTGTAAATTTGTTTTTTTTTTTTTAGGAAAGCAGAAACACAATGTGAGCCGAGGTCAGAGAAAAGCTTCTGTGGCTATTTTCTTCTCTTGAAAGGAGAAGAAAAGGCTAAGAGTGCCAGCTACTTCACGATAAAAGCAAAATGCTAACAGTGACAAAGAAAAGGCAGAGCTACTCAGATCAGAGGTCTTACTTTCCTACCGGTTTGCAAATGTGAACATGGGGCAGGGAGTGTTGTGTCCCAGCACAGGAACCCCCAGAAAAGACACACACACAACCGTTTGCAAAAGAATTCAAGAAGTTTTACTAATAAATATTCTTAGTAAAGTGTCAGGGTTTTTCAAAGTCCAGAAACAAACGGCACGAGAGTCTGGGTGAATATTATCTTCGTGAGCTTTTTAGCCAGAGTTCAAATGTTCAAAACAAAACTGGCAATTACTTAGTTCTTATCTCGTTACTCACTGGAGTTGGCAGGAATCCCGGAATCCAAAGCAAATGAGATGATATTTCCAAATACAGAACTCAGAGCGGGAACAAAGATGTCTTGAATGCTCGCAGAACATAGGTGTTGCTTCCAGCAACAATTCAGGCGTGCTCCGGGACTTAAATAGCCTGAGGGCGTGGCCCATTAGCCCTCAGCTTTACCTGTGAGGAGACCTCCGGCTGTAAATCCAATCCCATCTGCTAGCTGCTCTGCGAGCCCTAGCATCCAGCAGAGGCTCCTCCTCCTCTGAGGACTCACTCTGCACCAGCTGAGAAGGTGCAGAAGGCCCTGGCTGGTCTTCCTCCTCTGGCACTGAGTCTTCATTGCTGTCAGACTCAGGTGCCAGGTACACAGGGTGATAGTGCCGCGCCACGGGCGGCTCTAAGTCCTCTGGATCCTTGACCAGCTGCACGGGACGCAGGCAAGCCACAACAGGGGGGCCCCTGCAGGTCGCTACTACCGGTTTGCTCGAACCAGTGCGAACTGGCTGAATATCAACCCTGACTCAGATCCTAATTTGGTCTTATCTTCACAGCCCAAATAACGACAGGTAGTCCTCAACTTACAACAGTTCATTTAGTGACCGATCGAAGTCACAACGGGATTGGAAAAAAAAGTGACCTACGATCATTTTTCACACTTACGACCATTGCAGCATCCCTGTGGTCACCTGATCCAAATTCGGATGCTTGGCAACTGGTTCATAGTTATGATGGTCGCAGAGTCCCAGGGTCACGTGATCCCCTTTTGCGACTTTCTGACAAAGAAAGTCAATGGGGAAGCCAGATCCCCCTTAACCACTGTATTACCAACTTAACAATTTCAGTGATTCACTTAACAACTGTGGCAAGGAAAGTCATAAAATGGGGCAGGACTCACTGAACAACAGAAATGTTGGGCTCAATTGTAGTTGTAAGTCGAAGACTACTTTATAGAAGCTGCTGGAACAGGACTGAAGGTTGAGACTGAAAGAGAAACAGTCAGGGAAAAACCACATTATCTCAGATGAATTGTATCCTAGGAAGTGAATGATCTGGTTGATGTTTTGCCAAACCATTATGTCTTATTCCTGAGAATGAAATGGTAGAACTTGGTGTGGCCAACTTGCTTCATCACTGGAAGCTTTCAAGAAGAGACTGGACTGCCATCTGTCAGAAATGGTGTAGGGTCTCCTGCTTTGGAGGGGGGGTTGGAATAGATGACCTACAAGGTCCCTTCCGTTAATTTTGTTCATCTGTATGCAGTATGTCATGATGTGATTATTGCCAGTTGTGCATCTCTATGTTTTTCTACTGTTTCTTGTATTTATGGTCAAGCAGACGTATGATATATTCTACTACGCATGTCTGCATTCCTGAGGTCTCCTCCTTCCTTTTCTCTTCGCCATTTCTGCCGAAGGTAGAAGTGATTTATTTCTTTAGCCGATAAAATGTAGCTTACTAAGGATCCTTCTTATTATTTTTCTACTGAAATAAATATTTTGTTAATTAGATTTGAATCTCGGTTTTATTTTCTAAGTAAGTATGTTTTCAAAAGGGAAGCAAAGATCCATCGACCTCCGGGGGATCTCCCTCTGCTCACACAGTATTCCAAGTGTGACCTCACAAGTGCAGTATAAAGTGGTACGATCACTTCACATGATCTTGATACTATTCCTCTGTTGCTGCAACCTAGGATTGTGTTGGCTTTTTTGGGGGCAACTGCAGCACATTGTTGGCTCCTATTTAAGTGATTGTCCACTACGATTCCTAGATCCCCGTCACAGTTCCTATTATTGAGCCAGGTAACACCTTTTTCATAAGTGTGCATTTGGTTTTTCTCATAGGGAGTCGGTCACCTCCCCTCTAATAATCTCTTTCTGCTCTATCCCATTCTATAATTCAGAGCTGAGGTGGCGCAGTGGTTAAAATGCAGCACTGCAGTTCAGCAGTTCAGCTGTTCAAATCTCACCGGCTCAAGGTTGACTCAGCCTTCCATCCTTCCGAGGTCGGTAAAATGAGGGCCCAGATTGTTGGGGGCAATATGCTGAACTCTGTAAACCGCTTAGAGAGGGCTGTAAAGCACTATGAAGCGGTATATAAGTCTAAGTGCTATTGCTATTGCTATTCTATCAGCCATTCTTAGTGTACATGTTGAGTTATTGCCATAAAGTGTTCTGATGAGATTTTCACAAGGTAGTTCACCATTGCTTTTCCTAAACCTCCAGATTTTGTGACCAGAATCAACCCTATGGTTGGGTTCCTTTTGCATTTACACCTTGTTTTAAAAGTCTAGCTTGGGGAAATCTTTGATGGCAAGAGAAGCCAAATGGAAACTGATGGAACTTTAGCCAAGTTCAAGAGCCCTGGTGGCACAGTGGTCAGAATGCAGTAGTGCAGGCTAACTTATGCTCACTGCTAGGAGTTCGATCCTGACCGGCTCATGGTTGACTCAACCTTCCATCCTTCCGAGGTGGGTAAAATGCGGACCCAGATTGTTGGGGGCAAGAGGCTGACTCTAAACTGCTTAGAGGGGGCTGTAAAAGCACTATGAAGCGGTATATAAGTCTAAGTGCTATTGCTATTGCTAATGCCTCTATAGCAGCTAATACAGGAGAAGGCAGAATTGTCCATATGATGAAATAATGGATTCCCACCATAGAAGGTCGGAAATGGGCTGGTTCCAGTATAGACCAGGAAAGATTGGAAGAATTAGGAATGTCTAATTTAATGAAAAGAAGGATTAAGGGTGATTTTATAGCAGTGTCCCAATATCTCAGGGGCTGCCACAAAGAAGACGGAGTCAAGCTATTCTCCAAAGCACCTGAAGGCAGGAGAAGAAGCAATGGGTGGAAACTAATGAAGCAACCTAGAATTAAGGAGAAATTTCTTGACAGTGAAAAAAATTAACCAGTGGAATAGCTTTTCTCCAGAAGTTGTGGATGCTCCATCACTGGAGGTTTTTAAGAAAAGATTGGAAAACCATTTGTTTGACATGGTATAGGGCCATGATGGCGAACCTATGGCACGTGTGCCCAAAGCGGCATGCAAAGCCATGTCGCCCGATATGCATGGCCTTGCCTGTTTGTCTTCCGAGTTTCTGGTGCACATGCATGCGCAATGATCAGCTGTTCTTCGCGTGCATGGCAGTACCAAAAACTGGTGGATCGCCGGGTGCGCATGTGTGCCAGAACCCGGAAGTTTGGCTTTTCCGGAGCGCGATCCTTTCGCTCGCGGCAGTGCTGAAAACTGCCTGCGCATGCACGCCAGCCAGCTGATCATCAGCCACATATGCGCCAGGGGTAGGTTTCTCACTTACCAATACTGGTGCGCTGCGCACGCATCTCCACATTTCGTGCACGCACGCCCCCTCATGCAATTTTGCTTCTGTGCATGCGCGGAAGAAAAATCTCACTGAAATCTCACATGCGCGCGCATCCCCTTGCGAGATTTTGGTGAGATTTTGTTTCCGCCCATGCGCAGAAGCAAAAAAGCCCAAAAATTGTTTTAAAAAGATGGCGATGCACGCGACGGACCGGTGAAGATGGCACCGGAGCCGTCGCGCACTAATTGAGCAATCGGACAGCCCCTACCGGTGCGGCACAGTTGACCACACTGGGAGGAACCCACCCCTGGTATACGCGCTAGAACCTGGAAGTTCGGCTTTTCCGGAGGATGGCCACTATAAGCACGCGCGACGTTTCTAGCCGTCCTTTTTGGCACTCGGTTCGCCATTACTGGTATAAGGTCTCCTACTTTGAGCAGCAAGTGGGAGACCCTATAGGTTGCAGCAATCCTAGGTTGCAGCAACAGAGTTAGACTAGAAGACCTCCAGGGTCCCTTCCAACTCTGTTATTCCATCAGACCATATAAACAGGTTTCCAAGAGACAGCACTTGCTATTCATAACGCAATGAAAACATGAGGTATTGAACTCTATCACAACAAAGCAAATTAATTCTTCCACTATTAGAAGAATTATGCTTCTGGGTCTTGGGGCTTAGACAACAAACAATGTTGACAAAAGAGGATTTGTACATTTGTTTGCAGAACCAGGTTTCCCAGGGGCATTTGGTGAGCCATTCTCAGGTGCAGGACAAGGGGGTGGAAATGCACTTTAGTCTGATTGCTTTCGCTTTAACATCACAGTTTTACTGATTTATGCTTCCGATACCTGGGGTAAGTACCTTGGGAATTTTTTTTTTAACCTTGAAGGGCAGATAGAAAATGATGGAAAACAAACTCAGAAACAAAGCATTTAACAAAGAATCGGATACATAAATGCAATCGAGGTTTTTAAAAAATGTTCTTTTGCACACAGAGAGCGCTGTGGAAGATGACGATTTCTTTTTCTGCATAGTCCATAGTCCATAGATGGTTGATTCAAAGGAGCTTTTTTTTCCCACGAGGCAACTGGACATTCTGGTTTTTCTTTGAAGACGTTTCATTTCTCATCCAAGAAGCTTCTTTAGCTCTTTAGTTTTTCAGAGATGAAGAAGCTTCTTGGATGAGAAGCGAAACGTCTTCAAAGAAAAACCCCAGAAAGTCCAGTTGCCTCTTGAAAAAAAGCACCTTTGGGACAACCATGACCTGGATGATGGAGAATCTCCATAGACATTTAGATTTAGATTTATTATTAGAGTTGGAAGGGACCTTGTAGGTCATCTAGTCCAACCCCCTGCTCAAGCAGGAGTTCCTACACCATTTGAGACAGATGGCAGTCCAGTCTCCCCTTGAAGGTCGCAAGTGTTGGGGCTCTCACAACCTCCGCTGGCAAGCTGTTCCACTGGTTGAGCCAGTTTGCTGGCTTAAGAAGCAGACATCCCTGTCGCCCTCCCTTTCGGCTCCGCCTCTTGCCGACGCCTTCCTCACTCGCGCCCTGCCAAGCCCCAAATCAAGCCAGCCCTAGCGCAAGACGCGTGAGACTGCTTTCCAGGCTGTATGTGGACGCTGAAGAGCCTTACTGGTAGTTTGGGAGAAAGAAAGTTTTTTACTGCTTCTGCTTTTGAGTGCACTGAAGGAAAGCAGCAAAAAACTTTCTTTCTTTCTCCCATACTACCTGTAAGGCTCTTCGGCTTCCACAAACAGAAGCGGCAGGGAGGAGGACTCGTGCCAAGCCACGCCCCACCCCCTGCCAAGCCTCAAATCAAGCCAGCCCGCGACTGGAGCTACCGGGAAAAGTCCCAGGTAGGACGCGCGCCCCGTCCCGCCTGGCAATCCTGCCCCGCCCGCCCTGCCAACCCCCAGCGCGAGACGCGTGTCCTACCTGGGACTTTTCCCGGTAGCTCCAGTCATGTTTCTTGCTACCGTAATAGCGTCCAGAGCAGAGCAGCCCCTTCCAAAAGATAACGTCTCGCGAGACGTTATCTTTTGGAAGGGGCTGCTCTGCTCTGGACGCTATTAGTAAGAAATGCGACTGGAGCTACTGGGAAAAGTCCCAGGTAGGACGCGCGCCCCGTCCCACCCGCCAGTCCTGCCCCACCCGTCCTGCCAACCCCCAGTGCGAGACGCATGTCCTACCTGGGACATGCCCCGGTACCTCCTCCTCGCGTTCCTCGCTATTGTGTCCAGGGCAGCAGGTCTGCTCATTAAGCCTTGCTACAGCAGCCAGCAGGCTTAATGACCAGACCTGCCTCTCCCGCCCGCGTCTTGCTGTCTTTTAAAACTCAAGCCGAGGCGGCTTGAGTTTTAAAAGACAGCAAGTCATGCCGGCGGGAGAGGCGTCAGCCATTGGATGATTGCAATGCGCCACTTGCAATCATCCAATGCGCCACATTTGGCGCATGCGCCATGGTTTGGCCACCCCTGAATGACGCGAGCTTTTGCCGCGGCACACTTGGCATGGCCTCATGGCACACCAGTGTGCCGCGGCACACTGGTTGGGGAGCACTGCCATAGAGAACAGCCTGACCCCCTCCTCTCTGTGGCATCCCCTCAAGTATTGGGACACTGCTATCATGTCACCCCTGGTCCTTCTCTTCGCTAGACTGACCAAGCTCAGTTCCTGCAACCGCTCTTTGTATGTTTTATTTTCCAGACCCTTTATCATCCTGGTTGCTCTCTTCTGCACTTTCTCTAGGGTTTCAATGTCTTTTTTGTAGCGTGGTGACCAAAACTGGATGCAGTACTCTAGGTGTGGTCTGACCAAGGCTTTATAGAGTGGTACTAGTACCTCTCTGGTCCTTGATTGTATCCCTCTGTTTATGCAGCTCAGGACTGTGTTGGCCTTTTTGGCTGCTGCTGCACACTGCTGGCTCACATTTAGAAGATGGTTGGATTATACTGGCTGAGGAGAACAAATACCTTAAAGTTTAAATGCTTCTCTTTGTTTCTTATCACTCTGTAAAAACTTGACAGGCTTCTGTCCAGACCTTTTAAAAAAGTTATTTATTTAGAAGTTTTATATGGCCACCCACTCACTCCCAGGGACTCTGGGTGGCTTACAAAAAATGAAAACCCAATATAAAAGAATATAAAACAATAAACTCCTGGCAATAACACAGAGTCAAATGAGTCATTTGATGGGCTCCATTCCACTCTGGATTTCTCGGGCCTGTTGGCAACAGAGTGTCAAAGTGGGGGCTTGTCTAATCTCTGCAAGGATGATGTTCCACAGGGAGGGAGCCACCACGAAGAAAGCCCTTCTTCTGGGTCCCAACAGATATTCCTTTTTAGGAGACAAGGACCTGCAACATTCCTTGCCTCCACCACTCTAGTGGGTTGGGTGGGGATGTAATGGAGAAGAGACAGTCCTTCAGATAACCTGGGCTTTAAAGATGACAACCAGCACCTTGAATTACACCTGGAAATAAATTGGCAGACAACGCAGTAGAGGTGACACATGTGCACACCAAGGTCTGTACAAAACCATGCGGGCTGCTGCATTTTTCACCAACTGGAGCTACTGGATGCTTTCTAAGGGCAGCCCCATGTAGAGACACGTCTCCTTCTCCTTCTCCTTCTCCTTCTCCTTCTCCTTCTCCTTCTCCTTCTCCTTCTCCTTCTCCTTCTCCTTCAACTTCTCCTTCTCCTTCAACTTCTCCTTCTCCTCCTCATCCTCCTCATCCTTCTCCTCCTCCTCCTCCTCCTTCTCCTTCCTCTTCCTCAAAGCTGACACCAACCAGAGCATAGGAAAACTTCCAAGATTAGAAGATTGAAGAGACTGGCCCATACAATGGCCAAGAGTCAGGCACAACTGAATGGATAACAACATCATCATCATCATCATCATCATGATCACCATCACCATCACCATCACCATCATCACCATCAAGTTCAGCCACCATTTCTGGGGGGGATTAAACTACAGATCAAAACTACAAGAACCAATGCAGTAATGGAGATGCAATTAACCTTTTAGCTGTAATTGTTGTATTTGCTTATGCTACACATCCTCACATATGTATGTTTACCAAATTTAATGTCAGCCCTTCTGGGTAGACGAGACACGAAACATGACTAACTAGCTAATTTTCCTTTATTGTGGGATCCTTGGTGCTGTCTGAGCTTGGTTGTTTCCTTGCAGACATTTCATTACCCAACTAGATAACATCATCAGTGCTAGAAGGAAGAGAGTTTGCTGCTCCCTGATTATTTTCAAGTGGCTTGTAAATGTATATAACACTCCGAGGTGGGATTCAAATTTTTTTACTACAGGTTCTGTGGGCGTGGCTTGGTCGGCTGGCATGGCTTGGTGGGCGTGGCTTGGTGGCCGTGGCAGAGGAAGGATACTGCAAAATCCCCATTCCCTCCCGATCAGCTGGGACTCGGGAGGCAGAGAATAGATGGGGGCAGGGCCAGTCCGAGGTGGTATTTACCGGTTCTCCGAACTACTCAAAATTTCCGCTACCGGTTCTCCAGAACTGGTCAGAATCTGCTGAATCCCACCTCTGATAACTCTGCTATCACGTCACCCCTAGTCCTTCTTTTCATTAAACTAGACATACCCAATTCTTGCAACCATTGTTCATAGGGTTTAGCCTCCAGTCCCCTAATCATCTCTGTTACTTTTCTCTGCACTCTTTCCAGAGTCTTAACATCTTTTTTTTTATATCGTGGTGACCAAAACTGAATACGGTATTCCAAGTTTGGTCTTATCAAGGCATTACAAAGTGGCATCAACACTTCACTTCACCTATACATAAGACTTATATGTACCGTAAATGTCTTGCAAGGCTATACCGAGAGAATAAGAGCCGAGGTGGCGCAGCGGTTAGGGGCAGGTACTGCAGGCCACTTTAGCTGACTGTGATCCGCAGGTCAGCGGTTTAAATCTCACCAGCTCAAGGTTGACTCAGCCTTCCATCCTTCCGAGGTAGGTAAAATGAGGACCCAGATTGTTGGGGGCAATATAAATATACATTGCTTACTGGTGTAAACCGCTTAGAGAGTGCTTGCACTGTGTGGCGGTATATAAATGTCACAAAATAAATAAATAATAAATAAATCTTCCAAGTCTGAAAATCCAATTCTTCCCCACTCTCCTTTACTCCCTGAGAAATTAGGGAGAGTCTCTTCTATGCCTCTTGCCCTGCCTGTTATCCAACTGCGGATTATGCTGTCTCTTATCTGCCCATCCCTCGGCAACAAGTAAAATAGATTTAAATGTTAGCTAACTTTATTAAAAGAATGTTATGGAAAACTTTAGCCCAACGGCTCTCCGGATCAACGCTATCACTTATATAATGTATGTTTTGCTATTTGGCTCCAATTATTTTGTGCATAAATTAAATCAAAGGTCTCCAGGAAGATGGATTTGCATTCCGCCCTGCCTAACAATTAGATGGTCCTGAAATTATACCATAAAGTGTAATGATACAGCAATAACTCCCCTTATTTAAATCTCGGCATGTGACATTCAGAAACCTTACTTCCATCCCCCAACAACTATTTTATAACCCTCATTTCCTGTGTGTGACTCGGATGAGAAAATAAAGTCCAGGTTTCCACAGAATTAACAGAGATGGAAGGGACCTTGGAGGTCCTCTAGTCCAACTCCTACTCAAGCAGGAGATCCTAGACCAGTGATGGCGAACCTATGGCACGCGTGCTACAAGTGGCACGCGGAGCCATATTTGCCGGCACGCGAGCTGTTGCCTAGCTCAGCTCCAGCACGCATGTGCGTGCTGGCCAGCTGATTTTTGGCTTGCATGGAGGATCTGGGAGGGCGTTTTTGGCTTCCGGAGGGCCTCCGGGGGGATGGGAGAGGGTGTTTTTGCCTTCCCTAGGCTCCAGGGAAGCCTCTGGAGCCTGGGGAGGGCGAAAAATGGGTCTACCGGGCCCACCAGAAGTTGGGAAATGGGCCATTTCCGGCCTCCAGAGGGCCTCCGGGGGAGTGGGGGAGGCCATTTTTGCCCTCTCCAGGCAATGAATTATGGGTGTGGGCACTCACGCATATGCGATAGCATGCGCACATGCACTTTTGGCACCCGAGGAAAAAAAGGTTTGCCATCACTGTCCTAGACCATTCCGGACAAATGTCTGTAGAGATTCTCAGTCATCCAGGTCATGGTTGTCCCAAAGGTGTTTTTTTCAAGAGGCAACTGGACTTTCTTGTTTTTTTTCTTTGAAGATGTTTTGCTTCTCATCCAAGAAGCTTCTTCAGTTCTGACAGGATAGTGGGGAATGGAAGGATTTATACTCCATTAGTCATTTGCATCCTTTTAGAGGGTCGTTGAGGCCACTTGGAGGTTTATCTGTGTCTTAGGAATGGATTTCCAAAGAAAAAAATTACAGACTGCAGGAACCATTTGCACTACTCAGGTGAACCTGAGGATACAGATAAACCTCCAAGTATCCTCAATGGCCCTCTAAAAGGATGCAAATGACTAGCTGTCTGCAAGGAGTATAAATCCTTCTATTCCCCACTATCCTGTCAGAGCTGAAGAAGCTTCTTGGATGAGAAGCGAAATGTCTTCAAAGAAAAAACAAGAAAGTCCAGTTGCCTCATGAAAAAGCACCTTTGAAATTCTGGACAAATGGTTGTGCAATCTCTTCTTTAAAAACCTCCAGTGTTGGAGCATTCACAACTTCAAGTCGTTCCACTGGTCAATTGTTCTCCCTGTCAGGAAATTTCTCCTTGATTCTGGGCTGCTTCTCTCCTGGATCAGTTTCCATCCGTTGCTTCTTGTCCTGCCTCCAAGTGCTTTGATAGATTCTGCAACAAACAGAAAACAGATTCTGCAGCAAAACCTTCCAAGCTCAGAACATACTTTCAAGAGAAATGGGTCAAGTCAGATGAAAAGTTTGCTCAATGGACCATTCAACTTGAAATAAACAAGTCTCACAACTTTATGCTTTTAACAAGACAACCTTAATGGTTGTGGGCAGAATTGCTTCTTGACGTGTTGTTGACTGTTAACTATGATTTATTCTTCAGATAGGTCAAGGACAGCTGTCCCTGTTTTGACCAACAGTTGCATTTCGCTACAATATTTTTTCCAAGCTCAGGTTGGTACCACTACAGGTGGTAGAACCAGAATTTTTTTATTGACTTATATCTTGCTGTTATTATCTAACGTATATTATACTCCTTCCACTTCCCATTTTCTCTCACAACCACAACCTTGTGAGATGGGTTGGGCTGAGAGAGAGTGACTGGCCCCAAATCACCCAGCTGACTTTCATGCCTAAAGCAGGACTAGAACTCAAACTCCTGGTGAGTGACCCAAAATTACTCAACTGGCTTTCATGCCTGAGATGGGACTAGAACTCACAGTCACCTATTATCACATGTGGTGGCAGTGTCCTAAGGCAAAAAATAAATAAATATTGGGAAGGAATAAGAAGATGGATACAAGAAATAATAGGAGAACAAATGGAATTCAAACTGGAATTATTTTTATTAGGAATAATTGACAAAAAGATAAAGAAACAACTCCAATACATCATTTTACAAATAATAACAGCTGCAAGAATTGTATACGCTCAACATTGGAAATTGGAAAACACACCAAATGACGAAAAGACTATAAATAAGATTTTAGAATGTGCGGAGGTGTACAGGCTCACAATGGAAATGAAAGGCAAAAAAGAAACGGATTTTTATGAGGTTTGGAATAAACTGTATGACTGGTTAGAACAGAGGAATAAAGATGTATAGAAATAAATGTACATGTAAATGTAAATGTAAATTTAGAGTCCTCCACTCCTCTACTCACAACAGAATACCTTACGCAACCAGACTTGAAATCCTGGGCTTAGAAAGCTTAGAACTACGTCGCCTTCAGCACGACCTAAGCATAGCTCATAAACTTATCTGCTACAACATCCTTCCTGTCAAAGACTACTTCAGCTTCAACCACAACAATACACGAGCACACAACAGATACAAACTCAAAGTGAACCGCTCCAAACTTGACTGTAGAAAATACAACTTTAGCAACAGAGTGGTTAATGCCTGGAACTCACTACCTGACATTGTGGCTTCGTCACCAAACCCCCAAAACTTTACCCTTAGACTGTCCACTGTTGACCTCACCCGATTCCTAAGAGGTCAGTAAGGGGCGTGCATAAGCGCACCAGCGTGCCTACCGTCCCTGTCCTAATGTTCCCTCCTATCAGTACCCACCTTAAGTATATAAACAATGTTATATCTATGTATATTACCAACACGTACTTGACAAAAATAAATAAATAAATAAATAATTAAACTGTAAATAACTAGATTAAATATATGACACAGTACTGTTAAAAATGTTTATTGATTTGTAAGTTGGAGGAAAAAAAGAACTCACAGTCTCCTGGTGATTGGCCCAAAGTCAGCCAGCTAGCTTTTATGTCTAAGGAGTGACTAGAACTCACAGTCTCCTGGTTTTCTAACCTGCTGCCTTAAGCACTAGACCAGTGGTTCCCAAACTTTTTCAGTCCACCGCCCCCTTGGTGCTACAAACTCATCCTCACCGCCCCCCACCCCACCCCCTCAGGTGGGCGTGGCTTAGTGGTCAGGTGACCGGGTGGGCATGGCCAACTTGTAAAATGTGGTGAAACTCACTTAACAACGCTCTTGCTTAGCAACCAAAATGTTATGCTCAATTGTGGTCATAATTCTTTCTTTCTTTCTTTCTTTCTTTCTTTCTTTCTTTCTTTCTTTCTTTCTTTCTTTTTCTTTCTTTCTTTCTTTCCTAGCTTCCCCTTCTTTCTTTCTTTTTCTTTCTTTCTGTCTTCCTTCCTTCCTACCATCTTTCTTTCTTCCTTCCTTCCTTCCATCTCTTTCTTTCTTTCCTTTCTTCTTTCTTTCTTTCTTTCTTCTTTTTCTTTCTGTCTTCCTTCCTTCCTTCCTCCCTCCCTCCCTCCTTCCCTCTTTCTTTCCTTTTTCTTTCCTTCTTCCCTCCCTTCTCTTCACTCTTTTCTTTTTGACTGTCTTCCTTCCTTCCTACCATCTTTTTCTTTCTTTCTGTCTACATTCCTACCTACCATCTTTCTTTTTCTTTCTTTCTTTCCTTTTTCTTTGCTATATCCCTCCCTTCCCTTCCCTCCCTCCTTTCTTTTTCTGTCTGTCTTCCTTCCTTCCTACCATCTTTTTTCTTTCTTTCTTTCTGTCTTCCTTCCTTCCTATCATCTTTCTTTCCTTTTTTTCTTTCCTTCTCCCCTCCCTTCCCTCCTTTCTTTTTCTGTCTGTCTGTCTTCCTTCCTTCCTACCATCTTTTTCTTTCTTTCTGTCTTCCTTCCTACCTACCATCTTCTTTCTTTCTTTCTTTCTTTCTTTCTTTCTTTCTTTCTTTCTTTCTTCCTTCCTTCCTTCCTTCCTTCCTTCCTTCCTTCCTTCCTTCCTTCCTTCCTTCCTTCCTTCCTTTTTCTTTCCTTATTCTCTCTCTCTCTCTCTCTCTCTCTCTCTCTCTCTCTCTCTCTCTCTCTCTCTCTCTCTCTCTCTGTGTGTGTGTGTGTGTGTGTGTGTGTGTGTGTGTGTGTGTGTGTGTGTGTGTGTGTGTATCGCACACACTGCGGGACTACATTGCCTCCTCTGGGCTCTGCCTATGGCAATTTAAAATGTGCTTCTGTCTGCGAGGAAGAGGGGCGTGTTTGAAAAGAGGGGCTGGAGGTGGGTGGGAAATCTATCCCACATTGAGCCACTGGGTGTGTGAGAGTGTATGTGTGCATGCGTGGCCAAAAACGTCCAGGTTTGGGAAACTGGGAGGTTTTGAAACCGGTTCCCCCAAACATGGTTTGTATTTGGTTGCAAAAACAAACAAACACACACACAAGCCATTTTGGTTCCTCGCCAAGGCTGGCTCAACTGGATGACCAAACAGAGCCTGGAAAGGAAAGAAAACTGCAGAAGTGGTCAATGGAGGGGGTGGGTGGGACAGATGCACATGGGGGAGGGTCTTCTCCCCCTCCCCCCACACTGGCACATTCAAGGGGCTTCCTGGAAATACACACCCTCCCCCGTGGGAAGCGCTGGCACCCTCCGAATTGCCTTCCTTGGCACAGAGGCCGGGTGGAGGGGGGGGACTCCTGTACCCAGCAGGCACAGCTAGAAAGCCCCCTCCTCACCTGGTGGTGTGTCATGCCTGCCTAAATTGCTATCCATCCGGGGGCAGGGGAAGATGGCATCGCAGGGACGAACGAGAGCAGTGTGTTAGGTGGGCAGAGGAGGCGAGGCCGAAGGCCACATCGTGAGACGGGCATGCGGAGAGGTTGCGGGGGGGGGGGGGCAGGAGGCTGGGCACCTGGGATCATCAGTGGGATGGAGAAGGGGATGGTATTGGGTGTTTGGGGTGGGGTGGGGAGTTATGATTTTTAGAAGATGAGACACACATGTATGCACAATGGCCAAGGGGAGGATTTAACTTGGGGTTGTTTTGGAGAGAAAAATAGAGGGAGGGAGGGAAGAAAGGAGGGAAAACAAAGGAAAGGAAAGAGAAAGAAAAGGAAGGAATGAGAGGGAAGGAAATGGAAGGAGGAAGGGAGGGAGGGAGGGAGGAAAGGAGGGAGGGAGGAAAGAAAGTAGGAAAGAAAGAGAGGGAGGGAACTTAAAGGTGAAAAGGAGAGGGAGGAAGGAAAAGGAAGAGAAGGAGGAAGGAAGGAAGGGAAGGGAAGTAGGAAGGAAAAAGGGGGGAAGGAAAGGGAAGGAAGGAAAGTAGGAAGGAAAAGGAGGGGGAAGGAAAGGGAAGGGAAGGAGGGAAGGAAGGGAAAGAGACGGAAGGAAGGAAGGGAAGGGAAGGGAAGGAACAGAGGAAGGAAAAAGAGGGAAGGAAGGGAAGGGAAGGAAAGGAGGAAGGAAAAAGGGAAGGAAAGGGAGGAAGAAAGGAAAGGAAAGGAAAGGAAAGGAAAGGAAAGGAAAGGAAAGGAAAGGGAGGCAGGCGAAGGCGGCAGAAACTCTGGCGGGCAACTGTTCCTGATCTCCCCCGCCATCGCTGCCCTCTTTCTGGACCGACTTTCCGGCCACGGTGCCTCTTAGCCGAAGGAGCAGAAAAGAGGCAGCTGCGATTTCCCCACAAGGTCTCCGTCCTCCTCCTCCTCCTCCTCCTCCCGCCCCCCAACCCAACCCAACCCCCCAACCCAGCCCCTGCCCGCACCTCCCCCCCAGTCCCGTGTCTTACAGGTTTAACAGCTCCGTGTTTCTGTCGGCTAGTCTCTAGGGAAAAAAGCTTGCAAAATACAGAAACTCTTCTCGCTGCGAGTTGTTAATTGCTCACCCTCGCGAGAAGAGTTTCTGTATTTTGCAAGCTTTCCAGGGGTCTCCAACCTTGGCAACTTTAAGACTTGTGGACTTCAACTCCCAGAATTCCTCAGCCAGCTTTGCTGGGAGTTGAAGTCCACAAGTCTTAAAGTTGCCAAGGTTGGAGACTATTGCAAAGAGACTAGACGACAGATACACGGAGCTGTTAAAAGTCCAGTAAGATGCCCGTCTCACGGCCCGCCCAGTCCCCGCTGGGAAAAGAGTGACGGGAAAAGCGGCAGCGGGCGATTGGGTGGACATGGGTGGCGGCACGGGGACAGGACCGGCGAACCACCTACCGCCCCCCTGGACCCTCTCACCGCCCCCCTGTCGCCACCCTTACCTCTCACCGCCCCCCCTAAGGGTTCCCACCGCCCCCTGGGGGGCGGTACCGCCCCCTTTGGGAACCACTGCACTAGATCCAACTGGTTCTATTTTACTCATTCATTTAGGTTTTGGTGGGATGTATAGCCCACCACCCAAACTCACTTGGACCATTGCAGCATCCCCATGGTCACATGATCACGATTCAGATGCTGGGCCACTGACTTCTGTTTATGACAATTGCCAGTGTCTCGGGGTCATGTGATCCCCATTTCTGACCTGTACCAAGCAAAGTGAACACGGAAGCCAAATTCAGAATCAGAATTAGAATAGAGCTGGAAGGGACCTTGGAGGTCTTCTAGTCCAGCCTCTGCTCAAGCAGGAGACCCCATACCATTTATAACAGAATAAAGGAGTTGGAAGGGACCTTGGAGGTCTTGTAGTCCAGCCCCCTGCTCAAGCAGGAGACCCTATCCCATTCCAGGCAAGTGACTGTCCAGTCGCTTCTTTTTTTTTTATTCAAAAAGTTTTATTAGTACAGAATTACATAAATAGTAGCAAAATATTAAATATAAAGTACAAACATTTTTGTTTTTTTCTCCCCCCACCCAACCCACCCCCTTCCCTCCCCACCTCCCCCCCGGACTTCCCAGAGATAATACAGGGCATAATAATAAATTTAAATTGTTAATAAAAAGAAAAAAAAAAGAAAAAAAAGAACACTATTTTTAAAAAAACTTCAACTCCAGATTATACACTAATAATATATCGCATATGTATACAATAGTAAAGATACAAAAAAGAGGGGGGAAAAAAACGAAAGAAAAAGAAATCTCTTTAACAATACAAACAAACAAATCTCCTCCCTCCTCCCTTCAGTCCTCTATCTTATACAAAGTAAATGTTATATAAATAATAACTAGATATAAAATAGAAAAATCTTAAACTGATATTATTAACATTAAAAATAACCTCAAAGATAACTAAATGTTACGTAAGTAATCATTAAATATTAAATTTCATCATGATATTAATAACATAATATTATTCTAAATTAACTTACTGACTTCAATAAACAAAAAATCAACAAACTATATATATCTAACATTAAAAGTAACCTCAAAGTTATATAAAACTTAGCTAAATATTGCATAGATAATCATTAAATAGGGAAAAGGAAAAATACAATCATATTAGTCTCTATCCGTCCAATATATTTCAACATCACATCGTTTTGTATCTTGATAGTTCATCTTTTAATAGTTCAGTAAATTCAAATTTGTCGACTCGTCTCCCATCTGATCCCAAACCTCCATCTCCTTTTCCCCAGCTATCTGGCTCTGGCACTCCTTTTGGGTTTTTGAATCTATTTCCTTTTGATCCAGCAAAGATGGCTTCCCCTCCTCCTCCTCTTTTATTTTCATACATCCTTCCTCTGGAATCTTGGATATATCAGCCTTTAAAACATTGACATAAAATTCAGTAGCTTTTTTTATCGTGTTAAGCCGGTATCTTTTTCCAGAAAATTTCACTGCTACTCCAACAGGCGCTTCCCATTTATATTGTAAATTTAATCTCTTAAATTCATCAATCAAAAAAGTGTAGCTTTTTCTGGCTTTAAGCATTTTAGAGGGGATTTCTTTCCAAATCTTTAGTTCCTGACCATTCACCATAAGATTATTGTTAAACGTTGCTTGTATAATTCTATTCCGTAAAGCTCTTGTGGTAAAATATATAACAATGTCCCTTGGTAAATGCTTTTGTTTAGCGTACCACGAATTGATTCTGTATATTTTGTCGATTTGTGTAGCCAATTCCACTTTAGAAATTCCAGACACCTGATCCAATGCATCAACCATCCTTCCTTTTAAATCTTCAAATAATCCCTCTTTCAAACCTCTGACCCTTATAGCAACTTCCATGGATCTGAACTGTGTCATCAAGACCTCTTTTTCAAAATTTGCAATATCATTTTGGATTTTATCTATGTAATTCACTGAGGTTGCCAAAGCTTGTTTATTTGTTTCAATACGTTCTGCCAAAACTTCAATATTTGTTGCTAAACCTTTGCAAACCTCTAATACATCAGATCTGAGTTGTTGATTCATATTCTTCAAAGCAGCCTGCATTTTTTTGTCTATCTCACTTATTTTCTGATTAAATTCCAAAGTAAGTTCCTGTTTCATAATCTTTAAATTATTTAATAAATTTTCCGGTGTCAAAGGCTGTGGAGGTGTTAACTCAGTGTTAAGTTGCATTTTAGAAATATATCCAGATGAATAGTCATTTCTTTTAGTCAAAACAATCTTTCCAGATTTTGAAGCCATTATGGTGTTTCAAAAGAATACAAAAAGGAAAGAAAGCCAGGTGCCTGATTAAAGTTCTTTCCAGTTTAAAAACCAGGTAGTCTTTTATTATTGGAAATCTTTCAATTATAGCTTTAATCCAGGGTTAGGAGACAGAGAAAGAAAAAACAATTTTTCCAAATTAAAAGTTTCCATAAGAAAGAAAAGAAAAAAAAAGCCTCTGGGGAAACGAAAGTCACTTTCACTTCTCAATCGCCATATTGTTACTTTGTTTCCTTTGATTCTTTGCCGAAGTGAAAGCTTACCCAGGAGTTGAAAAAAAAAGAAAAAAGAGGTTTCATTACTTGCCCATCTCACGCCTGTTTCTCTCTGTCTGCTTCTGTAGTTCAAAAGTAATTATAAATCCCATTCTAGAAGCAGCGGCTGGTCGCGACATCTAGCTCTGCAAAGGCGGAGGTTTCCTGATCTTCGGAGCTGGAGACAGGCTGCATGGGGAGCTCTCCCTTCGCGCCCTACTAGATGGCTCCTAGGGCGCTGGGGGGGTTCTACCCCACCTGTCAAGCTCTCATCTCTCCCCTTTGCCCGGGGAAGAGATTTCAAAGCCGCCAGACAGCTGTTCTGGCGGCTTTTTACGAAGATTGGAAAGGCGCCCGACGAAGGGATGTCCGCGATGGCGCGCTCCAAACCGGAAGTCTCCAGTCGCTTCTTAAAACCCTCCAGGGATGAAGCACTCACAACTTCTGCAGTTCCACTGGTTAATTGTCCTCACTGTTAGGACGTTTCTCCTTAATTCCAGGTTGCTTCTCTCCATGATTAGTTTCCCTCCATTGTTTCTTGTCCTCCTCTCTGGTGCTTTGGAAAATAAGTTGTCTCCCTCTTCTTTGTGGCAGACTCTGAAATGCTGGAAGACTGCTATCATGTCACCCCTAGTCCTTTTGTTTGTTTGTTTGTTTGTTTGTTTGTTTGTTTGTTTGTTTGTTTGTTTGTTTGTTTGTTTGTTTGTTTATTTGTTTATTTATTTATTTATTTATTTATTTATTTATTTATTTATTTATTTATTTATTTATTTATTTATTTATTTATTTATTTATTTATTTATTTATTTATTTATTTATGAGACATATACCGCCTCATAGTGCAAGCACTCTCTAAGCGGTTTACACCAGTAAGCAATGTATATTTATATTGCCCCCAACAATCTGGGTCCTCATTTTACCTACCTCGGAAGGATGGAAGGCTGAGTCAACCTTGAGCCTGGTGAGATTTGAACAGCTGAACTGCTGATCACAGTCAGGTAAGTGGCCTGCAGTACTGCACTCTAACCGCTGCACCACCTCGGCTCATGATTTTGATTCTATGCATCTGTTTATACAACCAAGGGTTATATTAGCTTTTTCGATTGCTGCCGCACACTGCTGGCTCATGTTTAAGTGATCGTCCACTAGGACTCCCAGGTCCCTATCACAGTGACTGTTTTTGAGCCAGGTTTCGCCTACTCTGTACTTGTACCTTTGGTTTTTCCTGCCCGTTTAACAACCATGTTACTAACATACCATCTATACAGTGATTCACTTAACAACTGTGGTGAGAAAGGTTGTAAAAGGGACAAAAACTTGCTTAACAACTGTCTCTCAGAAATTTTGGGCTCAGATGTGGTCGTATCTCGAGTACTACCCGGAAGATGAATTGAGATAAAGGGACAAATCCAGGAAAAATATTTTTCTTCAAATATGTCAATAGCAAAAGGGAGATAAGGGCGACTCGCTGCCAATACCAAATGAAGAAATAAGACTGGATGGCCAGGCTTATATCCCTCTCTCTGCTCTTTGATAAGGTAACTCTCTAAATCAACAGAGGAAATCTATCTTGATTTCAGCAAAGCTCTTGACATGTTGCCACCTGGCATTCTCACTGAGAAACTGTTCAAGGGTGATTTGGACAACAATCCAGTAAAATATATTCCACAACTGGTTGGCTAATTGTGCCCATATAGTCAGCATCAACAGCTTTACATCCATCCAGAGGGCAGAAAGCGATAGGGAAGATTGGCAGTACCAATACCCAGGGTTTATTAAATTTGTATCCTGTCTTGACTATGTTTGCAAACAACTCAAGGGGATGAACATATCCAACACACTTTCCTTCTCCTATCTTCCCTGTGACAACAATCCTGTGAGGTGGGTTAGGCTGAGAGAGAGGGACTGGCCCAAAGACACTCAGCTGGCTTTCCTGGCTGAGGCAGGACTAGAACTCACCCTCTCCTGGTGATTGGTCCAAAGACACTTAGCTGGCTTTCATGCCTGAGGCTGGACTAGAACTCACTGTCTCCTGGTGATAGGCCCAAAATCACCCAGCCGGCTTTCATGCTTAAGGGAGGACCAGAACTCACCGTCTCCTGGTGATTGGTCCAAAGACACTTAGCTGGCTTTCATGGCTGAGGTGGGACTAGAACTCACTGTCTCCTGGTGATAGGCCCAAAGTCACCCAGCCGGCTTTCATACTTAAGGTGGCACTAGAACTCACCGTCTCCTGGTGATAGGTCCAAAGTCACTCAGCTGGCTTTCATGCCTAAGGGAGGACCAGAACTCACCATCTCCTGGTGATTGGTCCAAAGACACTTAGCTGGCTTTAATGGCTGAAGTGGGACTAGAACTCACTGTCTCCTGGTGATAGGCCCAAAATCACCCAGCCGGCTTTCATACTTAAGGTGGCACTAGAACTCACTGTCTCCCACTTTCTAGCCTGGTGCTTCAACCACAAGACCAAACTGGTCCCCCCAAAAAAGAATATTGATTTTAATCTAATCTCGATAGGTTGGAAAACGTGGTGGAGATGTTCTTCCAATGCAACAAATGTAAGATTTTACAGTTAGGGGGAAAAAAAATTACAGACCATACATAAAAGTCATGGGATTCAAAGCTGGGGAAGAGTACATTAGAGAAGGATCGCAGGTGGTCATTGACAATAAATTGAACAGAAGCCATCAGCGTGAGACAGATACAAGCAGGGCCCACAGAGTCCTCTCTGAAATGTCCTTGGTGCTCTCTGAGCTTGGTTATTTACTTATGGACGTTTCATTACCAAACTGGGTAGTGTCATCAGTGCACTGTGCTGTCTTGATGATGATACCTAGTTTGGTAATGAACATCTGCAAGAAAACAACCAACATCAGAGAACGCCAATGACCCCACAGTCCTTCCTCCTCCTCCTCCTCCTCCTCCTCCTCCTCCTCCTCCTCCTCCTCCTCTCCACAAACCCCACCCCCTTCTCACACTGATGATGTTACCTAGTTTGGTAATGAAACATCTGCAAGAAAACAACCAACCTCAGAAAACACCAAGGACCCCACAGTCCTTCCTCCTCCTCCTCCTCCTCCTCCTCCTCCTCCTCCTCCTCCTCCTCCTCCTCCTCCTCCCAAACCTCACTCCCTTCTAGCACTGATGATGTTACCTAGTTTGGTAATGAAATGTCTGCAAGAAAACAACCAACCTCAGAAAACACCAAGGACCCCACAGTTCTTTCTCCTCCTCCTCCTCCTCCTCCTCCTCCTCCTCCTCCTCCTCTTCCTCCTCCTCCTCCTCCTCCTCCTCCTCCTCCTCCTCCTCCTCCTCCTCCTCCTCCTCCTCCTCCTCCTCCTCTTCCTAAACTAAAACACATGAAGAAAGGTTGCAGGATTTGGGTTTGCCTAGTCTAGAGAAAAGAAGGACTAGGGGGGACATGATGGCAGTATTCCAGTATTTGAGGGGCTGCCCCAAAGAAGAGGGAGGTCAACGTATTCTCCAAAGCATCAGAGGGCAAGAAAGGAAACAATGGATGGAAACTAATCAAGGAGAGAAGCAACCTGGAATTAAAGAGAAACTTTGGAACAGTTAGGACAATTAACCAGTGGAACAAATTGCCTTCAGAAGTTGTGGGTGTTTCATCACTGGAGGTTTTTAAGAACAGACTGGACAGCCACTTGTTTGAAATGGTATAGGGCAGGGGTCTCCAACTTTGGCAACTTTAAGCCTGGAGGACTTCAACTCCCAGAATTCCCCAGCCAGCTCGCTGGCTGGGGAATTCTGGGAGTTGAAGTCCACCAGGCTTAAAGTTGCCAAGGTTGGAGACCCCTGGTATCGGGTCTTCTGCTTCAGTGGGGGGTTGGACTAGAACACCTCCAAGGTCCCTTCCAGCTCTATTCTGAATTGTTCAATTTCACTGTGTTAACTAGAGACAAAACAGTGTTGGCATTCTTTAAAAGTTTTATGTTAGAATCAACGACATAAAAAGCAGTTTTAATTGGGAAGGGATAGGCCAATAAGCTCCCATTGCAATTCCTTTGATGGCTGCTCCCTGTCTATTCTTGTACCAAGTGTTAAGACTGTTGGACTCCCTGCATTTCATACTTATTGGCACATTTGCCTAGCAGTCTCATTTGAAGCCAGTTAAGAAGACTGAAGTTAGCAGGCTTGCAGAAATGTCAAGCAAATGTTTAACGCATTTCCTGGGAGTGGGTGAAAATTGGGCAATTTGGTAAGGGTCTGCAGAAGAGATGAAGCCATTTAAAAACCTAGGTAAAAATCAGCAATAAACCCCGTCTATTAACGGAAACAAATATTTATACAGAATATGTGAAATAACCGAGTTGGAAGGGACCTTGGAGGTCTTCTAGTCCAGCCCCCTGCTCAAGCAGGAGACCATATGACATTCCAGACAAATAGTTGTCCGATCTCTTCTTAAAATCATGATAATGATTTATCAGTTATTGCTTGTATGTAGCCTGAGAGCTTATGCACCAGAGACAAATTCCTTATGTGTCCAGTCACACTTGGCCAATAAAGAATTCTATTCTATTCTATTCTATTCTATTCTATTCTATTCTATTCTATTCTATTCTATTCTATTCTATTCTATTCTATTCTATTCTATTCTATTCTATTTTCTACCCTATCCTATTTTCTACCCTATCCTATCCTATCCTATCTTATCCTATCCTATCCTATCCTATCCTATCCTATCCTATCCTATCCTATCCTATCCTATCCTATCCTATCCTATTTTCTATTCTATCCTATCCTATCCTATCCTATCCTATCCTATCCTATCCTATCCTATCCTATCCTATCCTATCCTATCCTATCCTATCCCGTTCTATTCTATTCTATTCTATTCTATTCTATTCTATTCTATTCTATTCTATTCTATTCTATTCTATTCTATTCTATTCTATTTTCTACCCTATCCTACCCTACCCTACCCTATCCTATCCTATCCTATCCTATCCTATCCTATCCTATCCTATCCTATCCTATTTTCTATCCTATCCTATCCTATCCTATCCTATTCTATCCTATCCTATCCTATCCTATCCCGTTCTATTCTATTCTATTCTATTCTATTCTATTCTATTCTATTCTATTCTATTCTATTCTATTCTATTCTATTCTATTTTCTACCCTATCCTATCCTATCCTATCCTATCCTATCCTATCCTATCCTATCCTATCCTATCCTATCCTATCCCGTTCTATTCTATTCTATTCTATTCTATTCTATTCTATTCTATTCTATTCTATTCTATTCTATTCTATTCTATTCTATTCTATTCTATTCTATTCTAATTCTATTCCTGCCACCATTTTTCATATGTTTTAGCCTCCAGTCCCCTAAACATTTTTGTTGCTCTACTCTGCAGTCTTTCTAGAGTCTCAACTTCTTTTTTGTATTGTGATGACCAAAACTGGATGGTTGATTGATTGGTTATGTGCCATCAAGTTGTTGTTTTTTACTTCAAGCAACCATATAGGTAGCAATAGCACTTAGATTTATATACCGCTTCACAGTGCTTTACAGCCCTTCTCTAAGCGGTTTACAGAGTCAGCATATTGCCCCCACCAATCTGGGTCCTCATTTTACCATCCTCGGAAGGATGGAAGGCTGAGTCAACCTTGAGCTGGTCAAGATTGAACTGATGGCAGTTGGCAGAATTAGCCTGCAATACTGCCTTTTAACCACTGCACCACCATGGCTCATCCCATGTCAATCAGCAGCCCATGTCAATCTGTCCCTAACCTGGTTTCTCAGGTCTTTCAACACTGCATCTGTCATCATTATCATTGAATTCACTCACCTCACTGCTGGTCAATCTTCGCTTCTGTTCTATCTTTTCCAGCTCAGAAACTTCTCCAGAGAGCTGGATCCTTGCATAAATGTCTCCAAAATAGCATAATTTGAGCCTGGTCATTTGTGCCTGAAATGAGAATTTTAAGTTGATTTATTTCCTGATCCATCCATTTTTTCCCAAAAGTGCTTTATCCAAAGGTGACTGGACTTTGTTTTTCCCCCTTGAAGACATTTCGCTTCTCATGCAAGAAGCTTCTTCAGTTCTATAGAAGAACTGAACTGAAAAGCTGAACCAGAACTGAATAAGCTTCTTGGATGAGAAGTGAAACGTCTTCAAAGGAAAAAAACAAAGTCCAGATGCCTTTGGAAAAAGCACTTTTGAGTCAACCATGTCCTGGATGACAGAATCTCCATAGAGATCCATCACTTCGCTTTCTTGGAGTCTTCTCCAATGCCAAATTTCCAAAGCGTCAATACTTCCAAAGACCAGCAGAGTTGGGTATTCCCCTCATTGGAAAGAATGGAATGGAATGGAATGGAATGGAATGGAATGGAATGGAATGGAATGGAATAGAATAGAATAGAATAGAATGTAGAGTAGATTAGAGTAGTGTAGAGTAGAGTAGAATAGAATAGAACAGAACAGAACAGAACAGAACAGAACAGAACAGAACAGAACAGAATGTAGAGTAGAGTAGAGTAGAGTAGAGTAGAGTAGAGTAGAGTAGAGTAGAATAGAATAGAATAGAATAGAATAGAATAGAATGTAGAGTAGAGTAGAGTAGAGTAGAGTAGAGTAGAGTAGAGTAGAGTAGAGTAGAGTAGAGTAGAATAGAATAGAATAGAATAGAATAGAATGTAGAGTAGAGTAGAGTAGAGTAGAGTAGAGTAGAGTAGAGTAGAGTAGAATAGAATAGAATAGAATAGAATAGAATAGAATAGAATAGAATAGAATAGAATAGAATAGAATAGAATAGAATAGAATAGAGCGGGAAGGGACCTTGGAGGTCTTCTAGTCCAGCCCCCTGCTCAAACAGGAGAACCTCTACTATTTCAGACAAGTGGCTATCCGGTCTCTTCTTAAAAATCTTCCAGTGACCACAGAGGGCCCACAACTTCCGAAGGCAAGCTGTTCCACTGGTTTATTGTCCTTACTGTTAGGAAGTTTCTCCTTAATTCCAGGTTCAAAGGGGCAATTTCCTTGTGAAACCACCAATTATTTCTTCATCTTGTTTGATGAAGTATCCCTACCTCCAGATGCTCCCCAGTATCTGGAGACAGCAGAGGAAGGTAACTCTGGTTCCTCCATTCTGCTGAATCCATTATCACGGGAAGAACATTGTTCCATTTGAAGTTCATTCTTGCCTGGCTCACCTCTGATCATTGATAAATACTTTTTTTTTTGTGAGGAGTTCAATCCCCTTCCCTATCTGAGGCAATTAAAGCCCCTCAATTTCCCTTCTTATCTAATAAATGCAGAATGTCAAATAGAAAATCAGCAAGTTGGGAAGGAGGAAAAAAAATAAAAGGAAGATTTCAATGGTTTGGAAAAATTAATTAGCTTTTCATTAAGACCGTAAAATGCAGAAGTAGCTGGTTGAGAGAGAACGTTAATAATTATACACTGTTCTTTGAACTATAATTAAAATGTTTAGTTCCAACTTGAGCGGAGAAATTGCGGAGCAAATTGAACCCCCGTGAAAGGTGGCTGGAACCCCCATCCTCAAACCACGGATGGTGGGAAATCTATACATTGCTAAATGAAATGGGGTCACCCCAGGCCCAATTTTTAATCCCATCATGGCTTTGATTCAGAAGTTGATCTGAGAGTTCCATTAACGGCAAACTGCACTTTGTGAACATTAGTCATTGTCTTCTGAGCTTATAAAGAATTGATTCCTTCTGTGAAGGGATGGAGAAAGTGCCACACCAAGTTTCTTTATGGAGGGGTTATGGAGGAGGTTCTCCTCTTCTCTCTTTTAGCCAAGGAAGGGAGGAAGGAAGGAAGGAAGGAAGGAAGGAAGGAAGGAAGGAAGGAAGGAAGGAAGGAAGGAAGGAAGGAAAGAGGGAGGGAGGGAAGGAGGGAGGAAGGAAGGAAGGAAGGAAGGAAGGAAGGAAGGAAAGGGAAGGGAAGGAGGGAGAGAGGGAGGGAGGAAGGAGGGAAGGAAAGAGGGAGGGAGGGAGGGAGGGAGGAGAGGGAGGGAGGGAAGAAGAGGGAGGGAGGGAGGGAGGAGAGGGAAGGAGGGAAGGAGGGAGGGAGGGAGGAGGGAGGGAAGGAAGGAAAGAGGGAGGGAGGGAGGAAGGAAGGAGGGGGAGGGAGGAAGGGAGGAGGGGGAAGGAGGGAGGGAGGGAGGGAGGGAGGAAGGAAGGAAGGAAGGAAGGAAGGAAGGAAGGAAGGAAGGAAGGAAGGAGAGGGACGTAGTAGGAAACAAAGGAAGGAAGGAAGGGGAGGGAAGGAGGGAGAGAGGGAAGGAGGGAGGGAGGGAGGGAGGAAGGAAGGAAGGAAGGAAGGAAGGAAGGAAGGAAGGAAGGAAGGAAGGAAGGAAGGAAGGAAGGAAAGTGTTTTGGTAATGGGTTTAATCTGAAAGTTTCCATCAGATTTATTAGGGTGTTCATGTCTTGCTCCGTATGTACAAGACAGTAAACACGAAAGAGAAAATATGGGGTGATCTTTTTTGCACAGAATTAATTTTTGGGGTGCTGGTACTAGGCTCCAAATGCAGTGGGGGGACTTCCCTGTCCTCCTCTTCCCATTAGTTGGTCTGCTAGATTGAGCCCCATCTTTTCCCCACATGCTTGTTGCTTTACAGGTGTGGTTCCCTTCATTTACCCCTGCAACATCCAATGTGGGGCGGGGGAAGAGCCTGATTGGTCCCTGGGAAGGGTCCGTCCTGCAGAGCTCCCCCATCCTATCCAAAAGGAGTAGCAGAAGCTGCATGAACATTTCAATCAGTCAATCATCATCAATGTCTCCACTTTGCACCAATCTAACTGTTCATGTCAGGTGAAAACAATCAAGAGCACATGTTAGATTCAGAGGAAGTATTCACTTACCTTCCCTACCGGTTTGCAAATGCTTCGCTCGCACGCCCCTCCTCCTCCGTGCATGCGTGTGGCCTTCTGCGCATGCGCTGTGCTTGCACACATGGCTTGCACACATGCACGTGGCTTCAAAATGTGCTTATATGGGACGGCATAGCAACAGGGCAGGGTTGGGGGGCAGGGGTGCACCCACAGGTCACTACTACCGGTTCGCCCGAACCGGTCCAAAGCAGCTGAATGCCACCCCTGCTAGGTTGCAACCCAGAATATATATTCAACTCTGTTCCCAAGAATCTGACCGACTAAAGTTCAACACTAAATTAGCTCCAGATAACGGTGAACGGGTCAAAGTGAAGAGGATCTAAGGAGCCTCTTGAGGAGGGTGAAAGAGGAGAGTGCAAAAGTTGGCTTAAACTCAATATCAAAAAACCAAAACAAACCTAAGATCATGGCATTCGGTCCCATCGCTTCCTGACAAATAGAAGCTGAAGAAATGGAAGCAGTGACAGATTTTATTTTCTTGGGCTCCAAGATCACTACGGTGACTGCAACCATGGAATTCTTGCTCCTTGGGAGGAAAGACAGCATATTCAAAAGCAGAGATGTCACCTGGCCGACAAAGGTCCATATGGTCAGAGTTATGGTTTTCCCAGGAGTCATGCGTTGCTGTGAGAGTTGGACCATAAGGAAGGCTGGGCACCGAAGAATTTTGAATTGTGACTCTTGAGAGTCCCTTGGTCTGTAGGGAGATCCAATCAGTCAATCCTAAAGGAAAGCAACCCTGATTGTCCTTTGGATGGACAGATCCTGAAGCTGAAGCTCAAATACTTTGGCCACCTCAGGAGAAGAGAGGACCCCTTGGAGAAGACCCTGATGTTTGGGAAGATGGAAGGCAAAAGAAGAAAAGGATGGCAGAGGAGGAGTTGGTTAGATGGTCTCATCAACACAATGAACATGAATTTGGGCAAACTCCAGGAGACAGTGGAGGGGAGGAGGACCTGGCATGCTATGTGGTCCATGGGGTGATGAGGAACTGGCCATGACTCATCAATTGAACAACATCAAGAGTCAACACAATTCAGGAGGTGTTAGACCTGGACCATTTGCGGGAACACTATGACTCTAAACTAATGACACACTTCACTCCACTCCCCAACTCTGCTTGGTCTTCTCATACAGTTCACCATCAATCTGAAAGCTACAGAACAACAACTGGAGTTGTCTGTTTGCGGAAGGATGGATGGCCAGAAGTAATCACAACCCTGTTCTTCCTTTCATTGGTATCCTTTAAAAGGTCCTGCTTACAGGAGACAAGGAATCATGTCATTCATTCATTCATTCATTCATTCACTCACTCATTCACTCACTCCCTTGTTCATTCATTCATTCATTCATTCATTCATTCATTCATTCATTCATTCATTCATTCACTCACTCACTCACTCACTCACTCACTCCCTTGTTCATTCATTCATTCACTCACTCATTCACTCACTCCCTTGTTCATTCATTCATTCATTCATTCATTCACTCACTCCCTTGTTCATTCATTCATTCATTCGTTCATTCATTCATTCACTCACTCCCTTGTTCATTCATTCATTCACTCACTCATTCACTTGCTCACTCATTCATTCATTCAGTCACTCATTCATCACTCACTTTCTCATTTATTCATTCACTCACTTGCTCATTCATTCACTCATTCACTTGCTCACTCATTCATTCATTCAGTCACTCACTCATCACTCACTTTCTCATTCATTCATTCATTTACTCAACCACTCACTCACTCACTTGCTCATTCATTCATTTGCTTACTCACTCACTCACTCACTTACTCTCTCACTCACTCATTCACTTGTTCATTCATTCATTTATTCATTCACTCATTTGCACATTCATTCATTCATTCACTCACTCACTCAGCCATTTGTTCATTCATTCATTCATTCATTCACTCACTCACTCACATGCTCACTTGCTCACTCATTCAGTCACTCACTCACTCAGCTCCTTATTCGCCAGATGTCAGGGAAGACTCTTGCAAACACAATGCACAAATGACAAGTTCAAACCACCATGAATAGACCAAGAAATATTTATGCATTTATTTAGTAATGAACAGCAGGGTCTAACGCAATTAATATATTTTATATCTACCATTCTAGTCAGATAATGGACCACTAATGGGCCTGGTTAATTGGCTTTTAACTATTGGCATCTTGTTCGACCTGGGTGGGTTTCACCCACCCTTTCTTGCTCCAAGGCAGTGGGCTTCCTGGGGATTTTGACATGAACTTAGTGTGCTAGAGAATTTAATTAAACTTTTTACTGCTTATGCATATGCAACTTCATTTGTATGCAACAGGAAAGGTCAACGGTTGGAATGTTTCTGCTGAAAGTCTCAAGAATGAGACAGCAATGGCGGCATTGGGGGGATTTTGTTCAGCGGGAAGGATTTCCTTAGAAAACGTGCATTTTAGGCCTGTCAAATAAAACCAGGTTGAATCATGTTGTCCAAGGACCAGGGGAGACATGGTAGCAGTCTTCCAGTATTTGAGGGGCTGCCACAGAGAGGAGGGGGTCAAGCTATTTTCAAAGCCCCTGAAGGCCAGACAAGGAATAATGGATGGAAACTGAACAAGGAGAGATTCAACTTGGAAATAAGGAGAAATTTCCTGACAGTGAGAACAATCAACCGGTGCAACAGAAGTTGCCTTCGGAAGTTGTGGGAGCTTCATCACTGGAGGCTTTCAAGAAGAGACTGGACTGCCATTTGTCAGAAATGGTGTAGGGTCTCCTGCTTGAGTGGAGGGTTGGACTAGATAGCAATAGCAATAGCACTTAGACTTATATACCGCTTCATAGTGCTTTACAGCCCTCTCTAAGCGGATTACAGGGTCAGCATATTGCCCCCAACAATCTGGGTCCTCATTTTACCCACCTCAGAAGGATGGAAGGCTGAGTCAACCTTGTGCCGGTGAGATTTGAACAGCTGCAGTCAGCTGAAGTAGCCTGCAGTGCTGTACTCTAACCACTGCGCCACCTCGGCTCTTAATCGGATGACCTACAAGGTCCCTTCCAACTCTGTTAATCTATCAATCAAGTTTTCTTCCCCTGTAAAATGGGTTTCTGCTTTTCTATCTTATTTTGAAACACCTTTGGGATGAATGGTTGAGCTTGCTTCTTTTTGGCTAAGAGAACTCCCCCCTTGCACAAGCAGGACACCCTATAACATTTCAGACAAGTGGTTGTGTAATCTCTTCTTAAAAACCTTCAGTGATGGAGCACCCAGAATTTCTGGAGGCAAGTTGTTCCACTGGTTAATTGTTCTCACTGTTAGAAATTTCTCCTTAGTTCTAGGTTGCTTCTCTCCTTGATTAGGTTCCATCCATTGATTCTTGTCCTGCCTTCTGGTGCTTTGGAGAATAGTTTGACTCCCTCTTCTTTGTCCCACTCTCTTCTAGCACTGATGGTGTTACCTACTTGGGTCATGACATGTCTGCAGGAAAACAACCAAGCTCACAGAATACCAAAGACTCAATAGTCTTCCTCCTCCTCCCCTCCTCCTCCTCTTTCCCTCCTCCTCCTCTTTCCCTCCTCCTCTTCCTCCCCTCCCCTCCTCCTCCTCCTCCTCTCCTCCTCCCCTCCTCCTCTTCCTCCTCCATCATTCCACAAACCACTCTTTTCTAGCACTGATGATGTTACCTAATTGGGTCATGAAACATCTGCAAGAAAACCACCAACTTCAGAGAACTCGAAGGAAGCCAAATATTGAAGCCAGCCCTTGAAGATGCAAGTTAACCAGGGTCCCAACTCAGCAACCCAGCACCAACTATCCAGATGAACAGAGTCGGAAGGGACCTTGCAGGTCATCTAGTCCAACCCTCTGCCCAAGCAGGAAACCCTGACATCTGCCTCTACCTAGGATCGAACTCACAACCTCCTGATTGTGAGGCAAGAGCTCTACCTCTAGGCCACAGCAGCAGCAGCAAACATTAGGCCAATTCTAACATTTTATACAACTAGCCTTTATTTTCCTTTATTGATGCAATCCACCGATCTTATCTTCTATACTGTCCCAGGAGGTACACGAGACACCTCCTGCTCTCAATACCGGAGTCTCAAATTCAGCCTCCATATATATGTAGCAGCAATTGCGAGAGGGATCTTGGGAGTCTTGGTAGACAGCCAACTAAATATGAGCCAGCAGTGTGCAGCAGCAGCCAAAAAGGCCAACACAGTCCTGAGCTGCATAAATAGAGGGATACAATCAAGGACCAGAGAGGTACTAGTACCACTCTATAAAGCCTTGGTCAGACCACACCTAGAGTACTGCATCCAGTTTTGGTCACCACACTACAAAAAAGACATTGAAACCCTAGAGAAAGTGCAGAAGAGAGCAACCAGGATGATAAAGGGTCTGGAAAATAAAACATACAAAGAGCGGTTGCAGGAACTGAGCTTGGCCAGTCTGGCGAAGAGAAGGACCAGGGGTGACATGATAGCAATGTTCCAATACTTGAGGGGATGCCACAGAGAGGAGGGGGCCAGGCTGTTCTCTATAGCACCAGAAAGCCAAACAAGGAATAATGGATGGAAGCTGACCAAGGAGAGATTCAACCTGGAAGTGAGGAGAAACTTTCTGACGGTGAGAGCGATCAACCAGTGGAACAGCTTGCCAGCAGAGGTCATGAGAGCCCCAACACTTGCGACCTTCAAGGAGAGATTGGACTGCCATCTTTCTCAAATGGTGTAGAAACTCCTGCTTGAGCAGGGGGTTGGACTAGATGACCTACAAGGTCCCTTCCAACTCTAATAATAAATCTAAATCTAAATATCCTGGGTTCCTTTATATTCTAAAAAAGGCAGCGCAACCCCCCCCCCCCCCTTGCTATCTCCCTGCTTTGCAATGAAAATAATTCATTAGTATTGCCAGGTTATCTCTTGCGAATAGATTGCGGAGCGAGCTGACCTTTCCACGGTGTTTTGTTTCGTCGCCAAAAAACCTCGCTTCTCGCTTCTCCTTTCTTAAAGGCAAAATGATTCCGAGGAGGACGGGGGGGGGGGTGTTGTATCATTGGGATTTAGTTTAACAAATCAATTAGATCTCCTCTGCAGCAGGCTGTGAAGAAGATGGGCATGGGGGAGAGAGATGAAACGGGCGCCTTGAAATGTTACATTAGGGCAAAGTAACAGCTCATTAGATTATACAAGGTAGGTGTAATTGCCCAGCAAAAATGCAATGACTTCTAGAGACGCTTAATTTAATATGGGCTTGTTACAACCACCCAACCAATAAGCAAGATCTGTATCCTTTGGCCCAAATCCCCCCGGATTGGAAAAAAGAAAGGTTGTTGAAGTTCAGGGTGAACAGGCCATCATTTCGTTGCATCTAGAGAGCAGGGTTGGGCTAGTGGTGAAGGAACCAGGCTAAAAAACAGGAGACGTTGAGTTCTAGACTGATCTTAGGCATGAAAGCCGGCTGGGTAACTTTGAGATGTTCACTATGAGATTGAGTGTTCTAGTCCTGCTTTTGGCATGAAAGATGATTGGGTGACTTTGGACCATTCATTAGACTAGAGGTCAGCAACCTGCGGCTCCGGAGCTACATGCGGCTCTTTGGGCCCCCTGCTGTGGCTCTCTGTCCCATCACTGGCTGGCCTCACCCTCCCCTCCCTCTCCTGGTCTGAGAAGGTAAGGGCGATGGTGTGAATGGAAAAGTGGCCGTGGCTGATTCTCTGGCACTGGTTGAGGAACACAGCCACCCCCGGCCGAGGCTTCCCTTCGGGCGACCCTCCTCCCCCTCTCACGACTCCCTGGCTGGCTGTGGCGGGGCCAGGAGTGTGCACATGCGCAGGGAGACCCTCAAGCGAGCGCCAAGTGCAGCAAAGGCGTGCTCGGAGGGCAGGTGGTGGGCAGCTGCTCGCTTAAGGAGGGTCTTTGGATGTGGCTTCTCTCCTAAGGATCTGGCCAATGCCTTGCCGCGTCTCATCCCGTCCCATCCCCTGCAGCTCTTCGGCCGAGCGGGGTGGGCATAAGCTCCAGCCTGAAGCGGCAGGAAGCAAAGGTTGCCTTCGCTCCAGCAACCCTCCTCCCCCTCCTTCTCCTCTCATGCGGGGTGGGGGGGCACGGCAAGGCGATGGCCAGATTCTTAGGGCAGGAGAGAAGCGGCCTTGTAGCTGCCTTTATGCCACATTTGCGCATAAGGCAGCCTTCACTTCCTGCTGCTTTGGGTTGGAGGTCACGCCCTTCCCACTCGGCCAAAGAGCTGCATGGGATGGGACATGGAAAGGCAATGGCCAGATCCTTAGGGCAGGAGAGAAGCTGCGTCCAAAGACCCTCCTTAAGCGAGCAGCCGCCTATCACCCACCCTCCGCGTGCGGCTTTGCACCTTGAGGAGGGTCTTCCCGTGCACACCACAGCCAGCCAGGGAGTTGTGAGAGGGTGAGGAGAGTCACCCGAAGAGAAGCCGGGGGTGGCAATAATTCCTCAGCACACACAGAGAGAAGGGGAAAGAGAGAGAGAGGGAGAAAGAGAGAGAGGGAGAAAGAGAGAGATGGGAGAAAGAGAGAGAGGGAGAAAGAGAGAGATGGGAGAAAGAGAAAGATGAGGGAGGGAGAGGGAGATGGGTGGGGAGGAAGGGAGAGAGATAGAGAGAGAGATGGGGAAAGGAAAAGAGAGAAAGAAAGATGAGAGGGAGAAAAAGAGATGGAGAGAGAGAAAGAGAGAGAAAAGAGAGAGACAGATACCTCTTTCTCATAGAAAACAGAGCCACAAAACCTGGGTAGGCATAGCTGGGGGGGGGTGTCATGTGACTCGGTGGGAGTGACATCGAGTTGGCCACGCCTACCCAGGTTTTGTGGCTCCTGGTGTTTTGTTTTCTCTGGGAAACGGGTCCAAATGGCTCTTTGAGTTTTAAGGTTGCCGACCCCTGCACTAGGTGATAGTGAGTTCTAGTCCTGCCTTAGGAATGGAAGCTGACTGGGTGACTTAGGACCAATCATTAGGCGATAGTGAGTTCTAGTCCACCTTAGGCATGAAAGCCTGATGGGGCCAATAATCAGTAAACTATGAGTTCTAGTCCATCTTGGGCATGAAAGCTGACTGGATGATGTAGGACCAATCACCAGGAGATAGTGAATTCTAGTCCTGCCTTAGCCATGAAAGCCAGCAAGTTGGCTCTGGGCCAATCACCAGGAGAGTTGTCATCCCTCCTTAGGTGTAAAACCCCACTGAGAGACTTTGGGCCTGTCCATGTCTCCCAGGCTAACCCACCTCATAGGGTTGTTGTTGGGGAAAATAGGAGGAGGGAGGAGAATTAAATATGTTTGCTGCTTTGAATTAATTATAAAGCAGGAATGAAATCAAATAAACAATAAGTACACATATCCTCCTAAGCAGGGGTGGGTTCCTCCCGGTTCGGATCGGATCGCCCAAACCGGTAGCAACCCGCTGGTGACATCACTGTCAGTGCAGTTCTGTGCACGCCGCCATCTTTTTTGGGGTTTTGTGCAAATTTTTCCCCTTCCACGGCTTGAAAAAGGGCCCTTTTGACCTTTATTTCTTAGCCCGAAGCACAGCTGATGAGCTCTTCAGCTGTGTTTCGGGCTCATTCCTGCTTCTGAGCATGCGCGGAAGCCAGATCGCACTGGGGGATGCGCGAAACATTGCGATGCGAACCGGTGGCGAAGGTAAGTGGAACCCACCCCTGCTCCTAAGATATTGAAAACTGTGTGTCTATGAGGTGATTAAAGGCCCACTTGAAAAATGAGACAGCTTCTAACACTGTGGCTATTTTATTTTATTTTTTTGCTTTTTCCAATCACCAAACACAAACTCTCTCCCAGCTAATGCTGACCATTCCTTGTCCTATTTTTATATTTTTATATTTTTATATTTTTATATTTTATTATTATTATTATTATTATTATTATTGTTATTGTTATTGTTATTGTTATTGTTATTGTTATTGTTATTGTTATTGTTATTGTTATTGTTATTGTTATTATTATTATTATTATTATTATTATTATTATTATTATTATTATTATTATTATTATTATTATTATTATTATTATTATTATTATTTTGTGAGGGTGGGATTGCGGGCCCTCTTTATTTGCCCAGGTACAAATTTCATCCATCTTCATTTGTTCCCCTTCTGATTTCACTCCCACCGCTTCATAAGTAACCCGGGAGAGGCTGAGAGGCAGGCAGACCTTGTAGGACGTTAATCGATTCTGCCTTGCCAAAGAATGTTACAGCCGCATTGGGCTAGAAAGTGGAATGTGTTTTAATGGGATGCTTGAAGGAATGCACACGCCATACAAATTCGAAAGGGGAGCTGAAGGGAGGCAGAGCGAGAGTCCTTGTTCCCAAGAAGCAAAGGGCTTGGTTTTGTGAGTCTGTCCTTGAGGTACCTTGCAGTGTTTCTTCCAGATCACCTCTGACCCATGGAAAATGGAGAATGCAACATTCTTTTTGCCTGAGCGAAGGGGCATTGAGGATTTCAAGCAAACAAACAAAAATAAAGGCTGAACAACCATTTGATGCGATGGTGTAAGGCAGTGATGGCGAACCTTTTTTTCCACAGGTGCCAAAAGCATGTGTGCGCACGCTATCGCACACACGCGAGTGCCCACACCCATAATTCAATGCCTGGGGAGGGCAAAAACGGCCTCCCCGCCCCCCCGGAAGCCCTCTGGAGGCCGGAAATGGCCCATTTCCCAACTTCCGGTGGCTCCAGTAGGCTTCCCTGGAACCTGGGGAGGGCGAAAATGCCCTCTCCCGCCCCCCCGAGGCCCTCTGGAAGCCAAAAACGCCCTCCCAGAGCCTCCGCATGAGCCGAAAATCAGCTGGCCAGTGTGCACATGCGCGTTGGAGCTAAGCTAGGGCAACGGCTCGTGTGCCGGCAGATATGTCTCCGCGTGCCACCTGTGGCACGCGTGCCATAGGTTCGCCATCACTGGTGTAAGGACTACTACCTTGGGCAGGGGTTTGGACGAGAAGACCTTCAAGGTCCCTTCCAGCCCTATTTATTTATTTATTTATTATTGGTTCTTCTATGCTGCCCTACTCCCAAGGGACTCAGTCAATGATTCTATGTTCTATGATTCCATGGTTCCATGATTCTACGTTTTTTTATTCCATGACTGCATGATTCTATGGTTTTATGATTCCATGATTCTATAGTTCCAAGAACCCATGACTCCATGATTATGTGGTTCTATGATTATATGATTCCATGGTTCTATGGTTGTATGGTTCTATGATAGTTGATGTCATAATTCTGCTGTTGAAGCTAAGTACAGAAGAACCCAATTCAGTAGGGGTTGACTTTCAGAAAGAGGGTCTGGAGCTAAGGAAACTTTTTAATTGGAAGCTAAGTGAAACTGCATTGATAACGCAATGCAGTGAGATTTCAACAGTACGCTGATGACACCCAGCTGTACATCTCCACCCCGTCGCAATTCAGGGAGGCAGTGGATGTGATGTGCAGTTGCCTGGACGATGTTAGGATCTGGATGGGAAGGAACAGGCTCAAGCTCAACCCTGACAAGACTGAGTGGCTATGGATGCTGCCTCCTAAGGATTATACCGACTGTCCCTCCTTGGTCTTCGGGGGAGACAAATTATCTCCCTCGGGTCGGGTTTGCAATTTGGGGGTGCTCCTAGATCCACAGCTAAAATTAGACCAACATCTTACGGCTGTGGCTAGGGGCGCATTTGCACAGGTTCGCCTGATGCACCAATTGTGACCATATTTGGAGAAGGAGGCTTTACTCACGGTCATGCCCTTGTCACCTCTCGATTGGACTACTGTAATGCGCTGTACATGGGGCTACCCTTGAAAAGTATTCGGAGATTGCAACTGGTGCAAAATGCGGCTGCGCGAGATGTGGTGGGTGTCTCTAGATACACCAACGTAACACCCATACTCCACCAGCTGCATTGGTTGTCCATTGGTCTCCAGGTGCAATTCAAAGTGTTGATTATCGTCTTTAAATCCCTACATGGCTTAGGACCAGGTTATCTTCGGGACCGCATCCGACCTCATATATCCCTACGACCAGTTAGGTCCCACAGAGTCAGTTTCCTCCAGGTCCCTTCAACCAAACAATGTCGGTTGGCGGGCCTGTGGGGGAGAGCCTTTTCTGTGGGGGCTCTGGCTCTCTGGAACCAACTCCCCCCAGAGATCCGGACTATTCCCACCCTGCTGGCCTTCCGTAAAGCCATTAAAACATGGCTCTTCCGGCAGGCGGGGTGATATTGAGATCAATCCCCCATGTATGAATGTTGGTGTGTTTTTTAACTTTTTTAACTTTTTAATTATTATTACTGTTTTATATTGTTCTTAGACTATGCTGTACGCCGCTCTGAGTCCTATGGGAGTTGGGTGGCCTATAAGAACTATTAATAAAATAAAATAAAATTAATAAAGATCTCCGGAATGTTTTAAAAAATTTATTATACTAAGCTTTCGTCAGCCCCTGCTGCCATTGTCGGAGTGTAAAATCCCCATTGAAGAGATGCTTGCTTTTATGTAATGCCTATCAATTTAATAATTGTACGGGTAATAGGCCCACACCCTTGCCTCCCTCCTGTAATTGACTTTGTTGATTTTGCCTTAGTCATGCTGACAGATGCGATTTCTGTTGCCTCTTTCCCCATTGTGTATTGTGTCTTTCTCTCCGGGGGGGGGGGTAATGCAGGGCTATCAGGCATTGCTTTGAAGGTATTTCTCCCGGCTCCCTCTCCCTCATATAGATAGATAGATAGATAGATAGATAGATAGATAGATAGATAGATAGATAGATAGATAGATAGATAGATAGATAGATAGATAGATAGAAATGATATAAATAGATAGATAGATAGATAGATAGATAGATAGATAGATAGATAGATAGATAGATAGATAGAATATAGATAGATAGATAGATAGATAGATAGATAGATAGATAGATAGATAGATAGATAGATAAATAGATAGATAGATAGAATATAGATAGATAGATAGATAGATAAATAGATAGATAGATAGATAGATAGATAGATAGATAGAAATGATATAGATAGATAGATAGAAATGATATAGATAGATAGATAGATAGATAGATAGATAGATAGATAGATAGATAGATAGATAGATAGATAGATAGAAATGATATAGATAGATAGATAGATAGATAGATAGATAGATAGATAGATAGATAGATAGATAGATAGATAGATAGAAATGATATAGATAGATAGATAGATAGAAATGATATAGATAGATAGATAGATAGATAGATAGATAGATAGATAGATAGATAGATAGATAGATAGATAGAAATGATATAGATAGATAGATAGATAGATAGATAGAAATGATATAGATAGATAGATAGATAGATAGATAGATAGATAGATAGATAGATAGATAGAAATGATATAGATAGATAGATAGATAGATAGATAGATAGATAGATAGATAGATAGAATATAGATAGATAGATAGATAGATAGATAAATAGATAGATAGATAGAATATAGATAGATAGATAGATAGATAAATAGATAGATAGATAGATAGATAGAAATGATATAGATAGATAGATAGATAGATAGATAGATAGATAGATAGATAGATAGATAGATAGATAGATAGATAGATAGAAATGATATAGATAGATAGATAGATAGAAATGATATAGATAGATAGATAGATAGATAGATAGATAGATAGATAGATAGATAGATAGATAGAAATGATATAGATAGATAGATAGATAGATAGAAATGATATAGATAGATAGATAGATAGATAGATAGATAGATAGATAGATAGATAGATAGATAGATATGATATAGATAGATAGATAGATAGATAGATAGATAGATAGAAATGATATAGATAGATAGATAGATAGATAGATAGATAGATAGATAGATAGATAGATAGATAGATGGCAATAATAAAAAATAAAAAATAAGAAAAGCTACAATGAATAAGATAAAAAAATAGAATATGCAAAAAGGAAAAAAAAAAGAAAACAAAAAAAATATTGATTTTTCTGTGGCAGAACAGAACTGAGTTACATTTTCAGCTGTATCTCTGATGGGAACCTGGGTCCAAACCTCTGACAAATGCATACAGGATATTTTAATCTCACTTGTTCTTTTTTTAAGTTCTTCTGTGTTTGTTTGTTTGTTTGTTTGTTTGTTGGTTGGTTGGTTGGTTGGTTGGTTGGTTTGTAAAAATGTTTTTGCACAGCTAAGTTTGAGTTTCAGGAACAGTTAATGAGCCGAGGTGGCACAGTGGTTAAAGTGCAGCACTGCAGTTCAGCTGTTCAGCTGTTCAAATCTCACCGGCTCAAGGTTGACTCAGCCTTCCATCCTTCCGAGGTCGGTAAAATGAGGACCCAGATTGTTGGGGGCAATATGCTGAACTCTGTAAACGGCTTAGAGAGGGCTGTAAAGCACTATGAAGCGGTATATAAGTCTAAGTGCTATTGCTAAGTGCTAATCTCTTCTAAGTTTCGGCCATTTTTCAGATGAGACTGCCAGGGCTTTTGTGCCAGACCAATTTGTAGACTTTACAGATTAACAGAGTTGGAAGGGACCTTGCAGGTCATCTAGTCCAACCCTCCCACCCAAGCAGGAGACCCTACACTATTTCTGACAAATAGCAGTCCAATCTCTTCTTGAAAGCCTCCATTGGTGAAGCTCCCACAACTTCCGAAGGCAATTTCCGTTTCATTGGTTGACTGTTCTCACTGTCAGAAAATTTCTCCTTATTTCCAGGTTGAACCTCTCCTTGTTCAGTTTCCATGCACTATTCCTTGTCTGACTTTTGGGTGCCTTGGAACATAGCTTGACCCCCTTCTCTCTGGGGCAGCCCCTCAAATATTGGAACACTGCTATCATGTCACCCCCTGGTCCTTCTTTTCATTAAATTAGACATGCCCAGTTCCTGTAACCGTTCTTCATACGTTTTAGCCTCCAGTCCCCTAATCATCCTGGTTGCTCTTCTCTGCACTTTTTCTAGTGTCTCAACATCTTTTTTATAGTGTGGTGACCAAAACTGGATGCAGTACTCTAGGTGCGGTCTAACTAAGGCTTTATAGAGCGGTATTAGTACCTCGCTTGATCTTTGATCTTTGGGGATGTGGGAGGTCAAAACAAGAAATGCTGCTCCTCATTGTTATGCAAATGACACATAACAAAGACCTGAACAATTGCAGAGGGACCTGTGCAGAGCCCTAGGAAGGTCTGCAGAATGACAAACGGTTTAATTTTTGTGATGTCTCCAAAAGATAAAATGAAGAATATATAACAAAGAAAGCCGGAGACAGAATAGCTTAAAATCCAGGATTTATGAGGTGCATGGTGTTCTCTTAGCTTGGTTGTTTTCTTGCAGATGTTTCATGGCCTAACTAGGCAACATCATCAGTGCTAAAAGGGAATGGGGATTGTGGAGAGGAGGAGGAGGTGGAGGCAGAGGCGGCGGCGGCGGCGGAGGAGGAGGAGGAGGAGGACACCAACACTGATGACTATGGGGTCATTGGTGCTCCCTGAGCTTGGTTGCTTTCTTGCAGATGTTTCATGGCCTAACTAGGCAACATCATCAGTGCTAAAAGGGAATGGGGATTGTGGAGAGGAGGAGGAGGAGGAGGAGGAGGAGGAGGAGGAGGAGGAGGAGGAGGAGGAGGAGACCAACGCTGATGACTGTGGGATCATTGATGCTCCCTGAGCTTGGTTGCTTTCTTGCAGATGTTTCATGGCCCAACTAGGCAACATCATCAGTGTTAAAAGGGAATGGGATTTGCGGAGATGAGAAAGAGGTCTGTTGAAATCTCGATGCTTTCTGAGTTTGGTTGTTTTCTTGAAGACATTTCATTACCGAACTAAGAAACATCATCAGTGCTGGAAGAGAGTGGGGTTTGCTTTCAGTTTACACACTAGTGCCTCTTCCTGTCACATACTGTATACATAAAAAAGACTAGTGACTCAAGGAATTCCTCATCTGTAATTGTATACTTTTAGGTTTCGGAATAGAAAATTGGCACGGAAGTGTATGTACTTGTGAACCACTGAGAGTCCAGTTGACTCCAGTGAGTAATCAGTTGAAACCATAAATATTCAGTTCCCTGAAAAGTGAAGCCGTACTGAGTATAGACGCTGAAAATCACCTCAGGGGGAATTAAGTGGAATTTTGCAAGGCCTTGCTGGTTGTCTCATTGTTAAGAGAGAGGAAACGGCTCCACAGATGGTGTCGTGGCCTCCCGGTTTATACGAGAAATACTTAAAGAATAAACCTCAATCCCAACAAAAGATCCTCCGAGTACCAGAACAAAGCCTTCCTTTAAGTGGACCATAATTGGCCTATCTCATTAAGATCTGGAAGCCATAAAAAAACACCGCCATTTCAATCCACACAAACAGGTTGCTCTTATTATAAGTCACACTCTCTGCGACTCCAGCAGGGGAACGCCGCAATGCCCAGCTGTTGTGTAAATATTTGCTTGAAATTCCGTGCCAACTCGATTTGCATGTGCAACCACGGGCTTATTATTTTTATTGCTACTAAGTGCACTTGCAAAAGCCCGGGCCTTAAAGTGATTACCGGAGAAGAACAGAGGGGGAAGAAACATCGTTCGGAATTCATAAACATGAAAGCATTCTTTTCGAAAAGGCAATTTGGGAAGATCGCAGAAGATCCATTGTCGCTATGCGCATCTGGAAAAGCCGCGGGTTGAAATCTCTTTAATCTTTTGAAAAGGAACAATCAACCTCCGAGATGAAAGTTGGCAATTGCAATCTTTGCAATTAGCTTTGGAGTCAAAGCGGGCTGCCTTCCCTTGCAGTTCATTTTTTTAAAAACAATTTTGAGCCTCTTCAAAATCACCAGGTCCACGTTCAAAAGGAGTATAATTGCAATCGTATCCCAGGTCTTTCTTGATCAAGAAACGTTGACCAAAAGGTAACACAATCAACACCGCTAGACCAAAGTACGCAATTAAAGTGTCGGTGGGTGGGTGGGTATAAGAGGAACATCAATTAATCTGGCACAGAAAGAATGGACAGGCAGCAGCAATTTCCACAAACAGAGAATGAGGAAAATCATGGTTTAAATAGGATAAATGGGGGAAATTATCTTGAGCCCCACCCCCAGAAAACATTATGGATTTTATCACATCTGAACAGGGCCTAAATGATAACTGAAGCAATTGATGTATTGAAATTGATGTACGACAAGAACAAAAACAGATGTTTTTCAAGGAACTACCGTTGGAGAACGTTATTCTAGAGGTCTCCACAAAATCAAAATGGCGGCCACAAACATGTCATCAAAACTGAACCTCTTTTTATATGTATTTATTTGTTTGATTTTTATATTCATTCTTAAGTAACTCAAGATGGGAACATACCCAATACGCCTCCCTCCTCCAAGTCCCTCACGACAACAACCCTGTAAGGTGAGATGGGCTGACAGAAAGGGTGTCACGTAGTGAATATTGTCAGTTGTATGTCTATGCAGGGTGATGCACCCCTATCCTAATATTATGGTACATTCCAATACAAGCAGAACACGTGATATGATCTTGTATGCATGTCCACATTCCTGATCCACCATTGATCATTCTTTTGACTTGGCTCTTGACCTGAACGGTCGTCTTTTCTTAGTAGTAAAAATGTAATTATTCGGGATTTATTGTTTTTGTACCGAAATAAATATTTTCTATTCGATTTTTAATCTCGGTTTTATTTTTAACTGTCTGAATTCCAAGTAAAAGATTCAAATCGCCTCTATGAGATTTATTCTCACCTTAACATAGGGACTGGCCCATTCACCTGGCTGGCTTTCTGCCTAAGACAGGACTAAAACTCACAGTCTCCTGTTGATTGGCTTAAAATAATTTAGGTGGCTTTCAGGCTTAAGGTGAGACCAGAATTCACCATCTCCTGGTGATTGACCCAAAGCCACCCAGCTAGCTTTCATTCCTAAGGTGGGACTAGAACTCACTATCTCCTGGCGATTGACCCAAATTCACTCAGCTGGCTTTCAGGCTTAAGGTGAGACCAGAATTCACCATCTTCTGATGATTAGTCCAAAGTCGCCCAGCCAGCTTTCTTTCTTAAGGTGGAACGAGAACTCCCAGTGATTGGCCCAAAGTTAAAGTGACCAGATTTTTTTTTTAAGCGGGACAGGGGGGCGGGCCCGCCTGGGCGCCGCCATGTGAGTTTTGCCCTCTGCGCATGCGCAAAACACTGCGCATGCGCAAAGGGCAAAACAGCAAATGTTAGCGTCCGGGGGGGAAGGCGGGAGGCCTTTCCTCGCCTCCCGCCTCCCCTTCGGGAGCTGCCCTGGGGCCGGGCTGGCAAGCGACAAACGGGAGGCAGGAGACGGGGAAAGGAGGCAGCCGGCAGCTTACCTGTCGCGAGCTCCAGGCATCCAAGCGCCGCGGTCTCCCGGTCGCCCGCCCAGCCCCAGGGCAACGGCGGCAGCGAGGCGACGGGGGGAAGGAAGGGGAGGGGGATGAGGAAGGGCTGTTTGCACCGCCGGAGGGGCCGCTCGTGAGCTCAAACCGACGACAGCAGCGGCAACGGCTCCTTGTCCCTCACCCCTCCACCCGCATCCCAACAGCAGCAGCGCCTCTGAGGGCGGGGCTAGGGATGGGGCGGGGGAAGGAGAGGAGGAGCAGCCCCCCTTCCCCCTCTCCCCAGCAGGCAGCCGCCTCGCTGAAATTCCGCTTTGCCCGACTTGCTTCCGGTACCTCTCTTTTGTGCTTCCCTTAAGGTGACCAGACGTCCCGGCATTCTTTCCAAAAAAGCGGGACTTTTTGGAAAGAATGCGGGACGCGGGACACACGCTTGAAAAGCATGTCTGTCCCGCCAAAAGCGGGACGTCTGGTCACCTTACCCAAAGTCATCCAACCAGCTTTCATGGCTAAGGTAGAACTAGAACTCACCATCTCCAGGTTTCTCAGCCAGCACCTTAACCACTACACCAAACTGGCTCTTAACATGCAATATACATTTTCAAAAATGGCTGCCATTGTGGCTATTTTTGCCCACCCTCTCCAGATGCTTCCGATGATTCCTCTACGTGATGCTCAGATTTTGATCCCTTGTCAATCCTTCTAAAGAAGACCCTCTCGCCTTTGGCAGGAGGGAATGAGAAAGGACTTCTTGAGGAAAACCAAACGGATCTCCCTAAAATTATAATTATAGTAACTGCTCATCAGGCCTCATGAGAAATGGAAAAAAAAAAAAGATCCCAGCCAACATATTACGCCCCACCAAAGAGGTTTGGATAATAAAGTTGGTTAGAAAACAAGGCATTTTTCTTGGAATAGTTGCAAGAAGGAAGATTAAAGGAACCCTCTTAAAAAAAAAATTGCCAGCAATGAAATGCCATTTACAATAACAAGCCGTCACAGGGACTTCAATCAAAGATGATTTAAGCCCAGTTAAATATACAGTTCTAATTACTACTCAGTGGTAATTGATTTAGATAAAGAGCTATGTTGCTTCTATGGATTAAAAAAAAAGAGACTTTGAGGAAGGAAGGCTGCAAATGGGTTTCCTTCCCTAATTTTATATCCATCACCCACCCACCCACCCCCGCAAAAAAAAAAAAAAAAAAAAACCAGATGGGAAGGAACATAAACTGGAAATGCAGCTTGTCCTTGACTTAGGGCCACAATTGACCCCCAAATTTCCATTGGTATGGTCTTGAGCTTTCTCTTAACAATTACGCCCGCAATTCTTGCGGATGTTGTTGATCCATCTTGTTTTAGATCTCTTTTGTGGACAGTTTTGATCAAGTGGGTTCTATTCTATGACTGCCTTGATCAGTTCTTCTTCTTATTTGACCATTTCCATTTCAATTCTTTTACTCTCTTGATGGCATCGTATAAAATAAAATAAAATAAAATAAAATAAAATAAAATAAAATAAAATAAAATAAAATAAAATAAAATAAAATAAAATAAAATAAAATAAAATAATAAAATAAAATAAAATAAAATAAAATAAAATAATAATAATAAAATAATAAAAACAATAAAAAGTAAAATAAAATAAAATAAAATAATAAAATAAAATAAAATAAAATAAAATGATAAAAATAAAATAAAATAATAAAATAAAATAATAATAATATAATAAAATAAAATAAAATAAAAAGTAAAGTAGTAAAGTAAAATAATAAAATAAAATAATAAAGTACAGTAAAGTAAAATAAAATAAAATAAAATAAAGTAAAATAAAAAATAAAAAATAAAATAAAAAAATGAAATGAACTGAAATAAAATAAAATAATAAATAAATAAATAAATAAAATAAATAAATAAAATAAATAAAATAAATAAAATAAATAAAATAAAACAAAGCATAAAATTAAAACTAAAATTAAAACTAAAACTAAAACTAAAATTAAAACTAAAATTAAAACTAAAACTAAAACTAAAACTAAAACTAAAACTAAAATTAACATTAACATCAAATAAATTCACCTCCTACTCCTTGATCAGGGAGTCCGGGAGAAAGGTGAAAAAAAGGGAAACCTTGTAGAACTTGTAAGAAAGAAGTTAAATAAATGTGGCCACAGCAGAAAAAAAAATCCAGGTTTAAGTTATGGTCCATTGAAGCAATTTTATGCTGAGCAAATAATTAAGCAAATGTTGGGTTAAGCGTCCTTTTAACATGGAGTTGTTTAACTTATTTTGCAACAAATGTAACACGCAATGCCATCATTGCATGCGAGTGTTGGTCAATTGGACATCCATCATGCCATCATGGAGTTGTGGGTTTTTTCCCCCCAATGTTTCAAAGTTACAACTAAGTTAACCGAAGGCAACTCGGGAGGAAAAACGCTGAAAGGATGGAAGAAAATATCAAAATTATTTCCAAATTGTTTTAATCCCACGCACCATCGCTTCACAGGAGTCCTTTAAGAGACAATTTACTTCTTTTTTTTTACCATGGACTAAAATCTAATAACTCTGCCAGCAAATGAGGTACGAAATGCCGTCAAAAGGACTTTCAGTCTACAACACGTGGGATTAATATTCAGTGTCATCAACTAAAGTGCATTTAAATTGATGGATATCTCAGTTAAATTTTATGTGGGGCCGGTTAGCGTTTACATCAGATTTCAGATTATTGTATTTTATTTTATTTTAACTTGGAGGAGTTCGTTCTTTCAATGAATCTATAGACTTTTGGAGAGCCAGTTTCGAGATTTGTTTGTTTGTTTGTTTATTTATTTGTCAAGCATATATGATTATAAGCAAAGTATAAACAGTAAAACATGATTGAATATATATGTAATAGTACAAGCATGAATAAGAGTAAAAGAGGTAAGAAAATATGTGTACATTAGGACAGGAACGGTAGGCACGATTGTGCGCTTATGCACGCCCCTTACCGACCTCTTAGGAATGGGGTGATTAAATCACCATCTTGGAAACCAGGAGGCTCTGAGTTCTAATCCTGCATTAGCCAGCTGGGTGACCTCGGGCCAGCCACTGCTTCTCAGCCCACAGAAGACGGCAAGAACAAACCGGAAATATTGTTAAAAGAAAATTGTATGGCCTAGGCAAGGCAGTGACTAGGAGTCAGCACTAACTCAAAGGCCCAGCCATACCTAAACACAGACACACAAACACACACACACAGACATACCCACAAAGGACATGACTTACAACCGCTGTAGCATCCCCATGTTTACGTGATCCAAATTCAGACGCTTGGCAACTGACTCATATTTATGACGGTTGCAGGGTCCCGGGATCACGTGATCCCCTTGGGGGAATTTCCGACAAGCAAAGTGTAATGGGGAAGCCGGATTCACTTAACAACCGGGTTGCTAACTTCACGTCTGCAAATGATTCACTTAACAACAGTGGCGAGGAAGGTTATAAAAAGGGGCAGAACTCGCTTCACAGGTGTCTCACTGAGCAAGAGCAATTTGGGGCTCAATTCTGGTCATACGTACGAGGACTACCTATATTGGACTGGGGAGTCCATTCCTTTGTTGGATGGGGGCCATTTCTCATTTTTCTTTGAAGAGAGTCCCATAAGCACGTGCCCTCTAATAAACCCTGCAGTAAGCCTTGATTGTTTGCTTGGATTCTATAGTGGTTCCTTGATTAAGCTGTTATTTACCGTGAGAGTCTTTGTCCGAGTTGGTAGTTCCTTGATTGAAGTATATAACAAGCTAATAGTCAACACAGACAAATCAAGGGAGAGGTGTCTCCTCTAGGTGAGCTGGGCAATTCTAATAAACAAATAAAACCCAGTGTAATCAAGGAACCACTAAGAGCACTCCCAACAGGGCAAGTATCTAGTGTATAAACAGGGAATAGCACTGATGATGTTCCCTAGTTGGGTAATAAAACGTCTTCAAGAAAACAACCAAGCTCAGAGAGCACCAAGGACCCCCAAATCCTTCTCCTTCTCCTTCTCCTTCTCCTTCTCCTTCTCCTTCTCCTTCTCCTTCTCCTTCTCCTTCTCCTCCTTCTCCTTCTCCTCTGCCTTCCTTCCCCTTCCCCTTCCTTCTCCTTCTCCTTCTCCTTCTCCTTCCCCTTCCCCTTCTCCTCCTCCTCCTCCTCCTCCTCCTCCTCCTCTTCCTCCTCCTCCTCCTCCTCTCTGCAAATCCTACTCCATTCCAGCCCTGATGATGTGACCTAGTTGGGTCATGAAACGTCTGCAAGAAACCTACCAGGATCAGAGAGCACCAAGGACCCCACAGTTCAACCCCGAGCTTCAGATACCCTCTTCTATTGATAAATAAAAATAAATAAACAAATAATTGATCTAGTGTGACACCATGGAGGGCCCAGCTGATCCTAAAAAAAACAAACCTAGAGAAAGGCCTTGAAGCAGGGTGGTGGGTTTTTTTACTTCATTGAGCATTTGAGACAACCAAGAACGGAGACAGAGAAATTTCCATCCTGCTCACTTTACATCCTCCGAGTTTGTTTCCTTCCCACCCCTTGGCAGAAGATGGGAATGTTATTATTATCAACTACCAAGGGAGTTGGTAGCATCTGGTAGATGAGCTCTACCTTTTTAGGATACAGATTCAAGGAGAGGGAAGGAAGGAGGGAGGGAGGGAAGCTGCAACATTGCGGAGCAGTGAAACATCCAAATGTCACTTTCTTCTAAACTGCTCAGTTCTTGCGACTGCCTTTGTAGAATCTGGAATTATTGGATGCGATGCCTCCACAGACATATGTTCGGGCATCTGCTCTTCCTCTCCTGAGCTGTCAGAGTGGCAAAGTCATTTAAGCCAATAGCCTGTTTTATCTCTTCTGTTCCTTCTTCTGCAGCCCTGAAATATAACTACAGTTGAGTTGGGAGGTGGGTGGGATGTTTGATCAGAAGATGAATCAATCCAGCTGTGCTCGCCAGCCACCTATTCTATACAGAGTAGAGGCTGGAAGGGAGCGTGGACGACTTCTAGTCCAATCAGAGGGGGGTCAACTTATTTTCCAAAGCACCAAAAAGCAAGACAAGAAGCAATGGATGGAAACTAATCAAGGAGAGAAGCAACCTGGAAATAAGGAGAAATGTCCTAACGGTGGGAACAATAAACCAGTGGAACGGCTTGACTTCAGAGGTTCTGGGTGCTCCATCACTGGAGGTTTTGAAGAAGAGTCTCAACAGTCACTTATCTCAAATTGTATAGGGCAGTGATGGCTAACCTTTTTTTTCCTCGGGTGCCAAAAGCGCGCGCGTGAGTGCAATAGCGTGCACGTGTGTGCCCACACCCATAATGCAATGCCCCCATGTGCCCCCCGCGCATGTGCATGCAACCCCCCACACTGTCTCACCCCCTGCACATGCGCGCATGACCCCTCCGCACTCCACTTTCTGTGCATGCATGCACGACCCTGCACCACACCATCCGATAGGCCTGTTCTTTGTCTTCCTCAGGCTCTGGAGGCTTTCCTGGAGCCTGGGGAGGGAGAAAACGGCCTCCCCGACCCTCCAGAGGCCGGAAACGGCTCGTTCCCGGACTTCCAGGAGGCCCATTTTTCTCCCTCCCAGAGCCTCCGTGCGAGCCCTGTACTTACCTGGCATCCAAAATGGGCTGCGTGGAGTCTCCTGGGAGGGGAGGCTAAGCGTGGGTGGGGCCAGCCAAAAATCAGCTGGCCGGCACTCACACATGTGCGCTGGAGCTGAGCTAGGGCAATGGCTCGCGTGCCCGTGGAGATGACTCCCCGTGCCACCTGTGGCACGCGTGCCATAGGTTCGCCATCACGGGTATAGGGTTTCCTGCTTGAGCACGGGGTTGGGCTAGGAGACCTCCAAGGTCCCTTCCAGCTCTATTCTGATTGATTCAACTCTCTGCTCAAGCAGGACACCCTGCGCCATTTCAGACAACTGACTGTCCAGTCTCTTTTTGAAAGCCTCCAGTGATGGAGCACCCACAACTTCTGAAGGCAACTTCTATTCCACTGGTTTATTGTTCTCACTGTCAGGAAATTTCTCCTCAGTTCTAGGTTGCTTCTCTCCTTGATTAGTTTCCATCCATTGTTTCTTGTCCTGCTCTCTGGTGCTTTGGAAAATAGCTTGACTCCCTCTTGTTGACCTCTTCTTCTCATAAAAATAAGTTGACCACCTCTGTGGAACTGCAGTGAAAACGCAGTGAGGCACCAGAAGGCAAGACAAGGAATAACGGATGGAAGCTGACCAAGGAGAGATTCAACCTGGAAGTGAGGAGAAACTTTCTGACAGTGAGAGCGATCAACCAGTGGAACAGCTTGCCAGCGGAGGTTGTGAGAGCTTCAACACTTGACACTTTCAAAAGGAGATTGGACTGCCATTTGTCCGAAATGGGGTAGGGACTGCTGCTTGAGCGGGAGGTTGTACTAGATGACCTTCAAGGTCCCTTCCAACTCTAATAATCTGTAATCTGTAAACGTTGTTGCAAATGTAGCAGGAAAAGTAGAGGGAATCCACAAGTTACAACCATAATTCAACCCAACATTTCTGTTGCTAAGTGAGACATTTTGCCCCATTTTCCGACTTTTCTTGGTATAGTGGTTAATTGAACCACTGCAGTTCTTCAGTTAGCGACCCGGTTGTTAAGTGAATCTGGCTTCCCCCTTGACTTGGCTCGTCAGAAGGTTGCAAAAGGGGACCACGTGACCCCGGGACACTGAAACCGTCATAAATATGAGTCGGTTGCCAAGCATCTGAATTTTGATCACGTGACCATGGGGATGCTGCCACGGTTGTAAGTATGAGAAACGTTCATAAGTCACTTTTTTCAGTGCCTTTGGGACTTCGAATGGTCACTAAATGAACTGTTGTAAGTCGAGGACTACCTGTAATTGATTGAATACAAGACCTGGGCTCGACTAGACTGAATCTTACAGGAAGAATTAGGAAAGAAAATCTGCATTACGGGAATCGAATACGAGCTATACAATCACTTATTTGTAAGAAGGTTCCAGGGAATCTGTTGCAGGGGTGGGTTCCGGATTCTGCTACCGCTGGTTTGCTCAGGGATGTGCCACGCGCCGCGCGCCACGCACCACACGCCATGTGCTGCGTACTATGCGCTGCGCATGCACCTTGCATGCACGCATGCATGTGCAGTACTAAAAAAAAGCTTCTGTGCATGCGCATAAGCAAAAAACAAGATGGCAGCGCCTATGGCACCACCGAGAGAACTGGCTCGGGGGCGTGGCAGGCCTGGGTCGCTGCCTGTTCCAGCGACCCAGGCCGCCAAGTTACTACTGGCTATATAGAAACACTCCGAACCAGTAGGAACCCACCTCTGCTCTCTTGGATTCCCTATTCAAAACAGAAGATTTTAATTTAATTTAATTTAATAGATTTGTATGCCGCCCAACTCCCGAGGGACTCTGGGCGGCTCACAACATGTCAAATCTATTACAGATAAAAACATATAACAATTAAAAAGATATAAACATTAAAAAATCTCCAACATTCATAACTAAGGGTGGGAGACCCAAGTATAATCTGCTCGGTCTCACTTTCACCCCGCCTGCCGGAAGAGCCAAGTTTTTATTGCTTTACGGAAGGCCAGTAGAGTGGGGATAGTCCGGATCTCTGGTGGGAGTTGGTTCCAGAGAGATCGGGCTCCCACAGAGAAGGCTCTCCCCCTCGGCCCCACCAACCGGCATTGTTTGGTCGATGGGACCTGGAGGAGACCAACTCTGTGGGCCCTAACCGGTCGTAGGGAGGTATGCGGCAGGATGCGGTCCCGAATCCACACATTTTGTATGTGTGATCCAATTCTGTCTAACAATACAGGTAGCCCTTGACTTACAACTGGTTGCTTAATGACCATTGAAAGCTATGACAGACCCCCCCCCCAGAGTAACAGAATTGGAAGGGACCTTGGAGGTCTTCTAGACCAATGTCCTGCTCAAGCAGGAAACCCTATACCATTTCAGGTAAATAGTTGCCAATCTCTTCTTAGAAGCCTCCAGTGATGGAGAACCCACAACTTCTGGAGGCAAGCTGTTCCAGTGGTTAATTATAAGGAAATTTCTCCTTAGTTCTAGGTTGCTTCTCTCCTTGATTAGCTTCCACCCATTGCTTCTTGTCCTGCCTTCAGGTACTTTGGAGAATAGATTTAGACTCCCTCCACTCTGTGGCAGCCCCTCAAATATTGGAAGATGAAGTTTTACAGTTGGTTAGAGAATGAATATAGTTGAAAGTTAAGATAGAACAATTATTGTATATAAATGATAAGGAAATGAACATAGATAACCCAGATGATAAAATTTACATGGATAAGGAGGTAGCAGTATAATACTATAAAAATATATCTAGAAATAAGTAATCTGAAATAGATTTTTAACACAGGAAAGATTTGGAAATAACAATTTAAAATGTAAGCTAAGGAGATGTATTGCTTTTCTCTTTTAAAATAGATTAAAAATGAACACACTCAGGAAATAGCAATAGCAATAGCACTTAGACTTATATACCGCTTCATAGTGCTTTACAGCCCTCTCTAAGCGGTTTACAGAGTTCAGCATATTGCCCCCAACAATCTGGGTCCTCATTTTACCCACCTCAGAAGGATGGAAGGCTGAGTCAACCTTGAGCCGGTGAGATTTGAACAGCTGAACTGCTGAACTAGCAGTAGCCTGCAGTGCTGCTTTTAACCACTGCATCATCTTGGCTCCTCTTGGAAAGGAGAAGAAGGAGGAAGAGGAAGTAGTAGAGAGGAGGAAAGAAGGAAGAATGTAGGTAGGAGAGGAGAAAAAAGGTAGAAGAGTGAAGGAGGTAGATGGAAGAAGGGGAAGTAGGAGAGGGGAGAGAAGGAGGAAGAAAGTAGAAGGAGGGGAGGAGGATAGAGGGAAGGGGGTGATTGGATTTGATATGGTAGGACAGATAGACAATTTAGTAATGATAGATCAGTGGTTCCCAACCTGTGGTACGTGTACCACTAGTGGTACGCGAGGGCCTTCCAGGTGGTACACGAACACTTTCGGGGTCATGAACGATTTTTAGTTAGTTATTTTTTACTTCACAAAAATGTTTACTGCCTAACACAAGATAATCTGGCAACGATTTGCAACTGTTGCCACACACCACCCACCTGGTTCCAGCGGCCCGAGAATCCAGTTGCTGGATGCGCGGGGCCAAAAAAGGAACGGTGACTGTTCTGAACTCTCAGCAGTCGCGCAGTAGAATCCTTGCGAGAAGGTGCGCGTCGTAGCGAGCTCTCGAGCTAAGATTAATCTCACTCTGTTATTGTTAGCACTATGTTCTCTTGACTCAAGTTACCCTTTGATATTCATTACTGCATCTCAGTGTATATGTTACTATTTTTATTATTATTTTGTATACTTATTTTGTATACTTATGCCCTCGCATTGAGTTGTTGTTTTCGTAGTTGGTTTGCGTGTTCTACTTGTACAATTATGGAAATAAAGTGATATCTGATCGAATTTAGTTTCTCTGGAACCAGGTGGTACGCGGCGACTGTACGGGACCTCCAAGTGGTACTCGATCACAAAAAGGTTGGGAACCACTGTGATAGATGTTAGTATATTATATTTGAATTTTGAATACTGGATATATAATATAAAACTTACGTAAATTTTTGATAATACACTATGGTATATGTATTGTTGTTTATATGAAAAATGTTAAAAAATTAAAAAAAATTGAAAAAAAATATTGGAAGACTGCTATCATGTCTCCCCTAGTCCTTCTTTTCATTAAACTAGACATACCCAATTCCTGCAACCGTTCATTATATATCCCAAAAGTGCTTTTTTCAAGAGGCAACTGGACTTCCTTGTTTTTTCTTTTGAAGACGTTTCACTTCTCATCCAAGAAGCTTCTTCAGCTCTGACTGGATGGTGGGGAATGGAAGGATTTGGGACAACCATGACCTGGATGACTGAGAATCTCCATCGATGTTCTTTATATGTTTTATCTTCCAGTCCCCTAATCATCTTGGTTGCTTTTCTTTGCACTTGTTCTAGAATTACTTACGGTCCAGTTCCAAAGTTTCAATAGCCAAGTTCCTCCTCCTGATGTCACATGACCTAATTTTGAGAGGTTGGCAACCTGTCCATATTTACGGTCGTTTGCAGCATCCTGTGATGATGTGACTACAATTTCATGTGGGGTGGGGGAGTGTTTGGCATTTATTATGAGTTTGTGACCCCTCCCGAATAATGGGTTCTCTTAACGCCTGCAGTGTTTGCTCTACAATAATCCCATTCACTTAACGACCACTGCCAAAAAAAGGTCTCAAAATTAGATTAGATTTAGATTGTTAGATTTAAAATTAGACCATCCATGTAAGGACCCACTTTGTGAACATAATTGCCAGGCTCAATGACAGTCGTACGTCGAGGACTCCTGACTCTGAGTTAAGTAGGAAGGCTTTTCAATCTGAATTTCCATCTACTGCACTAAGTGTGAAGTTTCCGAAAGATGCCCTAATTAATTCATGAGCCACGAGCCAAGTTTCAAAAGAAATACAGTCGTTTATTAGGAGCAACATTCTGGCAATTACTCCGGTGGAGTCAACTCTGACCTCACATAAGTGACATTAAGTTAGAGAGTTAGGTGAATCTTCTCCAGCCCAACCCAGTGAAGACTACCCAACTACAATCTTGGGTGTAGCTGAACCAACAACAACAACAACAACAACAACAACAACAACAACAACAACAACAGTGTGATACACCCATCAAAGGAAAGGTATAATGAAACTTTCTAAGGGCATTTCTAAAGCTTCAAGTCATGTATAAATGGCAACTAATTAGGCAATAAATTAACAAAAATTGGGGTTGTTGTCCTGTCAGGTTGCAAGGGAGGTTGAAGAAATGGGTATCTTTCAGTTTTTTAATTGCTTTTTAATTAAAATGTAATCAGACACTTTATATTTGCTCTCACCTTTTTTCTCCTGCACTGAGCTTTCTGCGGGATTGTTACTCTACGTTGAAGGTAATTGTTGTACATCTCATTAACATTTGGGGGATTTTTGGGGGGTGATCTTTGTTTTTAAGGAAAACAGGTGCATATTGTGAGAAAATATTTTACAGCATGGAGTTGCAGCAGAAAAAGCAATACAGGTAGTCCTCGAGTTACAACAGTTCCCTGAGTGACCATTAAAAGTTACAACAACATTAAAAAAAGTGACCTATAACCATTTTCCACACTTGCAACCATTGGGCACATGGTATTTCACAATATTTGAAATGGTATTTCAAAATATTTCACAAGAAGAGTCCTTCACTCCTCCGTTCACAACAAAATACCTTATTCCACCAGACTTGAAATACTGGGATTAGACAATTTACAACTACGTCACCTCCGATCTGATCTAAATGTAGTTCATAAAATCATATACCACAATGTCCTTCCTGTTAATGACTACTTCAGCTTCAACCGCAACAATACACGAGCACGTAATAGATTCAAACTTAATGTAAACCGCTCGAAACTCGACTGCAGAAAATACGACTTCAGCAACACAGTGATCAATGCCTGGAATGCACTACCTGACTCTGTGGCTTCTTCCCCAAACCCCCAAAATTTAACTTTAGACTGTCTACAGTCGACCTCTTCTCGTTTCTAAGAGGTCTGTAAGGGGCGTGCATAAGCGCACCACTGTGCCTACCGTCCCTGTCCTACTGTCCTATTGTCCTCTTTTATCGTTACTTTTTACTTATGTTTATACAAACTACTACTATCCTATACATGTTCGACAAATAAATAAAATAAATAAAATATAAATAAATAAATAAATAAATAAATAAATAAATAAGAAATAAATAAATAAGAAATAAATAAATAGTCAGAATTCTGACGCTTTGCAACTGGCTTCTATTTATGATGGTTGCAGTGTCCCTGGGGTCATATGCTCACCTTTTGTGACCTTCTGACAAGCAGTCAATGGGAAGACGTGGTCATTAGCACTCTTTTTGAGAATCATTGAGGCCACTTTGTATCCTCAGGGTCACCGGAATAGTGCAAATAATTTCTGAGCCTGAGGGCACAGATAGACCTCCAAGTGGCCTCAATGACTCTCAGAAAGAGTGTAAATGACCAGATGACAGCAAGGAATATACCGGTCAGTCTGAACTGAGGAATCTTCTTGGATGAGAAGCGAAATGTACTCAAGGAGAGAGAGAGAGAGAGAGAGAGAGAGAGAGAGAGAGAGAGAGAGAGAGAGAGAGAGAGAGAGAGAGAGAGAGAGAGAGAGAGAGAGAGAGAGAGAGAGAGAGAGGTGGCGCAGTGGTTAGAGGCAGTACTGCAAGTCACTTTAGCTGACTGTGATCCGCAGGTCAGCGGTTCAAATCTCACCGGCTCAAGGTTGACTCAGCCTTCCATCCTTCCGAGGTGGGTAAAACGAGGACCCAGATTGTTGGGGGCAATATAAATATACATTGCTTACTGGTGTAAACTGCTTAGAGAGTGCTTGCACTGTGAGGTGGTATATAAATCTCACAAAATAAATAAAATAAATAAATAAGGAAAAAGCAACATCCAGTTGCCTTTTGGAAAAGCACCAAGTAGTTTCTTTGGTTTGGCAAGATGGCTGCCTCTAGGATAGAAACCATAAAGGAAACGGCTTTATAGTAATCCTGTGTGTCTTTCTTCAATTTTAAATTTTTTTTAGGGAGACTGAAAATATGCCACCATGCCCACTTTGATGATAGAGTCATAGAATCAGATCATATGAGAACACAAGAAGGACTTTGTAGATCCCCTAATCCAGCAAGCTTCCTATTGCAAGAATCCACTCAAATTCTTCACCTCCTTTCTGGCAGAAAGCACATTAATAAGAGCCGCGGTGGCGCAGTGGTTAGAGTGCAGTACTGCAGGCTACTTCTGCTGACTGCCGGCTGCCTACAATTTGGCAGTTCAAATCTCACCAGGCTCAAGGTGGACTCAGCCTTCCATCCTTCCAAGGTGGGTAAAATGAGGACCTAGTTTGTTGGGAACAAGAGGCTGACTCTGTAAACCTCTTAGAGAGGGCCATAAAAGCACCGTGAAGCGGTATATAAGTAATTGCTACTCATCATCATCTTTTAACAACCCCATAATCTCTTGTGGGGTGGAGTCTGGGCAACTGAATGGAGCTAGCAGAGTGTTTAATGGCCGGATGCCCTTCCTGTTGCCAATGCGGAGTTTTGTTCAGCAGATATACTCTCATTGTGCTCAGAGAAAGAAATATCTGCCTCTACCTAGGATCGAACTCACAGCCTCCTGATTGTGAGACGAGAGCTCCACCTCTAGGCCACCGCAATACTCCAACTAAGTGCTATTGCTATTAATGATTTTTCTGCAATGATTGTCCTCAATCCAAGAGCTCATATCTCATTCCTTGGCACGATTTGTGCTTTGTGACACCACGACCCTTCACCAAATGGCTGGCTGGAGAGCTATCTGAGACAGTGGTGGGTTCCTACCAGTGCGGTCCACTCTATAGCACCGGTAGCAGCCCGCTGGTGATGTCACAGTACCGGTGCGGTTGGTTGCCAGTGCCTGGGCACCACCATTTTTTAAAATTAATTTTTTAAAAAAATTCTTCTGCGCATGCCCAGAAGCCGAGCTTCCGGCACTGCGCATGCGCTGCCTTCCTACCCCACAGTGAGTCCAAGCAGGGGAGGATGGCTTAACCTGACAATTAAGTCTTTCTCCATCCCTTTGCTTGAAAATAATAAGAAGCTCGCATTTGACACTTTTCCTTCATTTTTGCCTAAAGCTTCCCAAAGTGGGCGTTTTCCGAAAGCTTAACCTTTTATACTGTTAATTTTATACAGTTTTATACTGTTATTCTTTAGACGAAAACATTGAGGACTGTTAAAAGATATTGTTCTTTTTAACAGTCCTCAATATTTTCGTCTAAGGAATCCATGACTGAAACCAAAAATGTTCTATGAGACTTGCTTGTCTTTTAACTATAGCATTTTCTGCATATAAAGGTTGCTGTGTTGCCATGGTGTAACACACACTTTGTATGCAAAGCTTTTCATGTAAGCTATAAAATAGCAAAAATAGTAGTAACATCTCTCTGAAATAACTAATATATGACTGGCAAGCCACGCCCACCCAATCATATGGCTGGCAAGCCACACCCACAAAATAAGCCACACCCACAGAGTGGTAGTAAAAAAATTAGGAATCCATCCCTGATCTGAGAGGAGTTAAAGGGGAGATAGTTTTGAGCTTGGCGTTATGTCATGCAACAGTTGGAATGGCTAAATAATGGATAGGCTCATGAATAAGAAAATAACCCCACAAACAATGTTCTGTTACCCGGAGGGATGAGTTTAAGCCAGCTAACGAGCAGTGAATGACCATTATCAGAAAATACACACCTTGGATGGCTAGACTTTCTGCAATCTAGGAGTCTTTGTTTGTTTTGAGAAAGTAGATATTTTTATCAGTTCTAGAAAAGGCAGATGTCTCAAACTATCTACACAAACTATAAATAAAGGGTGGATTTCAATTAAACTTAACTGATAAGATTCAGAGATAGCCTGAAGAAGAAACAGTCTAAGGTCGATTCCTTTCACCAACATTTCAAGACTTCAAGAGTAACTAACTAAGTTGAGCGGCCAATAATTTGATGATAGAGATAGATAGATAGATAGATAGATAGATAGATAGATAGATAGATAGATAGATAGATAGATAGATAGATAGATAGATAGATAGATAGATAGATAGACAGACAGACCGACAGACAGACAGACAGATGAGAGAAAAAGGGATGGATGGATGGATGAATGGATGGATGGTGGATAGATAGATAGATAGATAGATAGATAGATAGATAGATAGATAGATAGATAGATAGATAGATAGCCACCATCTACCATTTATCTATCTATCTATCATCTATCATCTATCTATCTATCTATCTATCTATCTATCTATCTATCTATCTATCTATCTATCTATCTATCTATCTATCTATCTATCTATCTCTATCTATCTATCTATCTATCTATCACTAACTAACTAACTAACTAACTAACTAACTAACTAACTAACTAACTAACTATATCTATCTATCATCTATCATATCTATCTATCTATCTATCTATCTATCTATCTATCTATCTATCTATCTATCTATCTATCTATCTCTAACTAACTAACTAACTATATCTATCTATCATCTATCTATCTATCTATCTACCTATCTATCTATCTATCTATCTATCTATCTATCTATCATCCATCCATCCATCCATCCATCCATCCATCCATCCATCCATCCATCCATCCATCCATCTATCTATCTATCTATCTATCTATCTATCTATCTATCTCTAACTAACTATATCTATTTATCATCTGTGTGTGTGTGTGTGTGTGTGTGTGTGTGTGTCTGTCTGTCTGTCTGTCTGTCTGTGTATCATCTGTCTGTGTGTCTCTCTGTGTGGCTGTCTGTCTATCTACCTACCTACCTAGCTATCTATTTATTTATTAAAAAAATGAAAGACTTGCCACTTGGCCATTTTTGAATAACAGGATCATAGACTGATTGATTAATTATGTGCTTTTAATCTGGTGCTTTTCCAAAGCACCTGAAGGCAAGAAACAATGGATGGAAACCAATCAAGGAGAGAAGCAACCTAGAACTAAGGAGTAACTTCCTAACAGTGAGAACAATTAACCAGTGGAATGGCTTGCCTTCAGAAGTTGTGGATGCTCCATCACTGGAGACTTTTAAGAAGAGACTAGACACAGCCACTTGTCTTGAATGTTATAAACTCTCCTGCTCGAGCAAGGGGTTGGACTAGATGACCTCTGGCGAACGGCCATATATGTGGGCTGTTTGCCAAGCACCCAAAATGTGATCACTTGACCAAGGTGGGGGGAGCAACCATCAGATCTGTGACTCTGAATCGTAAGTATCTTCTTTGTGGTCCATCACAACTTTGAAAGGTTGTCAAGTGAGCAGTTGGAAGTCGAGAACTCCCTGTGTACAATTTGTACTTATCAACTGATGATGTTTTAACTATTGGTTAACGCTTTCCTTTGTCAGCATCTGATGTCAAATTCAAAGATCCCTTTTTTAATTACAGAAAATTCCTTTAAAGAGGAAATCGCTTCTACCTGTTGCAGTGCATTCTCAGGAATTATATTAAAGTGGAACTTAGGAAGCAATTCTGTAGCCAAAAATTCTGAAGATGCATATAGCAATAGCAACATCACTTAGATTTATATACAGCTTCATAGTGCTTTACAGCCCTCTCGAAGCGGTTTACAGAATCAGCCTGTTGCCCCCAACAATCTGGGTCCTCATTTTACCCACCTCGGAAGGATGGATGGCTGAGTCAACCTTGAGCTGGTCAGAATCGAACTGCTGGCAGTCGGTAGAGTCAGCTAGCAATGCTACATTCTAAGCACTGCGCCTTCCTTCTTCTTGTTTCCCTTCCTTCTCTCTCATCTTCCTTCCATCTCGTCTCGTCTCGTCTCGTCTCGTCTCGTCTCGTCTCGTCTCGTGTCGTCTCGTCTCGTGTCGTCTCACCTCTCCTTCCTTCCTTCCTTCCTTCCTTCCTTCCTTCCTTCCTTCCTTCCTTCCTTCCTTCCTTCCTTCCTTCCTTCCTTCCTTCCTTCCTTCCTTCCTTCCTTCCTTCCTTCCAGCACTTAGACTTATATACTGCTTCACAGTGCTTTTACAGCCCCCTCTAAACGGTTTACAAAGTCAGCGTCTTGCCCCCAACAATCTGGCTCCTCATTTTACCCACCTCAGAAGGATGGAAGGCTGAGTCAACCTTGAGCCGGTCAGGATCGAACTGCTGGCAGTCAGCAGAGTTCAGCCTGCAATACTGCATTCTAACCACTGCGCCACCATGGCTCTTTATATAGATATGCATTTAATTTAATGATCATCTGAAGTTACAATGCATTGAAAAAAGTGACTTATGACCGTTTTTCTCACTTACGACCTTTTCCACATCACCATGGTCACGTGATCAGAATTCAAATGCTTGGCAACTGACTCGCATTTATGACGGTTGCAGTGTCCTGCGGTCATGTGATCCCCTTTGGCAACCTTCTGACAAGCAACGTCAAAAGGGGAAGCCAGATTCGCTTAACAACCAGGTTGCTAACTGAACCCACTGCAGTAATTCACTTAACAACTGTGCCAAGACAGGTCGTTAAATGGGGCAAAGTTCACTTCACAACTGTCTCGCTTAGTAACAGAAACTTTGGGCTCAATTGCAGTCGTAAGGAATACCTGTATTTTTATGGGAAGGAATGGCGTATTGATCTGTTGCTACACATCTTTTGGTGCTAATGTGATTTTGATTAATGTAAATTCCTGGAGAATGATGATCCTTTAACTGTGTGATCAATTTGTTGATATTGAGGGCCAGGGTAAAGATAAAGAAGCTGTTGGCTATTAAGCAGTTTAACACTTTATGAATTTAAAAGTCTATTAAGTTAACAGTTTATGAATGTAACAGTTTATTTAGCAGTTTATGAAGAATGGTTGCAGGAATTGGGGATGTATAGCAGCGGTGAAATCCAATTTTGTTACTATCGGTTCTGTGGGCGTGGCTTGGTGGGCGTGGTGTGCCTTGGTGGGCGTGGCTTGGTGGGTGTGGCAGGGGAAGGATACTGCAAAATCTCCATTCCCACCCCACTCTGGGGCCAGCCAGAGGTAGTATTTGATGGTTCTCTGAACTACTCAAAATTTCTGCTACCGGTTCTCCAGAACCTGTCAGAACCTGCTGGATTTCACCCCTGATATATAGTCTAGAGAAAAGAAGGACTAGGGGGGACATGATAGCAGTATTCCAGTATTTGAGAGGCTGTCACGAAGAAGAGGGGGTCAAATTATTCTCCAAAGCACCAGAGGGCAGGACAAGAAACAATGGATGGAAACTCACTGAAGAGAGAAGCAACCTGGAATTAAGGAGAAACTTCCTAACAGTGAGGACAATTAGTCAGTGGAACAGCTTGCCACCAGAAGTTGTGGGTGCTCCAACACTGGACGTTTTTAAGAAGAGACTGGACAGCCATTTGCCTGAAATTGTATAGGGTCTGCTGCTTGAGTGGGGGGTTGGACTAGCAGACCTCCAAGGTCCCTTCCAGCTCTATTCTGATAAAATCAGAGAAGAGATCAATCCATCTGTCTCCTTTCTGGGATGCTGGGCACGCACTGAGTGGAGCTAAATCACACACAGGCAAATGATTTCAAGATTTCAGATGTTTTTTTTAAAATAGACATTGAGGGGTTTGTTTTGACTTTTCAACTGTTTAAACTCTTTTGGGGCCATGTACAAAAATAATTTTGTTTTGTCTCTGTCATCGAGAATTGGAGATACCACCAATTATTTTATTTTTTTGGCAACTGGGCTGGCGTTGAATCTTAAACATCAGTGCCATCATGGTTATGTAACTAATATTAATAAAAATATAATTAATAAAATATTAATAAAAATCAAGGAATAAAAATGTAACTGTTCTTTAAGAACTGAAAATGCAATCTTTTTTAAAATTGAAAGAAAAGCGTGTAACTGTCTCTTTCTTTCTCTCTTTCTTTTCTTTCTTTTTCTCTTTTCCCTCTGTTCTTCCTCTTTTTCTCTATTTTTCTTTCTTCCTCTCTTTTCCTCTCTCTCTCTTTTTTTATCTCTTTCCCCTCTTTTCTTTTTCTCTCTCTCTCTTTCTCATTCTCTCTCTCTCTCTCTTTCTTTCTTTCTCTTATTTTTCCCCCATTCTCTCTCTCTCTCTCTCTCTCTCTCTCTCTCTCTTTCCCTCTCTTTTGGCTTAGTTGCCAAGTTATTCTCCTGCATTTACACAGAACTTCTGAATATAAAAAATGTATGAAATACGTCTGACATCTCAGTTTCTGAGAATGGAGGCACTCCGGAGTCTTTTTCTATAGTTTTCAAACACTGTTCCTCTCAAGCTACATTTATAGCAGAAACTAGGACAGTAAATTGTTTTAAGACACAGTGATTTAGTCGGAAGCACTAAGCAATTCAAGGCTCTGCAACGGTGTAAAATATATTTCTACCCACTTCCTAGCCAATTCATCTAGAATGGCCCAGGCATCTGAACCAAGAATTTAAGAATTTGGGGGTTATCTGATCAGCCTGCTAGAGTGGTGGACAGCAAGGAGGTTTGATGTATTCATGAGCCAGAATTGACAGAATAATTCTGGACCATTCGTGAGCCAGTATCCAAACCTCCCAGTGTAAGAAGTAACACTTCATATATTTCTATTGGATTAATGGCTCTATGAATGGCTAAATCATCATTCTTTTTACAACTTGGTATCGTTTTTGCTGGAACTGCTCAAAAAAAAAATCTTGATTTATCCTATTTCAGGATTCAAAGCAAACATAACAGAATAACAGAATTGGAAGGGACTAGGGGTGGGATTCAAAAAATTTAGCAGCCGGTTCTCTGTCCAGTTGCTGGGTGGGCGTGGTCATGGTGAGTGTGGCCTACTTGGGCTTCCTGCACCACAGCTGGGGGGTGGCATTTTTGCGCTCCCCAAGCTCCGGAGGCTTTCCTTGAGCCTCCGGAAGGGTGAAAACGGCCTCCCCTGGGCTCCGGAGGCCCTCCGGAGACCGCGAATGGGCCCATTTCCGGACTTCTGAAACTTCCAGGAAGCCCGGTTTTCGCGCCCCCAGAGCTTCTGCGAGGGCCCTGCACTTACCTGTCATCCAAAGTGGGCCGCATGGAGACTCCTGGGAATGGCGGGGTGGAGTGGGCAGGGCCAGCCAGTCCTTGCAACTATCGGTTCGGCAAACCAGATGTAAAATTAACATCCGGTTCGCCCAAACCGGTCCGAACCGGCTGAATCCCACCCCTTGAAGGGACCTTGGAGGTCTTCTGGTCCAATCCTCTGCTCAAACAGGAGATCCTATACCAGCGGTGGCGAACCTTTTTGTCCTGGCGTGCCAAAAGTACACGCGCGTGCACCCACCAGCGCTCCCGTGTGCCAGTACCCACAATGCAATGCGTGGCCCCCTGCGCATGCGCACCCACACCCACACATGCACGCACCCGCACCATGCACGCGCCCGCACTGCGCATGCGCAACCGCCCCCTCCTCCGGCGGGCGTCCCTTCAAAATGCTTCAAAGTCCTTCAAAGTATTTTAAAGGGATCCGTTCCCTTCATGGCAGGCAAAACGGATCCTTTTAAAATGCTTTGAAGGACTTTGAAGCATTTTGAAGGGACGCCCTCCCGCCCTGCCAAACCCCAGTGCGAGACGCCCCTCCTACCTGCCACTTGTCCCGGGACCTCCGTGGCATTCTCACCGTCTTCTCTCCACGGCAGCCCATTCTGAAAGAGAACGCCGCACGAGTTCAAACTCAAACTCGACTTTCAGTTTCGGGTAGCATTCTGGTCACTGCGCATGCGGGTGACAGAAACCCGGAAGTTGGATGGCGGACCCCTGGCGTGCCAGCCGACATGGCTCTGCATGCCACCTGTGGCACGCGTGCGATAGGTTCGCCACCACGGTCCTATACCATACCAGATGAACGGTTATACAATCTCTTCTTAAAAGCTTTCAGTGATGAAAAACCCACAACTTCTGGAGGCAAATCATTCCACTCTTTGCTTCTTGTCCTACCTTCAGGTGCTTGGAGAATAGAATGAGCCCCCTCCTCTTTCTCTGTACTCTGTAATCTGTACCCTTCGGAAGTAACCCCAAACTTACAGTATTCGTCTGCTTGGTGCTCTCCCAGCTTCGTTGTTTTCTTTCAGACATTTCATGATCAAACTAGGGAATATCATCAGTCTAAAAGGGTGTCTGGAATGGAGGAGGAGGAGAAGGAGGAGGAGGAGGAGGAGAACAAGGGGGAGGAGGAGGAGAACAAGGAGGAGGAGGAGAAGAACAAGGAGGAGGAGGAGAACAAGGAGGAGGAGGAGAACAAGGAGAAGGAGGAGAACAAGGAGGAGGAGGAGGAGAACAAGGAGGAGGAGGAGGAGGAGGAGGAGAACAAGGAGGAGGAGGAGACCAAGGAGGAGGAGGAAAACAAGGAGGAGGAGGAGGAGGAGGAGACCAAGGAGGAGGAGGAAAACAAGGAGGAGGAGGAGAACAATGAGGAGGAGGAAAATGAGGAGGAGGAGGGGGAGGAGGAGAACAAGGAGGAGGAGGACAACTATGGGGTCCTTGGTGCTTTCTGAGCTTGGTTGTTTTTTTTGCAGATGTTTCATTACCCAACTAGGTAACATCATCAGTGCTAGAAGAGACTGGAGTTTGTTCTCTATTTATATATAGCAGCTTGTCTGGTCACTTTTGGTTGGAGTGTTGTTTTCTTCTTGGTTGTTCCTTGATTAAGCTTTTTTTTTACTGTTGAATTGTTTGTCTGAGTTCCTTGATTGGGGTATTATTTATTGCCTGATTGTTGATCTAATAGTAATCATGGGGTTAATCTCTGCTTATCTGGATGCCGAATTGCTGGCGAGGAAGTGTTTGGTCCTTTAGTTTCCTTTCTGGCTTTTTGATTGTCTCTGCTGAATGGTATGTAGATGTTGTTTATCTCTGTGTGTCTGTTGATGGCTGATTCGATCTGCTTTCTCCATGTGATAACTACATCAACCCTATTAGATCAAGGATGAGGAGTTGCTTGCCATGTTTGCAAAGAGACATGGACTTTGAAACAACAGAGGTCTGTTTTACTATCTTCCTAAACTTTTTTTAGAGAATGCAAGGGGATAATAATTGGAAATGATCAATAGAGAGATGTTCTAATATTCCAAGGTAATTTATTGTACCCCAGAATCAGTAAATGGATTTTGTCTTGCACCAGCCTGGTTTAGAATTGGACCCAGAGAAGAGAAGTATGATGATTACAGAAAATGCCAGCTTAGAGTCTATTTACTCCAGATGATAAAAAATAAATCTCTCTCCATCACTCAAGGATAAGGCATTGATCGAGTAGCTCAAAGTCAAATGGACAGTTGTGAGCCTAGGTTGCTAGCAGTATGTCCAAAACCTTTAATATGCTGATCCATTATTCTATGTTCATGCAAGCAAAACCAATTTATCAAGTCCTGAAAGACATCATAATTTTCTAAATGTTTGAAATCAAGTCCACCCCATCTGTTAGAAACCCAGATTGCTAATGTGATTCTCTAGCACAGTGGAAACATGGAGCTTTAAACCCAAGGAAACTAAGAATCAAATATTTTATTTTACACCACATCAGCAGACGCACTGCTTCCCAACTAAACTGTGGGAAAGGAAAGCATGATGCACTAGAGAAGGAACTTGGAGAAAAAAAAACCTGGGATTGTGTTACTGTATTTATTTGATCCAGTGGTTAAGGCACCAGGTTAGAAACCGGGAGATGGTGAGTTCTAGTCCCACTTTGGAAAGAAAGCCAGCTGGGTGACTTTGGGCCAATCACTAGCAGACTGTGAGTTCTAGTCCCACCTTAGGAATGAAAGCTGGCTGGCTGACTTTGGGCCAATCACCAGCAGACTGTGAGTTCTAGTCTAAGGTGACCAGACATCCCGCTTTTTAATAATTTGTCCCGGGTCCTGCGGCGTTTCAAAAAAGTCCCGCTTTTTAAAATTTGAATTTCAATCTCTTATCCTGCAGCTTTGTGCACACCCCTCTGCCTCCTGCCTCGCCTGCCTCCTCCTGCCAGGCGGGGAGGGAGGGCAGTGAGAGGGGCAGCGGCGGTCTTGCCTGTTGGTTGCCACAGAGCCGAAGAAGCTGGTGGCGTTCGTGGCGCGGGGCTTCCCCTGCCTGCTTTTCCCGGCCACCGGGATGCCGCCATTTGCGTTCTTTTGCCCTCTGTGCAAGCAGAACGCTTTGCGCATGCGCAGAGGGCAAAAGAACGCAAATGGCGGCGTCTCGGCGGCTGGGGAAAGCGGGAGGGGGAAGCCCCGCACTGCGAACGCCACCAGCTTCTTCGGCTCTGCGGCGACGAACAGGTAAGCCTGCGCCGGTAGGAACCCACCCCTGGCTGCGATGAAGGGGGGGTGTTTGGGGGGGTGCACAAAGCTGTAGGATAAGAGAGACGGACCCCTCCCATCTTGCTCCCCTAGAAAGCCCCCTCCCCCCCGTCAATGGTGTCCCGTTTTACAAATATTAAAATCTGGTCACCTTATTCTAGTCCCACCTTAGGAACAAAAGCCAGCTGAGTGGCTTTGGGCCAATCACCAGCAGACTATGAGTTCTAGTCCCACCTTA